>CM055896.1:10418141-10610986 GCA_029582155.1 Panopea generosa | reverse complement strand
AAAATAGCAAAGATGGCGCTTAAGAAATGTTGTTGCTTGAATTTAATACAGGTGAATCTTCTCTGGAAGTTTAGAAATGAGAATAGCAAAGATGGCCGCTTGAGTCAAGTGGGTACTTAGTAAAAGTGACTGCTTGAACAGGTTTGACTGTACATTTTAATTCTTTACAAAAAACGATAAATTGAACTCAATATGTTTAGCACAATTTCACCGCACGAACAATCGTTATTACTTCTACCGATAATAAGTGTATACAGAATAATGGAAATTGCGTATTTTCTCATACATTCCCAAAACAGGAGGTTATTGGTGATTGTCTGCTGTCTGACATAGCATAACATTCAGCCGTGCAGCTGTGCAGCCAATATGTCTGTCTCATGTCGGTACAGTTGATCTATAAATTAATTCGATTTTGTATCTCTAATATAATAGTATATACATAATATTGTTTATGATTTGATCAATTTCCACTTAAACCGCGTAGAGCAACTGAGAAGAGACGATAGAATATCAAGTTTCATCATGTCATTTCTGTAGATAAACATAGGTTTGTCACGCCGATGCATGTTTACCATACACATGATGTCATTATGAATATTTATACATTTTGACCTGAACGGAATCTCTACAGACTGTAACAAAACATTTGATAATGATTTTCAATTTCATAAAAAGGACGAATGAGAAATTTTGACATGAACAGAAATCAATATAGAAAATAGAATACTAAAAACATAGTATGTTAGAGCCTCGTCTTGGGGATTTTAAGCTTCATCTGATAAAGTTGATAATATCAGACACTTACATGGTATTCTCTATTTATCATACTATTATGTATTATTCTACTTAAAATAGTAGAGGCGAGTTAAACATTAATTTTGATTTATCGGCAAAGTATGTGTATATTGCATCAACATACAAATTATCATAAGAATGGTATGCCGGAAATATTTTAAATCATATATGTTTTTTTTAAATATAATGCAGAAAGGTAAAAATACATATCTGTTTAAGTATACGTGAATTGTTGTAAAATGTTATTCCACAGTGACTCATGTTATAAAACAAAGAATCGGAGAAGATGTTGAAGGAAAATTCAAATCAAATAAAAAATAATAATGTGAGCATATTTAAGAAACATGTAACATATCAACAAAATATATATTTACGTAAATGTTGCAGCCTCGTGATTCAATGTTTTACATTATTCAATGTTTAGACAACCAGCACTTGCTTAAAATAATTGGCGCCAATGAAGACACTTTTTTCCATCCACTAGATCTCTTTCTTGGCAAAAGATACAGCATTTATAGGTTTTTAGTTTGGAACAGGCTAACCTCGATTAATAATGTTTCAATAAACTACACCATTAGTGTTGAAAGTTGCAGTAATAAACTATGCACACAAGTCAATCATTTTAAAACGTGCACTTTTCTTTTCTTATTAGCTCGACTTAACAAACAATAAGACCTATTGATTCTTTCGGCGACAGTGTCAGTGTCTTTCGAAATTTTATTTTGCACAGTAGCAATTCAGCTACATAATTTGTCGTCATGAAATTTGTGTCTTTGAACTTGGAGTATTTTTTATGCATTAGTAACAGAAAAAGCATCACCGTTGTATTCAGTTCCAGTCATATATCTACTTTGGTTCCGATACAACTATACTAAGAGGCTTAGAATGCCATTATCTCAATCGCAATTGCATCAATTCAATGTTTTCTACAAATAGCGTGACATATGAATGCATGACTTTATCTCGCCCGGAATAGCGTGACGTCATATAAGCCTATGTTTTATATGAATGCGCGACTTACTCTTGCCCAGTAGAATTGCTTTACTGCAGAATGGTAGAAATGCTTTACTACATAATGGTAGAAATACTTAACTGCCTAATGGCAGACATGCTTTACTGCCGAATGGTAGAAATACTTAACTGCCGAATGGTAGACATGCTTTACTGCCGAATGGTAGAAATGCTTTACTGCCGAATGGTAGAAATGCTTTATTGCAGAATGTTAGTGTGAGATACAATAATTAAGTTGTGATAAATATCCCGCTCAGCACAATTGGCAACTCAGTCACCTATTAAAATCATCCCCACACATATGTATGTTTTTATTTTAAATTAAGTGGCTCACATCATGTTCTTCATTATATCTCCTTTCAATATTTGTGTTTCTCATATTATTTCAGGATATACAGATTAAAACATGTATTATCTCTTACGGAGATCTCAACCACTTGTTTTATTTTCAAAATCAGTCTTTATTAAATACTGCATACTACTCGTGTCCCTTATCCTCATGAGTATTGTCCAAGACTTAACATCAATTATCAGAAAAAAAAAAATATTCAGTTACATAGCCTTATATGTTTGATATGTTTTGTTCTACGTTTTCATTGGGTTAAATAACTGTAACAAAATAAGTTTGTTTACGTGACCTGAATATCAGCTAATAACAACGTATATACATTGTTTAGACGTAAATCGGTCAACTATAGTAGGTTTGTTAAACTTGTCGCCAGATAGATAGGGATTCAACATTTTAAAGATAGTTTTACATATTAATTTTTGGTTCATAGAATAAGTTGTTTATTAGGATATAGGCCGAGTAATCTGGGAACGGATGTTGAGATGTTTCTATTATGTTTACAATGAAGTATTGGAAATCGGCATTTCAAAGTGTAACATATGCATTTAGTATGTGTTAAGTTTATTCTGTGTTTATGCAAAGCAAATAGTAACAGAATTTGTATGTCGATATTTATATTGGACATCATGGAAATATTTAGAGATGCATATGCTACCACGAGAATTAATAGACGATGCTAAGAAATGAATGCACTGTTATTATATACTGATAAAATACCATGAAATGTGATAGATGTTAAGCAATGAATGCAAGTACTGTTATTATATACTGATAAAACTACCACGAAATGTGATAGGTGGTAAGAAATGAATGAATGTACTGTTGTGAGATATAATGAAGCTACCATGAAATAGTTAGATGGTAAGTGATAAACGTAATACTATTGCATATTGAGTAAATAGTAAATCTGAGATTATATATATATATGTAGCCGTTTTTATTGACGTTTGTGCGACGTAAATCACACGTAGGTCGTTATCGGCGTAACAGAAGTCAGTCTGTGGTGGTACCGTCACAGGACGTGCAACCCACATATTCGTCATTTGGACGACTTGACATCCCTGACGTCAGGTTGGAGTCGGCATACGTAGCTCAGTACTCTACAGTACACTAGAAGTAAACCCTGTGAAAACATCCACCGCCGTAAGGTACGATTTGAGATAAACCTACGCATTCGGACACGGACGTAGCGTTTTGATAAGTAAAAGTTTATTTAAATCATTCATTAACGTTGCAGAGAAAGTCGCATCGCTACATCAGTAATATATTAGTAAATAGCAATTTGTATCGCGATATCAGTGATATATTAGTAAATAGCAGTTTGTATCGCGACATCAGTGATATATTAGTAAATAGAAGTTTGTATCGCGACATCAGTGATATATTAGTAAATAGCAGTTTGTATTGCGACATCAGTGATATATTAGTAAATAGCAGTTTGTATCGCGACATCTGTGATATATTAGTAAATAGCAGTTTGTATCGCGACATCAGTGAAATATTAGTAAATAGCAGTTTGTATCGCGACATCAGTGATATTTAGTAAATAGCAGTTTGAATCGCGACATCTATAAGACAAAAGTTGATTAAAATGAACAGTGTTAACACGATTATATCTTAGAACATTATTAGACTGGTATTGTTTCATGTTGAGTAAATCTTGTTGATTTGTATATATTGAATAATTGTATGGTCATTTTGCTACAACAACCCCGTAACTCTAGTGTCCATCTAGAAAATGTTTACTTTCAGAATTTATGATTAAGTTGCCCATTTCTGGTAAAATACATTGTTTATTTGATAAATGTAAAGTTTAGAATTCTTTTCTAACAAAGCTAAGATGTGAGCTCTGCTGTTCTAGATACCCCTTGATTGTTTAATAGTAACTGACTTTCATAGCTAGAAATAATTCGCAATAATTCAAATGATGTGTTTCTGAATGTTTAATATATTAAATACGTAAATCTGAAGATACGTTTATAGCTGGCTTAAGTGATTTATTCAGCAGATAGTCTATTTATATCGATGATGGAATGAATGTCAATATTATATATTTGCTTAATTTTAACCTTGGTGAAGGGAAGGGCTCATTATTTTAATTTTAGTTAAACATGCATGACATTTAAAACTATGCTGAATAAAAGTTACTAGAATCTTATCTTAAACATGTTTTAAAGATGTTTCAGCTGAGAGTAAAAACATTTCAATATCATTTAATTTTATGCTGCTTTTTGATGAATTATAGATATATCTCAATTGCTTATTTATGGTAATTCACTGTTAAAAAGAGTGAAATTATTAAGACAATTTATTATCATCTTTTCTTGCATATTCATTTTAAAAAAGTATATTTAAAAAAAAAATATTTTAATTTTTTTTATTAATCAAATAATATTTAATGGCGAATTGAGGTCAAAATAAAAATATTATGTAAATGCATAAAATAAAAACAAAATTTGTTTGTTTTGGTATAAGATCAATAATTTTTCATCTCTTGATCACCAAAAATAATATTCTCACTCGTGCCAAGCCACTCGTGAAAATATGACTTTTGGTGATCACTTGATGAAATATAATTCGATCTTACACCAAAAACAAACAAATATCCTCTATATTAACGGAGACATTACTCCTAACTGGGAGGGGATTTAGGACAACTGCGATAATATATAAGTTTAGACAATTGGTACTTGACCCAAGGTTTGTATTCATAATTGTTATTGAGAGCCAGGTATCATTATTATTAATGTCATTCTATTTCTCCTCACATCAGTAAATATATAGTTAATATTGTATAACATCAACAAACCATATATTGTCAGAATCAAATTTAAATTGCTCTATTGGCTTTATTTGTACATGTACAATGCATTTAATAAATGCTAATATTACCTCATTAAGAATTGTATATAACGAAATGTGTTATATGCTTTGCATGCAAATGTTACGGGCGCCAATATTAACGGCTTCATTGATAGAGAATATTTCTAATAAATGAATGAAATTATATTTTTATGTAAAAAGGCCAAAAGAAAATGTATAATGTATGAGAAAAAAACGCTTCGTATTTATGATAATAACATGTACATATAGATTTACATCAAATGAAATCAACATTAAAATAATGATAATTAGAAAAACAAGTACAAACATTTTATGAGTATTAAATCTTAAAACACAACAGTAACATTTATTATCAAAAAATAACTGGCATAAGGTTGGGAAAACTGTGATAAACTTATTAGTATCAATACTGTTCACACTACGTTTCATTAAAATATAGTAAAAATTGACATACTATTACAAAATAAAAGTCTAATAATATCTCTCGCAAAGTTTATAGAAAGCGAGCTTAAAACAAGGCAAATTTTAACACTTCATTTTCTTTTTGTCATTGCATTGATGGATAGATGTTATAATTCATTTTCTTTGTTGTTTTGTTAAAAAAAATGGCTTTTAGGTTTGTTTATTTTGTGTTGAAGTATATATATGTACGTGTGTGTGTGTCGTGAGAGGAACATTTTTTTAGAAGCAGACTGTTAACTATTTGACGTCGTGGTTGACATGAATGAAGTTAAAATATTGCAAACGTACTCTTAGTCTAAAGAACAAACCTATTTTATTTGCACTGAAATGCTGTTGTCATCTCTTACCTAATAAGAACCTGCAACACGTCGGTTGGTACACAAAATATGTCTAAATTAGTGTATGTGATAAAAACTAATTACACACAAGTGTGTAAAAATATGTCCAACACGAGACGTCTGGTACAATTGGAGCAGTCACAACAATAGCACAAACACAATCAAACACAGAATTATGAATTAAATTAGATATTCAACAAAAATAGAAGGTGTGACGGCAGGGTTATCAGACTGGCATAATTAGTAGAATAAACCGGAACTGGTGATTTTAAATCTAGTTAATATATTCTAATTTATTTAGCTCGATTGCGATGACAGCTCAGAGCTTATATGAACCGCTCTAGAGTTTGCTTTCTGGGTAGAACCAGTAATGAGTGTTGTTTTATGAGAGGTATCAAATCGAGCCGGGGATCGAGCCTGCAACCTCTGGCGTGAGAGATCAACACTTCATCCATTACCCTACCGCCCCCATCCCCTGCACACACTTAAATTTAGTTACATGAGTAGCCAACAAACACATAATAGGAATTACGTATGTTCGTTCATTCGTTCGTCTATTCGTTTACCACTTTTGTTATATTTTTCGAATTTTTTTTCAAGACATAAACATTTCCATTTTATTTTCCAAATTTTGTGATCGCAAATCCTCCTGTACGTTCATCCGGGAATATTGACCGTACATGTATATTTCCTTTTATTAATTTTAAACTTGTGTAGCCGCCATTCATCCAGGATATAATGAAACGTGACGAAACTGTACAAAAAATCAAGTGGACATGGTCATACTATTATTCTTTTCTTTATTTGTGTTATTGACTGTTAACTTCTTAAAGGTCTGTCATTTTTCATCTTTGTTGAAAGTGTGACCGCCTCTTCTGCTGTATGGTTCAACCGATTATAATGGAACTTTGTGTCCACTACATACATCAAGTGGACATGCCATAGTCGGGGGAATATCTGTTCAATGAATGTATTGTGTTTATCATTTTTCTAGTATTATTCATGTTCACTATATGGTGTAAGCGTCGTTCGTGAAGAATATAAGATTGTATATGCGTTTGAATAAAACAAATAAGATATTAAACCTTCATGATGTTAAGTTAAATATTTTTTTATATGGACAAAATGTCGACTATTTGAAATGATGTTAAGAGATGGCTTGAAGCAGAACCAACAAGCCCGAGTCTTGAACAGTCATTATGTGATTTTGTTGATACCATATTGATATTTTATTTTTACCTTTACTCTGTCTATACTCTATAATAATCATTTTTGTCAAATGGACTTGAAGTTTAGAAAAAAGTCTCTAATATTCTGGTCGAACAATATTTATTTTGTTATCAACATATTACATATACATATATTCAATTTACAGTGATACATAACAACATCATTCAGAAAAAAGCTATTTTCTAGCTTGTACAAAATGTCACTAATGTACTTCACCATTGCTATTACTATAGATCGTATAGAACGTCTCTATACTCAAGAAACACCTGCTATATATGCATATAACGTGTTTTGATGCTTAATCATATACAAAAAGTACTAACTCAGACACATTGTATGCCGGATGCATTAAATGGCCGCTAGCAATGGTGTTGTCCAATTCATAAAAAAGTTGTTTGGCCAGCATTTAAGAGACAAATTGCATCATACGCAAAATAGAATTTATATAAACTTGTAAAACACAACATATTTGTTTCTTTTATTTCCAAGAAAAAAAATGTTTTTATGGTCATGTGCTATTTCAAAGCACCAATAATGGATTTTGACTATAAAGAAGAATTTGCATCAGATAACATGTATGTAATATCATTTCTGTTAACCGACTTTACTTAGTGACGCTATAAATCGTCTACAGACGCACATAGATGTCCATCAATTCCGCTACATAACATATATTGATAAAGAAATCACTTGAAAACAGAGACTAAAGCTATTCAATTAACACTAGCTTTAAAAGGAAATCATATTATTATTAAATAATAAATGCTGTTAGTTCTTTGAAGGTTCCGAAATTGTGCACTTCTTGGCTCCAGTTCTAGGAAGAAAATGGGTATATGTAACGTTTGAAATATAAAGAAATCATATGAGTAGTTTCGGTTATTTAATGTTTGTTGATTTTTATTGGCGGATATAATTATTTCGCTATATCATTTAATATGCTATCTATGACGTACTTTTTTCATAAAATGTTTATGAAAGTGCATATTCTGAAAATTAATTCACTAAACATGAATATAGAGAATTGAATGCAAACATGAAAATATGTTTGATTATATTGCATTTTAATATTTTTGTCGTATGGACATATGCAATAACTATTTAATATAAAAGATGAAATTATCAAAGCTGTAATATACATATACCTGTACTAAATTGTTTTCGCGACACAATGCATGAATTTAGCAATTATGGATAGTATTATTCAACTGCAGCGCAGGTCTATGGATAGACCGTCCGCCTCGCATGCTGAAGGTCGTGGGTTAATATTTTTAGAAGCTTAGTCACTACATCAAGTAGCCAATGCCGCGATATTACTGAAGAAAATCGACGCTAAACACCGTACAAACAACCCACCAACCAGTACCATCAAATACACTTGCGTTTGAATGTACTAACTAAATAGGTCAATCTTTTCACAATACTTCAAATATAAACAGGAGCGTTTTTTTCCAGTGCGGTAAGAAGAAATGAGCAATAAAGCAAAATATGCATTACCATTTTTTTCAACAAGAGGAGGTGTGGACTAATCTAACTACGACCTGGCACGGTTTATATCTTACCAATCTAATTGACACCCTGAACGCAATTTTGGAGATGCTTCCAGGATTTCGGTTGTATTTATACTACTGCCCATGTTGCAATGCGACTATACTAATCATAATCAGTTTCCTTAATATATCATCTGAAACGAAACCCACAAACGCTGTGGCAAAATGATGGTGCCTACAATTCAACATTACTACAGGAAAGTGTTGATTCGATGGTAGTATGTGCTAATATCAATCAAAGATTCTCCAGCAATTTAAAAACGTATTTGACGGTTGACGGTTGCCAGTGAATGAAATATTGACGTTCAAATTGTTTTGAGCTTTAGCAATAACCTTATCACCAAATTAGGAGACGTAATTTTACAGTTTTCAAAGGAATGTTTTAACACCGGACAGAAAACGTAATCTAAATGAAAATTGTGTTTATAAAAGTTGATATGGACGCTGAAAAATAATTTAAAAGAATATAGGTTCACGAACAATGGTTATGTGATATTTTTCTTTTCAGAAGAAGTACACTTTACTAATTGATATACAATTATGGTTTTAACAGTATTTACCACATTTCAAATTTTTCGAATTTCATTAACGATAAAGTTCATCGATCTTCCGATCGTCTATAAATAGATACAAAACAACGTCCTGAATACCATCGGTGCTTTATGTCAAATTTACAAATTACTGAACAATTATAGTATAAACGCTACAAACATACACAAGAAGGTCATAAATGTCATAACCACCTGCGAACACCCTATGACACATAAACATTATTTATTCACAGATAAAATTGTTATAGGACTTTTTCACTTCCAAACCGGTATTTAAAGTGAATTTTTCTAAAGATGTCAGGTCAATGTAATTATGTTAAATAAATAATTTTAGACTTGATAAATACAAAATAAGCTGGAAAATTTCCCATTGATGTATTAAATCATGTTGTATTTGTGGAAGTTATTTGTGAATATCACAGTGATTAATTCTCTAGGTGAATTATGTTGATGTTAAAGTTACATATATATATATATATATATATATATTATAATATATATATATTATATATATATGGAGATACATTATTTGTGAATAACAAAGACATAAATGTACAGCGAGCTCGTCTAGCTACAATGCAATCCATAGACACAATATCAAGGCCTCTGCCAAGCCAATAAATTTGGTGTCGACCATGACGGTTATACTATGGATTTACATGCAATTCATCTTGACACAATTTACATACATGAACTGATAGCTTTATATGAGTGGGATCCAGGTAAGGATTCACGACTATTCACATGCTATATAAGGACAGATTTATAAACCTGTTGGATCACAGAGATACAGTGAAAGTGAATTCATATATATTGAAATTAGACATACTGTATATGAGTTTGTTGTTTCTCTTTGATCCATTGGGTCATATTTATATATATATATATATAGCTGTTATATATAAAAATATGCCTGTTATATATATATATATATAGATAGAGAGAGAGAGAGAGAGAGAGAGAGAGAGAGAGAGAGAGAGAAAGAGAGAGAGAGAGAGAGAGAGAGAGAGAGAGAGAGAGAGAGAGAGAGAGAGAGATTTTTGCTTTTATCGCCTCGATTACATGTTTTGTCAGGCAGACGCACATACATATAGATGTCGATGTATCATATGTGTATAAGTCATCATGTACATTACACAAACACGATAAAAACGATGGTATCTCGTTGCAATAACCGTCCTTAAAAGTATAAGTATGGCACCAAAGGTATGTATAGTTTTCGTCTTTGATATAAACGCAACATACCTCCAACGCCTTTTTCAATGTATGTGTCTGTTGCTTGCAAATGGTATAATCTAGGTCTACTACACAATTAGGACCCCGTTTTGTCACGTTAGCAACATTCTTGCACTTTAAAATAGTCCAATGTAATTTGGTTTTTAAATATTTTCAAAATGATTTATAGGGCCTGTGATTACTTGCTGCAGATGAGTAAAGCAAAAGCGAGCATAGCATATATTGCAATAAGACATCACTGGGGTAAGGAAATGATTTTTATAGGATTTGAGGACTTTTTTAACTAAATATTAGGGTGTCACTGCACTGTTGCTTATTTTTAAGAAAAGAAAACAAAACTGGTCAAATTACCAGTATTATACAAAGAACACAATTCCACTGTGTAGTAAGACCTTAATAAGGAACATTTATCACAATAAACAATACCTGATGCGTGACTTTCCAAACTATTCTTAATGAGAGCCACGTCCTCAGCGCTTCGATTTGTCTGGCAATGTCCGCTATATTTCCCAACAAACAATAAAACCATAATGGATATGATATTATACCGATAAATCATTTTATGTGCGAGTCAAAAGAAAATTGTATGATTTGATTTATATTAATTTGATGTACGCGAAAATGACATACTTAGCGAATAGGGTGTGAAAAAAGTCTTCATGCATCGGCGGCAATATTAAGGGTTGAATTGTTGAAGAATCATTCTGATGAATGAATGAATATATTTACTTTCAGATATAGCAAAATAAAGAAGAAAAATAACTTACGATTACAGTTAAAACTCATAAATATCCAAAGGTTAATGTCACAGGATGACGGAGAGGGGTGTAGCTGACAATATATATATGTAAACCGTTTTCAATTTTTTAACATACATAAAATTAAGTCATAAGCATATGTAGTCAAAATAGCAATCCACTATAATAAGTAAATTTCAATAAGTGTAATCATATTCTCGAGGATGTGAAATTTCAAAAATAAATAGCTACCACAATTGAATGTTCAAAGTTACGAAGCATAGCCTGCGTCTCGTTCGCCAGTATGATGAATAGTATTAACATTAATATCACAACTAAAGGTTCTGCCAACATATCACACGTGGACACATCTGTCTCACTAACTGAACATGCATATGAAATTTTTATATAGCCTTTCCTTATTATATGAATCTTTTCTCAATACACAACTTTGTAACAACTTAAACTTAAGGACTTTTATACTCCTAATTCATAAGTCGGTGAAAAGTATCCGCCATGACTTCTTGGTATCAAGCACAGTCTGTTTGGAGGTTGGTAAGTCCTGTAGACGCTGTTCCACCATTGGAAGTACACTAGATCACAAGTGGTTCTGTATATATCCCTACTTAAACGTGCTTATCCTCAATGGTTGCAAACCCTATCTCCCAAACCTCACACCAAATGTCTTCACATCTTGTTAGCAAAATTTATCAGCTCGTTATTGTCAAAGCAAATTTTTTCATATCGTCAGACAGTGTACGTGTTGCTCAATTCTATCTGTCATTGTGTAACTCCAAATAACCACAAGGGACAAAGCCCCTTTTATATGAGTGTTTGCTTGATATAGATATATTAAAGCTGTTAACTCAGTACGAAGATATATAATAAAACATAGGTAAAATACCAGGTAAATACAGTAAGTTTAAAACACGACCATTAGTACTTTAAACTAATTCTCGCTAAGGTACCGTGAAAATTGAAATGCGAGAGTTAATTAAAATAAATGTAAAGCATTTAATTGACCTGACGCGGATTGGGAATAAACAAGCCAGTAATATAATCAGCGATCGATATTGGTTACTAAGCCGCCATTTCCTTAGACAAGCTACCTATGTCTAAATATATATTACATTGTATTTACTTGGGCAAACAATGTCACGTGGCCAGTGGGCGGATCGATGATTGTTCTCATGCCAAGTCAATTGTGTGATACACATGGGTATATTTGACGTTTAATACATAATACAAATACATACCAGCTGATAAAGCATTTTTGTTCTTGAAGCTAATAATTGTTTTCGGTGGCAATATCATTTACTATACTCTCTATGTGTAAAAAATAATAAAATACAAATTCCCGACCGATTTATTTATTTGAGGTTATATCATGATGATTAAAATTTACACTTGTTTATCCAGAAATAAACCTGTAAATGGCTACGTGTGAGGTGAACGTTTGATGTTTAACATTAATTATTTGATTGTTGTTTACATAATGGAAACAAAAGCTATCACAAATTGTCTCAACACGAGAGATTGGAAAACAATCTACCTTAGAACTTAAACAATATGAATATTGCCAATATTACTGATACCGTGGTTGTAGCGCTCTTGGAATACGCATTCAATGTGTATTTGTGTTTGTTGTTTCTATGCTGTAATAAGGCTACAGTGAGTATAATCAGCCCCACGAAACTATCATTTAAGCCAAGAACAGTCGAGTTAATTAATGTTCTCTGACAGCTTTTGTTAACAGTTTGTAGATTGTAGTGAATATTTTAGTTAAATTTATATAACATCAACATTGATTCATAGCTGTTTCCCTTCTATGTAAAAACAATAAAATCATTTTTTTTTTAAATATAAAAAAGAAATTTGTTATCAATAGCTGCAATATATGTGAAACACTCGAATAGATCGCCGCATTGTGTCCAGCTTCTTGACATTCAAATTCTCACTGAAAGTGTTATTTGACATAGTTTGCAATGTACCTTTCATATTTTTCATTGAAACTTGAGTTTGCAATTGGAAATTGCCGTTTGGAAATCGTATTTATCCATTTGGAAACTAATGCCAATTGGTATATAAGAATTCCAATTGGACAGCGTTTTGTTTTTTTTTTTTGTTTTTTTTTGCTATTTCCATTTATCTCAGTATTTAAAGAACTTTTTGAGCTGAAATTTTGAATTTTACTTTATAATAGTTATAATTATCAAAGAAAACTAAGTTTGTAACATTAAAATTCATAATGAGAGTTTCTCCATAAATTCACTGTGTTGTGTTAAATAGAAAGCCACACAAGTTGTACCAAACTGATGAAGTCGGTCTTCCAGCACTGATGTAGGAATGCGTTATTTTGACAGAATTGTATGCCTGATATCGATCAAAGGAGCATGTCGGACGTATTTGAAAATAACACCTGACATTTTATCATGCAGTACAGTGATTTGTAAAATGTGTGGAGCTATAGCAATAAAGTAAAAACATTAAAACGTATTCTATTGCAGTATTAAAGGAGAAATTTACATCACTGACACGACCATATTATAATCCAAATTAAAATAGAAAATACTGGACGCTGACAACGATTTAAAAGAACAAATAAATATTCTTTATTTCTGCACCTCATTTTAAAATATATATATATATATATAAGCATAGCGGTAGTCTAGTGGATGAAGTACTGGCCGCTCCGGCTAGAATATTTCGATTCGTTGGTCCACTACTAGTTCTGACAGAAAATGAATTCAAGAGCTCTAAACTTACTTCGCAACCGAGCTTAAAAAATAGCATAAAAGTACATATATCATAAATTGATGTATGACGACTGCGCATTTTCATACGCGTATATTTGCCAGTAATTGACAAACTAAGAGACACAAATATTGGTATCATATATCGCATCATTTGATTAATTAAATTGATATGAACATGCTTTGTGCTTAACATGTCCAATTAAATTCATAAAACCATTTGAAATGATAAAGTGTGTCCATGTTTTGGTACAGATTATGTCAATATCAACCATTTTGTGCAAACATAAAGAAACATGATGTAATCCAACGCTATTGTAGTTTTAAGCAATAAACTTATGGTAAACTGCAGTGTGATAATAGCTTTTAGTTGTAATGTGATTGCATTTCATCTCAAACTAAACATTTGAGAGATAACGCACTACTCATTGTCTGTACAAGTTGTGATGTTTTTCAATTGCATGTCGGTTAAGCTGCGGCACATGTATTCATTCGAAACTCGCTATTCTCGCCTTGGGTATCGTAAAAGACAGTGCAATAGTTCCTATTTTGACACCAAAGCTCTATTAAAAAACATGTTGTCTAGTTAATGGTTTTAGAGGTAAAGTATTGCTTATTGATTTTGCGAAGGCAGGCAGGCAGGCTGGCAAACTACAGTCAGTCCTGTCTGAAGCAGCCAGTCAAGGAACTGAACAAAATTGGTCTTTAAAGACAGATTATTGCTAAATAGAGACAGACTTGCTCTGAAGCGTATATATAGAAAAAAAGAAATATGACTGCTTAAAAGAGATGATCTCTTGCATAGGTTTGACTGTAGGTTTAAGCCCACCAAAACCCTATGCGGCCTTTTCTTCTTACCGTTCCAAAGTCATAGACCATGTTGCCACTGATTTTTACGTGTTTTAACTGTGCATATGCCAATAGTGAATGTATATTTGGTATGGCCTCTTTGTATTTTCTTTTATTTTTTCAATTAATATCTGTTGAACAGAACATATCTGTAAAATTGAACTGTGTAGTGTTAAACAACACTTATAAATAGCTTATTCCTTCTGCTTATTAGTTAATTGTTAAAGAATTGTATTGTTAGTAGTATTCTGAAATAATATAATTGGAGTTGAGCTTACTTTAGTAGAAGATCTGCTAACAGATATAGGGATTTAAGCCTGCTTTATTTTCTGTAATTGCTAAGTGGCAATATACGGTCAGAATCATTGAATATCGTTTTACTGTATAAGGTCTAGAAAATGCAATATCGGTCATAATTTGTATAAGTTGAGTGCCATATAGATGTTATAACATTATAGCATGACCTATTATAATACAAAATTATGTGATTGGGTATTGGTGCATTTTCGATATAACGCCCGTTTCAAGCGGTAGGAGCTCAGATATTGATATTAAAACATTAAGAGGATGTGATAAATGTTGGTTCAATCCATTTACATTTTATATGTATTTGTAAATACATGCATATCAATGTACGGATTGCATTTGTAGTTAAATATGATTAATATTAAACATAAATGTAGATATCAATATATTTATATCGGTTATATAGATGATAATAATGTAATTAAAAATATAAACATATGTAGTAAAAAATACTACTACTGGTGTATATTACAAAATAAATAAGACTTCTCACTATACCGTTGTTCCCCTTTTCCACGGCGGTAACGTGATTCTTACGCTTAAAAAGAGTCCTATGTAATTTGGTTTGAAATATTTTCAAAATGGTTCATAGTGGTTGATATTTCCTTCTACAGATCAGTAGAGTAAAAGCTGGCATAGCATATACTACAATAAGATATCACTTGTGTTAAAACATGACTTTTATAAATTTTATATTTTAACAGATATATGTATTAATGAGCATCTGATAACTTCCTTTTTTAAAATAAGCTATGGGTGACACTGTACCCTCTTTAAATAAAACAAGCTGTTCAACCTACCGGTTATTGTGCATTTTGATGTGGAGATACATTCCTGCTATGCGGAGTGTTTATTTTATTAAATTCTAGACATTATTCTATATTGAACAAAAAACAAAACTCAGCTGTTTAGTGAGACTTTGATTGAAGTGTTGTGGCTGGTAATACAAAAGCAACTGGATATACTGTCATGCACTTTAACTATGAAATATCAAAGAAAATAACATGTTAACAAATATCATTTCTTATAAGTTCAAACCAAAGTTATTTTTTATTGCTAAAGATGTTTAAATCATTATCATATTAATATATATCATTGAAATGTTGTTACATAATTTATTATTTTGAAGAAATTTACTTATCATCGGTAAGAAAATATAGCCAGCCAGTCGCAGAAATACATGGAAGTACTCTGACTGCAGCGGTGAGGATATTTCTACTCTTTTTTTCTTTTTTCAAGTATGTGCTAGCTTTCGCCTGGGAATCGAGCCAAAAGCCTCTGCATGCGATGTAGACATGGTATCATTAGAGCTACAGTACAATGTACCGTTTTAGTGATGATATCGTATCTATACAATATATAAGGTGTTTCACAGTTTATTTTATAAATAAATTGATGCTGACAATGGTTTGTCTGCACGAAGAGGTAGGTAGTAATCGGAAGGCAATTTATATACAGACATTGCATTTAAATCCATTGGGAAGATACGGTGAAAGCATTTAAATATGAAATCAGAAAATAGGTGATAACTTTATTTGACAACGATATACCGAGTGAATTTATATTATATATTGATTTTATGTTACTTTTCTTATCAATGCATAAACAATTTAACTGCCTAGCGTTTATTAAACGTCTGATATTTAATATTGAATATATATGTTACCTCTATTAATGTCAAGAAGACCATCACTATATATAAATTTGAATAGGAGAAATTCAAAATAACACCTACCCGCCAATATGGAGTTAACCCAGTTTTTTAGTTAGGCCGCATGAGCAACCGAACAATATATAAGGGCCAGTTAAGAAATTGTCTCTATTCACCACATGGTTCGGCTGTTCCGATCACTTTCCGGCTAAAAGGTAAATTTAAATGCGGTGTGTGTGTGTGTGTAATAATTGATTATGGCGTTTTAATGCACTTATTGAGATCAGTTTGAATTGTTCTTTGCATATTGAATCAGGGAATATTGAAAATGCCTTAAATCAAGGAATTTTCTAAAATCTTGCTTAAATTAGGTCTTGAAACTTATCTTTTTTGATAATTTATCGCCGTTTCTGACAGATTCCAACCGGGTTAATGTTAATAACTTTCAAATAACCGTGAATGTACTCAATTATTGTAATATGCTGAACCCATAACAACGGAAAAATAACAAAATTAAACAGCTACAGTTGCTTTTTTTATTCGATACAATAGAAATATAAAGATAGTTTACCGGTTTGACATATTTTCAGCACGTCGTCAGAATCAGATATATAGCTGAACATGCACATTGTTTTGGAAAAACAGTAATTTTTAACTGTTGTTTTTCAAAAATAAAACATCTACAAATTAATTCAAAATATGTATTCGAATTATTTAAAATATATTATGATCACAGTAGAAAATTTCATAGAACATAGCAGTTAGTACGTTAGACAATACATCAAGTACGTTTCTTTTTGAATATACAAATGACAATACATAATGATTGCGATCAGTACATTTAAACATCAAAGTTACTATCAGGCACACCTGTAGCCGGGAATACGCTGTGTCAACCGGAACCTTGTCGGGATTTGGTATCATCAATGTATTAAGTACTCTGTACAAGGAACAAAACTTACATATTCATTCACTTTAATTGCAACATCTTTTATAAGACCTAACCATAGGATGCTTTTTAAAAGAAGCCAACTTGTTCAATAACATGTCAAATCGACATGACGCGAGAGCGACGATCGCTCCTTCCACTTACCAAGTTGCGTTGTTATTCCGATTCCAATTACAGTTCTGCCGCTAGAGTCATGAAATAATATACATGTGCATATCAACTTAAATTTAAGAACTAGAAAAATTAAACTGCTCACTGTGATAAAGGATTTAACAACAAACACAAAACAGTGAATTTCTGGAAAAACATTTTTTTCTAAAAACTTTTTTTTCATTATGAATATAAATGTTATAAACTTAATAGTTTTGGACAATTATAACTATCATTACGTTAAATTCAAAATTACAGCTCAAAAAGTTCGTAAAAAACTGAGATAAATGGAATTAAAGTAGTAAAAAAACACCCTGTCCAATTTGAATTCTTATATTTCAATTGGCATTAGTTCCCAATGGGAAATAACGATTTCCAAGCGGTCAATTCCAATTGGAAACACAAGTTTCCAATGGGAAGGTAAAAGGTCCAAATGGAAGATTCTATTTATAGATTCTATAAATAGAATCTTCCAATTGAAATGTAAACAATCCAATTGGACGATTCTATTTATAGATCAATAATTTTGTGTACGAGTAGATCAGGAGCGTGTGTATGTGTGTGAGTGAATGTGGGCATGCGCTTGCATGCAGTAGTAGTTGTAGTAGTTGTAGTAGTAGTAGTAGTAGTAGTAGTAGTAGTAGTAGTAGTAGTAGTAGTGGTAGTAGTAGCAGAAGTAGTAGTAGTAGTAGTAGTAGTAGTAGTAGTAGTAGTAGTAGTAGTAGTAGTAGAAGTAGTAGTAGTAGTATAGAAGTAGCAGTAGTAGAAGTAGTAGTAGCAGTAGTAGTAATAGTGGAAGTAGTAGTAGTAGTAACAGTAGTAGTAGTAGCAGTGGTAGTAGCAGTTGTAGTAATAGTAGTTGTAGTAGTAGTAGTAGTAGTAGTAGCATAAGAGTAGCAGTAATATTAGTTATAATATTAGTATAGTAGCAGAATTTTGAAGTAGTTGTAGTAGTAGAAGTAGTAGTAGTAATAGTGGAAGTAGTAGTAGTAGTAACAGTAGTAGTAGTAGTAATAGTAGTAGTAAAAGTAATAGAAGTAGTAGTAGTGGAAGTAACAGTTGCGTTAGTAGTAGTATTAGTAGTAGTAGAAGTAACAGAAGTAGTAGTAGTGGAAGTAGTTGTAGTAGTAGTAGTAGCAGTAGTAGTACCAGTAGAAGTAGTTATAATATTAGTATAATGCAGAATTTGAAGTAGTAGTAGTAGTAGTAGAAGTAGTAGTAGTAATAAAAGTAGTAGTAGAAGTAGTAGCAGCAGTAGCAGTAGTAGTAGCAGTAGTTGTAGTAATAATAGTAGTATACTAGTAGTAGTAGTAGTAGTAGTAGTAGTAGTAGTAGTAGTAACATCAAGTATTTGTAGTAGTAGCAGTAATAATATGCAACACTACACTTTCTCACTCGATTCACATCCTTACTTTACTTTAGATTTTTCTAACTGGGCACTAGATTTTCTATTCTATATTTACTCAACATTCTTACATGCCATTCAAATTTCTTATTTCACACTATATTTTCATACACGACATTAAATTTTCTCACTCGATACACAACATCCTTACTTGACTATAGATTTTTCTTACTAGGCTCTAGATTTTCTAATCTATCTATACTCAACATCCTTACACAATATTCAAATTCTTTATTTGAAACTTTTTTTCATATGCGACACTAGATTTTCTCTCTTGATACACAAAACCCTTACTTGACTATAGATTTTTTTATGGGTACTAGAATTTCTATTTTATATATACTCAACATCCTTATATAACATTTGAATTCCTTTGTGACACTATATTTTCATAAGCGACACCAAATTTTCTCATTCGATACACAACATCCTTACTTCAGTAAAGATTTTTCTTAGTAGGCACTAGATTTTCTAATCTGTGTTTACTCAACATCATTAAAAAAACAACATTCAATTTTCTTTTTTCACGCTAGATTTTCATATGCGACACTACATTTTCTCACTTGATACACAACATCCTTACTTGACTAAAGATTTTTCTTACTGGACACTACATTTTCTAATCTTTATTAACTCAACATCATTACACGAGACTCAATTTTCTTTTTTAACACTATATTGTCATACGCAACACTACATTTTCTCACTCGATACACAACATTCTTACTTGACTATAGATTTTTCTTATTGGGCACTAAATTTTCTAATCTATCTATGCTCAACATCCTTACACAATATTCAAATTCTTTATTTGATGCTTTATTTTTCATAAGTGACACTACATTTTCTCACTCAAAACACAACACCCTTACTTGACTATAGATTTTTCTTACCGGGCACTAGATTATCTTATGTATATTTACTCATCATTCTTACATGGCATTTAAATTTCTTATTTGACACTATATTTTCATACGCGACACTACATTTTCTAACTTGATACATAACATCGTTACTTGACTATTGATTTTTCTTACTGGGCACTAGATTTTCTAATCTATATTTACTCAACATTCTTTCACAACATTCAAATTTTTTATTTGACAATATACTTTCATATGCGACACTACATTTTCTCACTCAATACACAACATCCTTACTTGATTTAAGATTTTTCTTGCTGGGCACTAGATTTTCTAGACTATATCTACTCAACATTTTTACACGGTATTCAAATTTCTTATTTCACACTATATTTTCATTCGCGACATAAGATTTTCTCACTTGATACAGAACATCCTTATTTGACTATAGAGTTTACTTACTGGGTTCTAGATTTTCTTATGAATATTAACTCAACATTCTTACACAACATTCTTATTTCTTATTTGACACTATATTTTTATACGCGACACAACATTTTCTCACTTGATACACAACATGTTTATTACCTCAACATCATTACACGAGACTCAATTTTCTTTTTTAACACTATATTGTCATACGCAACACTACATTTTCTCACTCGATACACAACATTCTTACTTGACTATAGATATTTCTTACTGGGCACTAGATTTTCTTATCTATATTAACTCAACATAATTACACAACATTCAAATTTCTTATTTATCACTATATTTATATACACGACACTAGATTTTCTCACACGATACACAACATCCTTACTTGACTATAGATTTTTCTTAATGGGCACTAGATTTTTCTAATCTATGTATATACAACATCCTTACATGACATTTGATTTCCTTATTTGACACTATATTTTCAATGCGACATTAGATTTTCTCACTCGATACACAACATCCTTACTTGTCTATAGATTTTTCTTACTGGGAACAAGATTTTCTTATCTTTATTTAATCAACATCATATAACAACATTCAAATTCCTTCTTTGACACTATAATTTTATACACGACACTAGATTTTCTGACTCAATCCGCAAAATCCTTACTCCACTATATAAATTTTTAAATGGGCACTAGATTTTCTAATCTATGTATACACAACATCCTTACACGACATTTGAATTCCTTATTTGACACTATATTTTCATACGCATCACCAAATTTTCTCATTCGATACACAACTTACTTACTTGAGTATAGAATTTTCTTACTAAGCACTAGATTTTCTAATCTGTATTTACTCAACATCTTTAAACAACATTCAATTTTCTTTTTTCACACTAGATTTTCGTATGCGACAATACATTTTCTCACTTGATACACAACATCCTTATTTGACTATAGCTTTTTCTTACAGGGCACTAGATTTTTCTAATCTATCTATGCTTAACATCATTACACGAGACTCAATTTTCTTTTTTAACACTATATTGTCATACGCGACACTACATTTTCTCAATTGACAAACAACATCCTTACTTGACTATAGACTTTTCTTACTGGGCATTAGATTTTTCTAATCTATCTATGCTCAAAATCCACACAATGTTTAAATTCCTTCTTTGACACTATAATTTCATACGCAACACTAGATTTTCTCACTCAATCCACAAAATCCTTACTTGACTATATATATATTTCTTAATGGGCACTAGATTTTCTCATCTATGTTTACACAACTTTATTAAACGACATTTGATTTTCGTTTTTGACACTATATTTTCATACGCTACACTTGATTTTCTCACTCGATATACATCTTTTAATTAATAAATTAATCAACGCTAGATTTTAATGACTGGGCACTAGATTTTCTTATCTATATATACACAATACTTTAGTTGACATAATTTTATGATTTTCTTACAAAACACTTAATTTTAAAACTTAAAGTTAGTAAAGTTCTGAAAAGTTTATATATGTAAACATGACCTCACACCTTGAAGGTGTCAAATTAACCATAAATTACTCATCAATAGCACTCGTATATTCCTGCAGCCTGTTAATCCTTATTTTAAAAATAGTTTCAATTTCCCCATTGTTCATTTTTATAGAAAATTATTATAACTATTAAAAAACATAAGGATTTGTATGTTGTCAAATTAACGACTAGAGTTTTCGAAAGCGAGGCAAACTATTGTAAAACAAATACCTGGAATTGATCTCTTATATTTCTCTCAAAACACAATGAAAAATATCTTTATATGTTTGTTGTTGCATGATATATTAAACTTGCATTCTTAAAGAAAATGAAATAAAATAAAATAATTAACATTGTTTATTTAGGGTCCAGATCTTTCTGAACGCTACACGCGTAGAAACAATGGGAAATGTTGATTTTCGGAAATGGATACATTTTGGAGGAACATTAATTTTTTTTATCAATTTAAGCTGATTAAGATAACTTTAAAAGTATCGGCGATTGAAAACATAGTATACCAAATGGTTATTGTGAAGAATTCATATTGGTATTTTTTATATCTTTCGTGAATTAAGCTTTTAAAAAAAGGACCATTTGATGCCGAAAAAAATACATTGCTCGGAAATGAGTAAATTGTGTATGATTTATTTTCTAATAAAACTTAATTTATTGGTAACTGTGCTATATGGCCGATTGCAAATGTATTATATCAAATGAGTTTTGTCAGTTTTTCTTGTTTCTTTCTTAAGTATTTTTCGAGAACAAGGTTTAAACAAGGAACGCATTGAGTATAAAACCGCACATTTTGTCAATATTGTTCGATTTTAAACATTTTATTGGACGCACTATTTCTTCTAACCTTTAGCAATTCAAAGTTTAGATATAATGAAACAAATCATTTAAATATCAATACATACCTTAAAGTAACACCTGATGAAAAATCATAATTGTACACTAATAAAGTGTAGACTTTCCGTAGTGCGTGTGAATATAACGTGACACCGGAACTTTCCAATTAAATAACACCGATATCAATATTGGAACCCTCCAATTGGAAAACCTCTGTTCCCATTGGTCAATTCTAAAAATAGATTCCAATTAATTCCAATTTGAAATTTATCTTTCCAACTTGGATGAAACGACTTTCCAATGGGAAAGCATGCATTTTGGGGGTCTTTAGATTATAACTGTGACATAAATCGGCAGTTCATAATGGTTTTGGTTACCTTTTTGTGATCGCGCAGTCATACTCTTCAAACTGCGATACTTTGTCAATAAAAATAACGAAAGATAAAAGAAAAGTTTTTGGAAAAAATAGTTTTTCCAGATTTTCACTGTGTTGTGTTAACAGGAAATATCTAATTACCTTTAATCAACAGCTTATTACAGTAACACACAGTACAACGATTTCCTATACAGTGCAATCTACTAGATGATCGTGACAAATATGAGACTATATATTTTACCTTATGACGTCCATAAGCAGTTATGATTTAAAATTTTCTATCATTGTCTTGATAAACCTGACGCGAGAGTGACTATCGCTCCGCCCACTGACTCAGTGGCATTGTTTGTCCAAGTAAATACAATGTAATACAATGCAGTATTCACTTAGAGACGGTTTGCTTGTCCTAGGGAAATAGAAGAGTAGCAATTATTCTCGATCGCTGATTGGATTATGGATTTAATTGATTGACAGCCCGCCCCAGGTCAATTTGGTTGCGCACGCTGCTTCTAAATCACCATTTCCTAGATAATATTGTATATCACTATCGCTGTGTGGCGGCCGCAAACATATGAATGTACAGTAGCACTGTGTTTGCTCAAATTTTGATGGCTGGAACACCACATATAGCTCGAACCATTTATCTGATCCTGACCGAATTCATACACGTAAATGCATGGTATAATGTTGAACAATACCATGCTCGAGCATGCATTCAGTCGAACTATTTTGCCCAGTCCAATTGGGTTCGAACCATCGAAGTTCTACTGTTCTTTGTTCTATGATGTTGTCATACGTGATACGTGAAGGTGCTACATATACCCATTCCTTATTCCTCGTGAACAAACTTGATAAAACTGAGCATGCTGATTTCTTTGTTTGGTTGGGTTGTGTGCTTGCAAGGTGTCCATTTATCAGTGCTGATATCTTGTTTTAGTTGGTTATTGTTCATGCAAAGTGTCCATTTATCAGAGCTGATTTCTTTGTTTGGTTGGGTTCTGTGCTTGCAAAAGGTCCATTTGTCTGTGCTGATTTCTTTGTTTGGTTGGGTTCTGTGCTTGCAAAATGTCCATTTATCGGTGCTGATTCCTTTGTTTGGTTGGTTTCTGTGTTGTGCAAAAGGTCCATTTATCAGTGCTGTTTTTTTGTTTGGTTGGGTTTTGTGCTTGCATGGGGTCCATTTATTTATCGTTGTATGGTTGCGTTCTGTGCCTTCAAAGGGTCAATTGATCAGATTGTATTAAGTGTTTGTTTATAGTGCTGATATCTTTGTTTGGTTGGGTTCTGCTGATTTCTGTGTTTAGTGCGGTTCTGTGCTTGCAAAATATCCATTTATCAGTGCTGATATCTTTGTTTGGTTGGGTTCTGTGCTTGCAAAAGGTCCATTTGTCTGTGCTGATTTCTTTGTTTGGTTGGATTCTGTGCTTGCAAAAGGTCCATTTATCGGTGCTGATTCCTTTGTTTGGTTGGTTTCTGTGTTGTGCAAAAGGTCCATTTATCAGTGCTGATTTTTTTGTTTGGTTGGGTTTTGTGCTTGCATGTGGTCCATTTATTTATCGTTGTATGGTTGCGTTATGTGCCTTCAAAAGGTCAATTGATCAGATTGTATAAAGTGTTTGTTTATCGACATTGTTTGCTTTAGAATACCAGAGCCGCTTCTATTAGATAGTTTTACAATTCGGCACAGCTGTTTCCTGGGATTAACCAGTACTCGAGCACACCCCATCTCTGCAAGTAACTGATAACTTTCCCACTTGAATCAGTGGTGAGAGACGAATGATAATGAGACACAATGTCGTATATCAATCATCACGGAGACTGTTGCCGGGCGGGGGATTCGAACTCACGACCCCTGGATTGATAGTCAGACGCGTAACCGACTGAACTAATCGGTCCCGGCCCCTTTTAAATAATACATGTACAAATACAATCCGTACGCAATGTATATTGGTTAAGACTTTTTTAATAATGATTAATAGAAAATGTAATTTATTTCTATAAAACAGTAGAGTAAATACCATATACTGACTTGTTTTTTTGATTTTACCAAGCGGATGTTCTTAGTGCAGTTGAGGTATTTTCTTTACAAAACATAGACTCTTTAAAATACGATGGTCAACGTATTGGTAAGTTTATGTTTTTATTAGCGGATAGTTACCTATAATGGAATATCATCTGTTCTATGTAAAATAAACAGAATAACCGACCAAGAATATATCTTATATGGATCATAGAGCAAACTCCAATGTCACTTGGTATTACAACTTAAAACTAGGGTTTTAGCTATTAAATATTTAGTGAGTTTCTTTGCTTTTATATTTGTAACGATCACGGATGCTTCAATTCACTCTGGTTTCATAATATAGTAAACAGGAAAAAATATTAACAAAGCAGCAATTATGATATTGTTTTTCAGTGGCGTTATCAAAATAAATCATTGTTTTTGGGCTGGCTATATTTGTCATTTCACACTTACACACATTAAACACTAAGTCTTGTATTTGATGACGGTATAAGGTAACGTTTAATTGTCTGAACAAATCATATTCGATATTACCATTCCATTTTGCAAATAGTTTACTACAATACCGATATACAATGTCGTACAGCAGTAATGGTAGTCGACACAATTCATACGGTCTGGCCTGAGAGAGTGTTGCATCTGTGTCTTTTCCAATATTTATGGTTCTTTATATTTTAGCTCTTTTGGGCAAATAAAAGTGCATGGAAATGTAGACACTACATGGTTATCGGCTATGGAAACTACTAAACTGGTGATGATTAATGGATGTTTTTTTAGTAAGCTTGTGTTGTTTCTTGTATAAAATATCTGTATGTTTGACAATCCCAAAAAAAGGTACTTCGGAACGACAGCCTTATGATAATCTGAATATTTCTGGCATGAACATACTTATGCCTATAGCCGTGTAAGGACATAAGTATGACAGACTGACACACACACACACAAAAAATCACACACAACACACACACGAAACAAAAACCAACACACACACACCACACGAAACAAACACACATACACACACACACACACACGCATACAAAAATCATACACAACACACACACACACACATGTCGATGTGGAAAAGCACGCTATTGTTTGATGTTTTGTACTTTTTCTACTAATAAGCCAATTTTGTTGTTGTTTATTTTGCTTTGCTGACTATGTTCTTGGCTTCCAAGGATTTTTTGTAACAGAAACGCTGTTATATATGACATGTTAACCCCAAGTGAGTCAAATCATTCAATTTACTTGCGACATGATACATGTAATAAGGTTACATGTACACTGCAGCCAGGTTTTCAGCTTTTCCTGGTTTAATACTAGATGCGATGATTTATGGACGTTAATTAGGTGGGTTTTTTTTAAAATTAGACAAAAACAGGAATGGCAGTATTTCATCATTATCTACTTTGATGACATATAAACTTACAATAAATGTATTGCAGAGATCAGTCTAATGTTTCTTATTTGAGAACAATATGAATTAAAATAAGATTGTATTAAATCATTTGCACTTTATCAAGAAATATACATTGTAATGTTACAGATATTCGTAGTATAATAATTGCCATTAATTATTTTATCAAATAACCGCAACATCTATGGATGATGTATGCCGTTTTAGCATTATAAACTGGTATATTGTATTACATTTTTCTGTGATATGCCGATATCCTTTTTAAGTTCAGATGCAACGCCACATTAGACATACACAGTAAAGAAACATTCAGAAACAATGACGTGGAACTTAAATATATGCATGATATTCAAATTACATAAACAAGCTATATATTTCGCCAAAATATATTGTTTAAACGGTGGTCAGCATAACATGACTTTTAAAAGTATAATTGTTAAATATTCGTTTTGATGGGAAATAAGTTCAAAACTATTCGGAGAAAGAATATGCGAAGATAGTATTGGCGATATCTATCTAGGCCCAGTTGTTCATATCTTGGTTAGCTTAACCCTGGGTAAATCGAAATTTTGTAACTGTAATATTTTCTATACTTTATGATTTTATTGCAATTTAAATACATTTTTAGAAACAGAATGGCATACTTTTTTTTAAAAAAAAATGCAAATATAAAAAATATTGTGATTTGAAAACTTCAATTAACCCAGTGTTAAGTTAACCTAGCTTTGAACATCTTGACCCAGTTGTTAAAATTTATCTAGTTACTGCAATCAACTAATAGTAAGTGTATTAATGATTTATCGTATTATATATTAAATGCTCTTCAGATTAAAAATAACACAATCCAAAATTGATATTGATCTATCATCTCATTGGATAGAGTGTATTTTGTATTTGTACAATGTTGTTAATTTGACCTGAATAGATGTATGTTCTATTCTGTTACATATTTCACAGCGAAACTGAAATACAAACTTGTCAACTTCTGACGTAAAACCAATAAGTGATTACAATGTGTGAAGTGTTCTTAATTTAATGATCATCGACCAAATTATTAATTATAATTATACAATAATTATATTTAAAAACAGTGACAATCATTGAAATATCAGACCTACAAATAACCTACTTTATCTGTGAACATATGAACACTGTTTTATCGTGCTTTTTAATGGGCTTTTTCAACATATGGCATATCTAGTTTTATTGGTGGAGGAATCTGAGTAGAAACGCCGTCCTTCTGCAAGTAACTGGCAAACTTTCTCACATAAAATGTTTGGAGCGAGTGTTTGATTATATGTCCTTGGCGGTGACAGGTAAGTGATCTTGAGACGTCACCTTAAACCAATCGGCCACGATGGACCTTTTTATTGATCTAATCGAGAACTAAATATACCCAGAATTATGGTTATATTAACATGGATAATGGGAACAATGTAAGCAATCAAGCACTTATTAAGTTCTAATTAAGATTTAATTTTAAGTGTTATTTGATAGGCAAGACGTGATCAATTTATTTGTGTACAACCTCAATAACGATCGCAATATGATTCCGATCCAGCTAAAACTGTAGCATAAGAACAATCAATTAATTATTAACTTATTGAGATATGCACAGTTACTAATGACGTCATAAATATGTCGGTGGCGTCACATAAATGTCTCTATGTCTTTTGAGAAAATTAGGAAACAGATATGGTTGATGTATTGTTGTAGTAGTCACTCTTTAAGATTTTTACACGTATCGATGCATGTACAAATATCAGCCATCCTTTTTAACTTCTGATTTGGTCTATATACTTTAACTTACAGACCAGATTCATTCAATGAATGTTGCTAGCACAGTTTTCACCATTTTTATATCATATATATGTTGGTGTTATTTGTCTCCGTCACGCTTTCGTGTCACATTATGCTTGGCATAGTAGTTCTATTATTACAGGTAATAAAACTATGAAATTCTGGAATGCGATTAAAATAAAATCATAAGATGCAATAGTTAGGACAATTAGACTATCTTGTAAATGTGCATATATATCTTCTGATAATGCTTGTTAATCAATAATTGTCATACAACATATAGTGGCCTGTAATTAAAAGACACTCGTAATATACATGTAAAACAATATATAGTCAAAATAGCAGAAGAGAATAATTGCGTACAACATAACATATAATAATTCATAATTAAACATAAAACGAATAAAAAAGTTTTATCTTACACAAGACATCCAATCAATAGAAAATCTCAATGTAATCTTTTTTTAAATTATTACACAATAAAACATTTGTAGTTGTTTTGATACGTGTATGATATCCTGCGATATCATTTCTTTAATAATATTTAGTAATTTTTAAACCATGCCAGAAAGATATTAATAATAATCTTGATGTAAATGTTCTTGCTTAATGGTTGTTTCAAGGTGAATTAGATAAATGATTTTAACCACATTTTTATTGCATTGCAGCCGCTATATTGTCGGAAATGCCAGAAATGACGTCACGCAGAAGCCATGTTCGCATTGCAGCAAACTAGTAGAAATGAACATGCTATTTTGACATTTGATCAATGATATTTCATGTGCTTATCAAGGCCTAGTCAGCAACATTTATTTTAATTCTATTTCGTTTATGATTTCTCTCATTTGTAATGATTTAATTTAGCTCGATTGGAATTTCAGAGCTTACGTAAATTACTCTAAATTTCTGTATCCTTTATACAACCAGTAATGATTGTTGTTTTAAGAGGCCGTCGGAATGAGTCTGAGATCGCGCGTGAGCGATCAACGTTCATTTAGATGCATGACCGGTCTGCTTTCTTCTATACGAGGGGTGATTCAGAAGTTCGTGGACAAATTTAATAAAATGCATATTCATGCAAGTACATCACTATATATGTAACTTAAATATTGGTGTATTTGTCATCGATGTACGGTGTTTTAGTATATTTCTTATGTCAGTTATTATGTTATGGTATCCATAGCAACATACATACATGATAAGTGCCGCAGCTCAAAATGTTGAACAATTCGACAGATAAATAGGCGAAAAATAACAATCATTTTTCTGTATAACTCACGGTACATCATTTATAATTGAGGAAACGTTATCAATGTCTGCATGACAGTGTCATTCCAGCATTGTGTGCAGGTGTGAGGAGTTTAAATAAACTTATATTGAACAATTAGACTCATTTCTTTGCAAAAAGCATCTGATGAAAAGATGAAACAATCAGCAGCAATACAGTTTGTGTCAATATTAGCACAACACTGATTCAGACGATATAATATGCATAGTAAAGCTATGAGAACGTTATTTGTAGTGCGTTTGTAGTCTATAAATGGCACAAACGGTACAGTGAGGAATGAAAAACAATAACAAATGATAACAAGTGTGGCGTCCTGTCAAAATCACGCAAAGTCACATCAATGTTGTAAAAAGTGCCTCAACAAGGATCACTGTAATACAATTCATGAGCTATGATGCGAACTAAGTATAGGTTACAATACAGTGCACATAGTTATAATGAATAAACTGCATGCATTTAAGTGCTCGCAAGGTTTCCCAATTGTTAAAGGAGTATGAGTGAAGTGACTAATAAGAGTAGACAATTACTTGTAAAATAAATTGACGTCGCAACGACGTAACATAAATCTGGCCTGCGGCAGATATGTTTACATGACATGTTTGAAAAACATGTGACTGTTGTATTTGAATATATAGTTTCTTCATACTTTGCATACAGTTTGCAATTAGTTTAAATATAATACATGTAAAACTCCAAATAAATCCAACATTGTCATGTTCATATTGTGAGATTTCTTGATAATTCATCCTATAATGACACATAAAATATAAGAAAATAAATAACTGTTTGAATAATTTGTTTGTCGATTGGTCAAATAAACTATTGATTGATTAATATAATGATAACATTTGTTGATTTATTGATTGATTGATTGATTGATTTTTAAATCCTTATTTGAACTGGCCAATCTGTTCGTGTGGTAGATTTAATGAAGTAACCCCAAATGAAACGGGCCAGCCACACTTGGCTTATGAGACACCTTTATGATGTACACAGTTACTTCCCGAAAGCTGTCATTGCCAGACGTCAGGCTGTAAGACATTTGGTACCCTCAATTTAACTAACTGCTGGATGAACAACCGGCCACATCGGAAAAAATCCAAGTGCTCCCAACGGGATTGGAACCTTCGATCTCCCGCTTCCGAGGCGGACGCCTTAACCACTAGGCCATAGAAGACGGTTATATATGGCATAAAACCGTCCATTAGCACCTTCATGCCACTGACAACCTGCTTTTTCTAATACAGCTGAAGTGCTAAATACTTGGCACTAAAAGTCGCTGTATAAAAAGTAAATCATCTGAGACGGAACATTTATGCATATTTGCTCGTATTCCGAACATGAAAATGATGATGCTTGTTTTGATAAATGTGCTGTCAGTATATAATTGCCTCAATCGTTAATTTCTCTTACAAAAAAAAATCACATAATTAATGATGCCATTAAATTAATTCATAGTTGCCAAACATTTAGTAGGTGTAATGCCATCCAACATGACATTATATTATTAGCTCAGCAGAACATCATATTAATTAAGAAAAAGTAGGAAGCAATTAGTTCACACAGACGCAAGGAATAAAAGATATTTTACTGAGAAGAATGCAGAGGAGAAAAAGTGTGGAGCGCGTAGTCTAGCTGTAGGACATTGAACCCATGATCGGAGGGACGTGGGTTCGATCCTACACCACATGTTTATTCTTGTTCTGCCCAGAAAGACTTCGAGCGTGATTTGTCTAAGTTGTGATAAACTAAAGGAGAAATATATACAACGGCAATTCTTATATTTCATTGAAATTCAAGAATGCTGTTTAAAACAAATATAATGAGATTTATGATAAACTAAATCAATAAATAAATTTATCTCAGCGTTGAAACTACTCGAGTTTAACTAAAAAACCCTAGTTGTACCTCAATCAGTAGAACAATGTAGAGTAGTGTCCCTTCTTAATGGAGGTCACTGCAGTTTTCTTTCTCTTGCCAGGTGCAAATGGGAAGACGGTGGATAAGATTGAGTAATTTAAAATTTCAATTTAAACAATTTGTTGAATTTCTATACATATAAAACCCACCATCCCACCCTAAATTGTATGAAACATATTCTGCCGCTAGTTTATATTTCGGCATGCAGATGACGGAAAACACAACTGTCATATGGTTCAACGGGAAACTCTGTGACGATGGTAAACTAAACATAAGATGGAGACCTGGAGTACAGACTACCAAAACCAAGCGGAGTGATGCCAACGAACTCTGCTACATGAAAAATTCTTCACGGCTTTACACAGGGTTCAGTAAAATTAATGTAAACACTCTTGTTTATGGCGGTGACCACGAACCCAACAATATGCAATTGAATATGAAAGCCATCAATGCCTAGCCACTGATTATTAGCATAGGGCTGGGGAATTAACTTTGAATGTACTGTTCCTATGATCTGCACAGGGCGTGGTAATCATTTGAAATGAATCATTAGGTTTGCCTGTTGGGTCATGTGAATAATGATTGTAAGCCTTTTGGGGCAACTGAATAATAATTGTATGCCTGTTTGGGCAACTGAATAATAATTGAATGCCTGTTGGGGTAATGAATAATAATTGTATGTCTGTTGGGGCAACTGAATACTAATTGTAAGCCTGTTTGGGCAACTGAATAATAACTGAATGCCTGTTGGGGCAACTGAATAATAATTGTATGTCTGTTGGGGCAACTGAATACTAATTGTAAGCCTGTTGGGGCAACTGAATAATAATTGTATGCCTGTCGGGGCAATTTGATAATAATTGTTTGCCTGTTGGGGCAACTGAATAATAAGTGTATGCCTGTCAGGGCAATTGAATAATAATTGTATGTCTGTTTGGGCAACTGAATAATAATTGAATGCCTGTTTGGGCAACTAAATAAAAAACTTTATGCCTGTTGGGGCAACTGAATAATGATTGTATGTCTGTTGGGGCAATTGAATAATAATTGAATGCCTGTTGTGGCAATTGAATATTTGTTGCATGCCTGTTGGGACAATTGAATAATAAGTGAACGCCTGTTGGGGCAATTGAATAATTGTTGTATGCCTGTCGGGGCAATTGAATATTAATCATAGCCATGGACAAGTTTTCGCCAACAATAAAAATATAAACTCATTTTAGAAAGTTGTTATTCTCTTTATGTATATGTTTATTGAATATTAAATGGGATCACTAGGTCAATTGTCAAATTACGAGTTCACAAAAACCTTGGGATCATTTATTCAGTTGTCTTCCTATAACCTGTCATTTGTCTTTCTTAAACTAAAGGTCTGCGGTAATCAATTTGGTTTATCAGGTTATTATGACAAACCGAAATACAATAATCTGCTAAGCTACGAAATTGTGTTTTACAAGATGCAAAAAACATAATCGAAATAATGAGGTCGCACACGTGTACTTATTCAGATTTCTGGACATTGGATAACTTAACATATTTGCACTTTTTCAATATTTTTAACAACTACCGAAATATGTCTTCATAGTTTGCTGTGTGTATACCTATCGGGCACTAAAACACCACACTTCTGTTGGCGATGCAGGACCTTTGTCTGTCTTTGATGGACATATTTGGTGCCATTTTTTTTCTATGGAGCTCGAAACTGTGAACTTTTGATTATTGTTTTTATTTTTGCTATTACCATACACATATAAAAATCTGCGATGCACATACTACACTTGTGCAACGCGCACTCATACATCCCCGTATATAAACACATTAAGCAGTTTTTATTACAAATATATTTGACTGTAGTGTAAACGACTGTATGTGATCAAGACTACGATAAAAAGTCTTCTAGAATCAGCACGATTTGTTTGCTGGTGTCAACGAATGCACAACAAATCTGATTGTGAAATTTCACGATTAACATGTTCGCCGCAGTTCATAATTTATGGGACGAATAACATTACTTAGTGAACGCCCCTCGTTCATTATTATTAAGGTAATTCACGTCCTGCATTATATAACCCTTTTCCCCAGCGAAATCATGTTCAGATTAATTTGTTAGATAACCTTCATATCATTAAAGAAATATAATTGTAATGATGTAAAAATTAGAAATCAATTTATAAGTAAATGAATTATTAACTTGTAAATTATGTAAAATTAATATACATTATACCAAAATGCTACACTTGTAATGAAGATGTAAGAACATAAACGAATGTTATTTAAGCGAAATATGTTCGAAATTGCGCTTTACTCGATTGAAACAAAGAACGATATTTTTTCTTCTATAAATGTACTACATTTCTTATAAAACAAGTTTGAACTGATGAAATCACCTTTTAATTATTGTCCAATCTCTGTTAAAATAGAAAGAACATTAAAGTATGCTATCAAAAGTAGTCAACATAACGTTTGCTCATTTTATGATTTTAAAAATAGGAATTTAAACGTTATAACATATATATGCTCTAATCACTTTTCAATCGGGTTTCATGTCTCGCTTTTGTTGTCGTGAACAAGCTTTGCAAGGTTGATCACTTTGCAGTGTTGATCATACGCAACAGGGGCTACATTTGTTCATCGAATTTCAGTTCTTCATGTTTTCAAATTAACCAAGCTTAAAAAAAATTAAACAATAGAAATATATTGCGGAAATTGTATTTCGTGACTTTTTAATGTTGCATAAAATAAACCAAATGCTACCACAATATCGATCAAATAGGTAAGACGTGTGAATATTTGTTATAGCCCGTTTATCAGTACTTTCAAGTACTTTGGTTAGTATACGGTACTTTGGTAAGATTACGGTACTTTGGTAAGTATACGGTACTTTGGTAAGTATACGGTACTTTGGTAAGAAAACGGTACTTTGGTAAGAATACGGTACTTTGGTTAGTATACGGTACTTTGGTTAGTATACGGACTTTGGTTAGTATACGGTACTTTGGTTAGTATACGGTACTTTGGTTAGTATACGGACTTTGGTTAGTATACGGTACTTTGGTTAGTATACGGTACTTTGGTAAGAAAACGGTACTTTGGTAAGTATACGGTACTTTGGTTAGTATACGGTACTTTGGTTAGTATACGGTACTTTGGTTAGTATACGGACTTTGGTTAGTATACGGTACTTTGGTTAGTATACGGTACTTTGGTAAGAAAACGGTACTTTGGTAAGTATACGGTACTTTGGTTAGCATACGGTACTTTGGTTAGTATACGGACTTTGGTTAGTATACGGTACTTTGGTTAGTATACGGACTTTGATAAGTATACGGTTATTTGGCTAGTATACGGTACTTTTGGCTAGTATACGGTATTTTGGTTAGTATACGGTACTTTTGGTACGTACACGGTACTTTGGTTAGTATACGGTTTTCAATTCCATGACACAATACCTAAACAAACCTCGATAATACATGTCACCACACTCCCACACATGTTTGTTCGAAGTTAATAGTGTTTTAAGATTCTCAGTGAGATGTTTACTTGTTTGTTTAGATGAATCACATGTCATTAAAGCTTTTCATAATGTTCACGAGGCATTGAACCATCATGACATCCATTGGTGGTATTTTTACCTTCTTGTTTACTTTCTTGAACGAATTTACAGTCATCAAAGTCGGAAATGGCAATCTGGTCGATATCGTTTGTAAAAGGAAATGACGGAAACTCTGCCAGTTGTAATTTGTGAACACAAATCTATGACAGAAATGTTCACTTACCGTACAGTATAATTACAATCTTCCGTGTTGCATTAGGGCATGCATGTGTCTAAACCAAAATAAACATAAGCAGGAGGTAGTCAAAGATGGTATTTCATAAGAGGCATAGAAACAGCTGCACGTAGCACCGTCTTTACTAAACCGATTTGACTTTATTATGTGTTAGCTTGACGCCCAAGAGCCGTTGTTTTTAGGAATAACGAATATAATAATTGTTTCGTTTTGAATCAAACTATACTGAAATACTAGTATACGACAAAACTGGTGATTAAACGAAGTATTGAATAAACTTTAAAATCGCATTTAGATTTCCTGCTTTTTTTTGTTGTTTGGCAATATCTCGATTTATTACGATTGTATGTATACATATATCTATACATGTATATAACGCAGACCGTAAAATGAGGATTTAATTGTTATTCTGAACTTGTGAAAATCTGATTATTTTATAAGTTTCAATCACTAAAATATTCACGGAACTCCATTTCTAGAAAAATAGATTAATATTAGTATATCATAAAAATATGGATTGATACAATGCAGAATAATCAATATAGAAGGCGTATGTCTCATAATACGATTGTTTACAATTTCACTGTGTATATTACATACCATAATACAATTTTCCACGGACTATCATAATTACAATTACCATTCATTGTCTGGTCTGGACTTCGATTTTTAGCCCAATCAGAATCGACTTTACTAGGCATCATCTGAATTATGTTGTTTCGCTTATTAATGCCTATGTCTATATAAATGTTTGAAAAAATAATATTAAAAATACTTACTTAAATATGACATACTTTAAACTAACTAAATATACTACAATTCGCAATACGTTCACGGACCCATACCACCATCAACAACGGTTTGTTTCTCTTGCAGAGTTTATTGTTTTGTTAACTGCAACGCCAAATATTATAAACAAATACACATGGTCGTTGTTTAGGTTTTTATTACACGACTGTTTAAATGTGTCAACGAAGATTTGCTCATGATGGAGAACAATTTGGTACATTTCAAACAGAATGAAGGATATTGGAATTGGCACTTGCAAGGTTTGTGTTAACCATCATACAGTAGCCACTTTACTTATCTTGACTGTGACTCCTGCTTCAGTTTGCGTCCATTTCCATTGGGCATATAATAAAATTTGATGCACGTATTACTCTTTTAGCACGTTTATTAAAAGTTTTTACGCTTGTCTAATTTTAAGAAAAAATGTAGTTTATTTAAGAATGTCAATATTTGGGCCGGAAATTCAACCCGTATGATTTTCATTGGTTACAATCGGGCGTTCAAGATAAAGGTTAGCACAGCCTTGCGAAAACATTTTCTACGCAGAAAATAAATATTGAATCCTGAACAAGCATTTTGACACCTTAGATTATGTAAACAAAGTAAAATTCTAAAGCAGAAAATTCCTGCCAGAACGGGACTGAGCGTAAGTGTCTTCTCCTCTTGTTGATTATCAATCGGAATTCCTCTATAATGTTCGCAGATTTGCATTGCATTTTGGGCTGCGTGTCAAACCCGACATTAAATGAAAGATTGGCACGGAGCTGGCAACCAGAAATCCGCTCACTCTGTGACAAAAGAAACAAAATAGGAGTCAAATGCAGGAGTTTTCACTTTGTCCGAACCGGAAGTAGAGTGAACCAGTCAGTGGAGTTTGGGTATATGTATGAACAATGTCTCATGATCTTTAATCTGTTTCTGCCAGTGAAGTCACCATTTTTTTATTTCATTTTTTTCCTGTAGAATAGAAAAAATTGGTCAATGGGAAAAATATTTTGTCAACGACTAGCATTCAATGTCAGTAAACCAGGTACACGGTCGTGTTACATCTTAATCATGAACATTCTGTGATTTACTTCATTGTGTGTCAAAACAAGCTATGTGCTGATTGTGACACCGGTTAAAATCACTGAACAAGAGAAACTAATAATAAAACAATAAACCAAAAAATAAAGCTGTCAACTATTTTTGTTGTATTCTAATTGAATATAAGAGTGGAACCCGTGATACACGTCGATTTCGTTGGTATAATATTAAATCGACCATAATACTTGAACTTATATCATTACCTGAAAATATAAGCGTATACAAATGTGTAGATTGATGTATTCAAGTTTGAGAGAACAAATGCTTCTATTGTATCGGTTAGGGTTTGTGTATTCGCTGACGCGCGTCCATTACCATCGCATACACATACAGGTTTATTTTTAGATGCCAGCATTATTTGTCTTTTTGAGAAAACTATACACAATAAAAAAAACTACACATAAGAAACAGTGGATGGAGAGAAATGGAGTGTTCCATGCTTTGTGTATAGAAACACTAACAGCGTCCATTACATTAAGGCCGACTGGTTGAACTGAATCTAGTCTGTGGATAAAGCACGATTATCGACATTTGCGCGTCATATCTGACCAAATGAGGCTATACTCTATACAATGGAGACATTTGAAAAAAAACTGTCATGTGGAGCACAAGTAATCAGTCAGTGGCAATTTTGCAAGCTTGCGGATGAGTATGATAGTTAAAGATATTGAGCGGAAACCATGGGATCTTCATTTAAGTAATAGGGATATTGACCTTAAAACAAAGGTTCATATTTATCAAATTATAAATTTGATAAATTATATTAACAAGCCCCAGTTTCACTGGAGATGTTCTTACATTCCTACACTCAAATCTTTGAAATGATATGTATATCATTTTGCACGTTATTCTAAACCAATAAAAGAAATTATGTGTCCCGGCTTTAACCCTGTGTGGTCATTTAATGTGTTTGAGTAATGATTTTGAGAAAATGAGAATGTTGAGTTGATGAAAATCTCAGCTTGAGTTGTTTAGTTAACCCGACCCCAGACAACAAAAGTTATGGAGCAGAAACCATTTTTCTATTTTGAGTAAAGGTAACATTGACCCAAATTCCTTCCAATTCTTACTTTCTTCCTCATTCTCATTGTTATGATCGTATTAACAATATTTCATTAAAATATCTTCAAGGTAAATGGGTTAATGGGTGAAAAACTTTTTTTTTTATCTTCTCCCCTATATCTCCAATAACCTATTATTGAATAACGTTTTTTTTTTCATAACAGATAAAGTCACTATATAAATTCATAATAGCTTATATGCTAATACACATTTAAACCAATTTTGTTCACAATACTATAAAAACCGGAATTAACATTAGTTAATTTAACTCTGTCTATTCAGGTTACAATCATATGAAAACTAAAGGTGCAACAGAGCCTACAAAGCGAAACTTTTTTTTGAATCAGTGATGCTCTATTTAAATTTAATATCCATTTTGGTCAGATGGTCCTAAAGTGCAATGCCTCGTCTGAGTTCTCATCATCAGTAATATTCTAAATAAAATTGGTTTGGTGAAATGTAAAGGTGCTAGTGGTCACAAGACACAAATAAGCAATTTCCATAAAATTCTGACGCATGAAATGCTAACGGATGGGCGAATGACACATTACCATGACATGTCTCATCTGTGCATTGGAGCTAGAAACTACAAACAATCAAGACAACTGCTATCCTCTCATTTAATACAATGAATCATTAGGCTATTGATCACGTGTCACTTCGTGAAATAGTGGAGAAAATATTCAGCATAAAACAAGACATTGTAACATTTGTACCACCAGGCGACACTCCGCCAACAAATACAGCCTAGTTTTGAACGCATAACTGCTCCGGTAGACAACTATAACAATAAAAGAAATGGTATTAAAAGCGAATGTATTCGGTGAACTTGCTGGAGAAAGAATAATAAAGCGGTGTTAGGAATAAGTATGTGCTGATTAAAGGTGACCTCGCTTGTCACTGATTTATTTATATGTCTGTTTTGTTGTCTGTATGATTTTATATATGTTGTTAAGTTGCTTGTGACCTTTGAATACTTCATCACTTGCTTTACCTGGATATTCGTATTTTGGAAACTAGTAAATACATTAAAATAGGGTAGCGGAAGCTTTAAAAGTGTCTATTTGTCATTGGCAATTTTACGCAAATTTCTGTCGTTTTCTTTTACGCTGGTTTTCATATTTACTTATTATGTTGAATTGTATTTATAACAGAGTATAAACAGTAGTGTTGCAAACTGTCGAATGCTAAAATAGAACAAGTTTAGAATTTATTATTTAAACACAAAATCTGTTTTTTCATTCCTTTAGTCATGCGTTGTGATATCCTTCCTCGTTATTTTGTTTGATGGATGTTAGTTAAACATTACTGTCTAAACAACACTATCGTTCAAAAGCAAAAAAACAATATAGACGTCATCTGTTTCTTACATCTTGTGTGGTTTCGTATTTAGTTTATATATAGAAACTACCGATATACTTACTGTTGAACTTTATTTAAACATAAGAAAGGTGTTGAATGCAAATTCAGGATAGCAGTCAATTAAATTGACATGGAAAATCCACAGGAAGTGATGTGTGGTACACATGCACCTTATTCCAATAGCATACGAGGGGTGATCCAGAAGTCTATTTATTCTGTATGTTATGTGTTAAATTAATGAAAAACATTCCGCATGATGTCAAATCTTTAATACATGATACCTGAAAATATCAAGACGTTTGCACAGGAAATAATGAAGTTACATACATAAAACACACTGCCTGTAAAAGATATGCGTGGGGGGGGGGGGGGGGGCATCATCAAACGGCGTGTTACACAGTCACAATACAGATCTTACGGACTCGCCCCTTCCGATTTCTCTGATGCCATTCAAAAACCTGCGTCCGGGACAGTTTCTTTTCCATAGATGCCTGCTGTACCATCTCAAACGCTTTAGTCGGCGAATGTCCAAGTCGGCGAATGTCCAAGCTGACAACAAAGTTTGATAATTATGAGCGTTTCTTGCGACTCAAATGACGCCATAATAAATAATAATAATCAATAGTATTCGGTAAATCCTTGTTGTTTACTATTAAACGGAGACAGGAATGACGTTGATACTTTGTTATATGACGTCAAGGACGTCGGGTAATAATCTTGCTATCAAGCGCCAAAATATCACAATATCACATTTAGAAGTTGATCAATTCAACTTGAATTTTACATTTTAAAGCATAAAAAGACACGAGCCCACTTTAACGTCAATTGGTTGCTATAGTAACGAAAAAAATGACAATTACTCTTTCTGAAATGAAAATCGTCCTACTTATAGATTTGGCATAAGTAGAGGTGTACTTGCTAAAAGTTTCATGTAAGAAGTCCGTAAAATGAAAAAGATACAGGGGCAATCCGATTATTTGTGGATCACCCCTCGTATGATTTTTGTTATATTAATTGGTCATAATAATTTCCCAAAGTAATTAATTACCTGTGACTGTTATCAATTCAAATATAGATTTTGAGCTTCAGGTAACGTCGGTGGGCGGATCTGGATTTGCACAACTCCACAACATAGGTAATATAATCGTCAGATACCCACGTGTAATCCATTCCGATAATTTCCCTTTATCACCCGCGGGATATTACACTATGTTCGCGTCGTTTCTATCAAACAACAATGCAGCGATATAACTGGTTCCTTCACGATTTCATGAAGGGAACTTAATCCAGTCGCAACGCTAGTTTCATGTAAACACCGTTTTGATAAGACGTTAACGTTATCTGTATTTTGTTCTGTTCTGTTCAAATAAATGACGCAGAGCTAGCGTACTTTCCCACGGGTGATGTATGGAGAGTATTGGAATTGACACCCCTGGGTATCCGACGATGAGGTAATATCAGACCGTACCTAACTACTGATGTCACGAAATCATTTGTGAATTACCAGGTTACCTCACTTTTTTACTTTTATAATGTTCTCCTAATTGGTATCCCTTACACCATACTGAACTGTAACGTGTCCAGAACACAGCAGCTCGTATTGTAAAAAGGATTTCCCGTCATATCAATCCAGAACTCAACTGGCTACTTGTGAGAAACAGACTACCTGGCAAAATTCTAACTTAATGCTATACCTAAAATACCCCACATGGTTAATATCCAGGATATATCAGCAGTATTATAAAGATATACAGGCTGAATAGGAACTCTTGAGAATGTGCAGCATCAGTTGTGCCAAAGACTCGTTATGTAATGTATGACAGTACAAACTTCATGTTTGCTGCGCTTAATTTATAAAATGATCTTTCTAGCAACATCATCGGATACCTACGTGTGTCCATTCTGAACCTCTCCATACATCATCCGTGGAAACTTGTTCTGCGTCTTTTTTTTTTTTTTTTGACAGAACATAAACAAATACGGCTGACGTTAACACCGTCTGATCAAAACGACGTTTAAATGAAACTAGCGTTGCGATTGAAAAACGTTCCCTTCATTAAATCGTGAGGGAACCAATCATATGGTTGCATCGTGGCTTGGTAGACACGGTGCAAACCTAGTGTTATATCCCACGGGTGATAAATGGAGAGAATCGGAATGGATTACGCATCCGACGATGCAGCACGCTGACTTGTTAAAACTGACTTGTTAAAACAAGTGTGACTATTATTCTTTTTACTGAATCATTTTATTCACACTGATCAAGTAATTTTGATTTTAAATATGTATATTGTAACTGATGTATATTTTAATAAGAAACGCAACGTTTTACCACAAGTTTTATAATGTTTTTATATGTAATAATTTGTATTTTATTGCATGTACATTTATTTCTTATTTTAATGATAGTTTAATCAGTAGTTCAAGCAGTATTTTATCTCAGGTCTGTAAAATTTTATGTTTAATCGTTTATATTATATTTTATTCCATGTATATTTTATTCTGTAAAACACTCTTGAACGTGTATGCATGAAACGACATCTCAATCAATTTAGAAATATAAAAAATTAAAAGATAATAGTAATAATAAAAACAATTATTATTTTATACGTTGCATTGACAAACAAAGTTGAAGAGGTGTTCACCAGAATTTTTGTCGATATCACTGAGCAGTGAGATCGGTCGGTAGCTAGAAAATATGAAAGTGTCACCTAATGTGAGAATTGGGCGGCCATGAGCATCCCTTGAGTGTCTAGGAATATCACTCGCAAGTAGTGAATGATTAAAAATGATCACCAATGAGATGAGTAATTCACGAAAGAATTGATCAATTTCATTTGGACCTACTGCTTAACCTAATTTGAAAAGATTTTAGTATATACTTTGTTCAGATGGACGTATGATTATGGAAGACGGATATTGTTTGTTAATGGTAGTTATGGTAGCAGTTGCTATGCTTGTGTCTGTAATTAGGGTTTAGTCAAGGATGTTATTGTTAAGTAATTGAAAATGCCGCCAGTTATGATCTAGTCATTCGATTGTAAAGGAGTTAGTGATGGTTTATGGTTAGGTTTTATAAATTGTTAAAAAAGCCTCGCATATACATTTTATATTCACGAAATGATCCAACTGTACATAGTCTGAATTATTGCCCTTATCCCTACGAAGGTAATGCTGATATTGCTTTTTATTAGCCGGACAGGACAGGTGCCGGACAAGGGAGTAAGTCACGGCAGATAGTTTTTGGATGTAAGTATATATCTGGGCATTTTCCAGCATTTTCAAAATTAGGTTGAAATTGATAGGATCTGACACTCGTTATTTCATACAGAATTTTATTAAACGAGTTCACGAAAAAAACACTTTTCCTGGACGAAAATAATGAAATTTTGTATGAATTGACAGCAGGTTTCAGATTCTATTAATCACATTTCCCACGTACAGATAAAAAAGTTAGTAACTTACAAAAGGACATATATGCAAACCCCCTTCATTGGACGTATAACCATAACGAGATTTGCAAGTTTGGCCTAAAAATAATATAACCAAAAAACACATTTATCGATTCGACTATACATTTGAACATATATATTAAACAACAACATTCATTATGCTCGCCAAACACACTTATTTAAACTTTTCTTGGACGAGTTTAATAAAATTCTGAAGTTGTGCAAATACGCGAATTAATACAAAAGTCCGGTGAATCGGCATCCAATTAAAGACCTTCAAGGTTGTATTACACGTGAGTGTTATACAATATACGTAATGGCTGCATTACATAGTAAACAAGGGTTGATATGTGATAAACTTGAATAAAAGAAACAGATGATAGAGAGGAAGAGAGGAAGAGAGAAAGGGAGAGAGATTGCTTTGCTTGTTTTGTCCTGTTTCCTTTCTCTCTCAAGGCTGGCTCGAGCTTCAATCCGGATGTTGGTCCAAGTTGGTCCTGAAGTAAGTTCGACATGTGTGAAGGGGGACGTAAAAATCGTTACTCTTTTAATGGATTTTTCACTATTTGTGACTTTCTTATATAATGCATCAATTAGAATTTTAATACATATTCCGGAACGCAGGTACTACAAGTGACTGGTATGATGCAAGTTGTGATTGGTATATTGAGAAATATGACTGGTACAATACCAGTATAATGTGTGATATGACTGGTACAATGCCAGTTATGACTGGTGTTATGTGTGATATAACTGGTATAATGCGAGATACGACTGGTATAATGTGTGATATGACTGGTATAATGCGAGATGTGACTGGTATATTGCGAGATATGACTGACTGGTATAATGCGCATTATGACTGGTATAATGCGAGTTATGGCTGGTATCATGCAAGATATTACTGGTATAATGCGAAATATGACTGGTATAATGCGAGTTATGATTGGTATGATGCGAGATATGACTGGTATAATGCGAGATATGACTGGTATAATGCGAGAACTGACTAGTATTATGCGAAATGTGACTGGTATAATACCAGATATGATTGGTTTAATGCAATATATTACTGATATTATGCGAGATATTACTGGTATAATGCGAAATATGACTGGTATAATGCGAGATATGACTGGTATAATGTCAGATTTGACTGGTCTGATGCCAGATATGACTAGTATAATGCCCGATATGACTGGTTTTATGCAATATATTACTGATATAATGCGATATATGACTGGTATAATGCGAGATATGACTGGTATGATGCCAGATATGACTGGTATAATGCCAGATATGACTGGTATAATGCGAGTTATGACTGGTATAATGCAAGATATGACTGGTATGATGCCGAATATAACCGATATAATGCGATATATGACTGGTATAATGCGAGATATGACTGGTATAATGTCAGATTTGACTGGTCTGATGCCAGATATGACTAGTATTATGCCCGATATGACTGGTTTAATGCAATATATTACTGCTATAATGCGAGATATGACTGGTATAATGCGAGATTTGACTGGTATGATGCCAGATATAATTGGTATGATGCCAGATATGACTGGTATAATGCGAGTTATGACTGGTATAATGCAAGATATGACTGGTATGATGCCGAATATAACCGATATAATGCGAGATATGACTGGTATAATGCGAGATATGACTGGTATAATGCCAAATATGACTGGTATAATGCGAATAATTATTGGTATAATGCGAGACATGGCTGGTATAATGCGAGAACTCAAGCTCATTCCATTATATCTAAGGATGAAAATACGATTGGAATTTAAATGTAGTGTGAGTGAAATATTAAACATACAGCTTTAATTACGTAACTGAGCTCGATTCGGCATAATGTATGCCGTCACAGTTTGGTAAACGTTAAATAGCTAAGAATTCCTTGCTTTTTTATTGAGTATACCTGATTCGAGCGATACAAGGGACTTGGATTTTTTTAATACATGTACAACTCAACGAGTGCGGCAACAAAAAATTTGTGAAATATGCTTATTATTTATTATTAAGTTTCAGATATAATATTTGAATAATAATATTTTCTCTATATAGATAGCCAAACGTTCACTACTGTAAAGATTGGTTTGATACTGTACGTGACCATCTATAAAATCTAATGTATATAAATCAAAACGATTTTTTTTTTTCAAATATGTAATGACGTCTTTTTGTGCCTGTCTATTCATTTAATAGAAATAGAAAATAGTTCTACCAAAATATCTATTAGAGACGCACATTCAACTGATATTGCCAATTGTATTACAATAACCTTTAACTACATCTGACATCATGAATTTAATCAACGTCTCGACGTATATCCTTCAAACTCTCAGGTTTGCAATTTAACAAATTTGTTCAAAATGCTGATGCCAAGCAATACACATTCTATGACTCAAACTACTAACAGCATCCGTAATGTTAAAACAATGTAATTTTCATTTTCCAAATAATATCGAATGGCATTCTTTTTTCGTCTGTGGTGTTCCCGTGTGAATGTATGTCGTCGCAATGGTGTACATTGATTTGCAGGAAAGACGATTTATAATGTTTTAAATTGTAGATGAATAACGGAAAATTACTTTAATATGGCATTTTTATCTAATTCTAACTTTAATTTCGCCTTATTGTCAATTATATCTAATAGACGATCCCCTGGAAGCCAATAACGCAATCAAACGAAAAACAAATTATGGCAGAATAAGTTGTAATGAGTTCGTCCCAGATAATATAACAAGAAGCACGTCTCAGTTCCCCCAGTAGTAAACTCATTAATCATTAGAACTCATTACTTTTACTTGAAATGTCTTGTTTTCACAGTTACTTATTTATTGAAACATACAATGTCTACTGTCCTAGTTAAAATGACACCAAACGTGTAGAATTTAACAATGTCTTCACATCTTAACATATTTGGTCTAAAGTACAAACAAGGCCATTTTTGGAATTATTTCATTCAATATTTTTTTTTATTAAATTTCCCTTTTTACGAAATATAAGCTCATTTAGTGTGACTTTTATTATTATCTGAAAACGTGACTTTTTTTTATCACGACAGTGTATGTGTTTGTGCAGTTCAGAGATGGACATCACATAACTTATGTTCTCACTCGTGTTTTTCGCAATAGTTCCAATCTCACTTTTATATAATATTATATATTTAAACCAATTTCATTGACAACGCCATTTTTTTAAGAATTTTTTTTTTGATAAACCCCCAGGAGCTGGATTTTGATTATACAATACAACAAAAATGGGTTTTTTGCTATTTTTTCTTGGTTTATATTTTATTATTGATTTTTTTTGTTTACATATTTAACCGCCACAATTAGAACAAATGTTTTGACACACAATGAAGTAGATCACAAAATGTTCATTTTTGAGATGTAACGATACACGATCTTGTACTGTTAAACGTTCCTAGTTTACCGAGCGAGAATATTAATCGTTGACAGAAGGTTTGCCTACAGGGAAAATGAAATAAAAATGTAGTTAAAGTTCAGAAGCAGGCGATCGGGAGGTAATGTAAATACACAATCCTTACAAGTTTCAAATTTGAATTCTACAATGCACAGCATTAGCGTAGATTTATATGATCTTCGTAAATGTTAATGTATTAAACAATTGTGTAGAAACAAAACCTAAACACTAACGTCAGTTTCATTGACTTGCTTGAATTATCACTTTTGTATTTGTCCAAATCGGGAATTTAAAGGCGGGTGTTTATTTTTTGTCACCTCAATATATTTCGCAATTTTACAAAATAAACAACCCATACTAAGGAGTGCAGCTAATAATGAAAACAGTAACCTTTATAATAATATTGGATATTATTACTTTTAAAATCCGCTGTTATGTTTTCATAAGCGTGTTATTTGCAACGGATAGCTTAAATTTCCATTCACATATATATATCATCATCCGGATTGAAATTATAAGGATTAATTTCATTTTTTTTAACCTCGCATTGTTTTTGATTTTTCGTTGCGTGGTTTATGGCGATAACCTCAAATGATTTAACAAATTTAGTAGTTATACACAAAATAAAACGCTTGCATTGCAAGTTATATTCACAAGCGTCTATTTTAATGTTCAGGTTTGTTATTAAACTTTTTGACAGTTCCAGTTTTTATATTAATTTAACTTCTAAAACAAATGTAATGTACGTATTCGATAGTCGAGCATTATCAAACTGTAAACTAATATACCAAACTATTAATTGTCTGTATTGATCATCTTGGTATCAACTGCGTGATGTATATTCACATATATTTTATTCCATGTAAGACATAATACAATGTTATACAAAAAAAATTCAGGTATCAATACAAACACTAGAATTTTGAAACTTAACATAATATATAGTAATTGTATATAAGATAACACATTAATACAATGTCTTACAAATGATATTTTAAGTGACAATATAAAGAATTATAGAGGTAAAGTCGACTTAGAAAAAGTAACAAGAGAGGAGAAGCTGTATGCATTATTTTTCGTATTTTTAGTTTACATATATCTTGGTATTAACTTAATATAATCAAGCAACTCTATTTATCATATCCTCTATTTAATCAGCCGTTCCAATAGATAAATATATAATGTGAGTACAGAACGAAGACTTTCCGTTGTTCACTGAAAGTCATAACTCGTGTATATTAAATAAACATTAATCAAACCATTCAGTTTTCATTGACACTCATATCAAATGATTTATTATAATATTTTCATATCCACTATGGCTTTAGTGAGGTTTGGAGACATGAAGCGGGCATTGCTAGACAGATCGAAACTTTCCCATCAGTACAGTTGTTGCTGCATTTGTAGTTGAGTCAAGTAACACATTAATCCATTTATATTTTATAAGGGCCGATATGTGTGAAATTGACACACTGAATTATTCAGTTTACATTATTGCCCGCAGTTAGTGTTTCTGCTTGTCAGTCAATTTTACTGAAGTTGAGATGAGCTTCCTGGATTTGAAAACTAATTAAGCTGACTTAAAATGCGATTTTTGTATGAAATAAGTAATCTAATTTTCAAATAGGACCAGCCAGAGATGAAGCATTCAAAGGACACGTCGCAAAAGCAACACCGATCCAATTACTATAAAAATGATTATGATTATAAAAATCGTACATGGGTTTGAGGTTCGGATAGAAATATCAGATAACTGTTTTGGCGGGAACGAGGCTCTGCCGAGTTCTCGTGAAAATTGTTATCCCAAGGGACGGACTTTTCTATCAGAACCGAAAAAGTCACGAATGATTCTTTTTCTTATACACATTGGTAATTATTTTAACTTCATTTATCATTAAAAACGATCGTTTTTAAGACGTTTACTTATATAATATACATCATATATGTTACGCGTAACGTCATCAAGATGGTTTCAACGTCGGAGGAGTGTGAAATTTTATCTCGGCCCTAGAGTTTAATAATCAGAAATTCATTGTTGGGAGTAATATGGCGATGATTAAGATAGAAATATCTTACATTGGTAAGGATGCAAGAAATGCACAACACATATATGTAGGTATACCACTTCAATGCCTGATAGTCTAAACTTTATCACGTGAGGCAGACAAAATATATGCCTTGGCGAATGATATTCTATTTATCATATCATTATTTCCATGTTTGATCTGTTTTGATTTAAAAATCAACAACTAAGTTAATGTTACCGAATAAACTCATGTTCGTATGTGTACGATTTATACGTCTGAAAAATCGTTCTAAATTTGAAATTGAAACAAAACAAATATAGTTTTTTATGGAAACAGGTCGACTTTTTACAAAATTCTATTTATGTTTATTGACATTATAAACAGTTTGTCAATGATAAAACCAGTGTTCAACGCGGATTTAACATAACGCAACATCAACGACGTCATCAATATGTGTATTGTTACAAGATAAACCGTGTGTGTTGCTGCCTGATAAACCTTCCCTGCCGATAAAGCATAAGTTTATCTTACCCTGCTTTATCATGTATACTGATATGATAAAAGTAATTACAACAGGGATCGTAGTTTTCGAACCCTAACTGACGATGATAATTTATAGACGTCGATTATTTCTTTTATAATATATAAAATACTGAATAATGATAAAATTATTAATCCGATACCTCCTTCCTCAATTATACTTGAAAATATATCAAACTGGTAAATATGAAGAACTTTTAAATTAATATCACTTTGACTTTGTACCAACACAAACGTTCGGTATCGAGTCATATGTATGCGAAGATTATCTCAAACGTAACAACGTCGATATGTACACTAATATTAAGATAAACAAGAGGTTGTCACAAATGTGTCAAATCTCCCGCCACTTCGTTAACCCTTAGAGGCATTTCCAGATAAGTGGATTATGCAAAATGAAAAAATCGCCGAGCACAGAAATCACATGTAAATGCCGCAAACTAACTTATGCAGCCGACTGTAATATGACACGTTGTCTTGTCCAAGTGAGCACTGGTGTGATGTTCTAAATCGAACAATAAATATGTAAGTTATAACCCCAAAACAAAAGAAAAACTACCTTGGACGAACAAACTCAACTCATTTACACGACACATCATTTTTGGCTGGTTAGCATTTGTATCAATTTATTGGAAAATCCAATCACAACTAAAGAAGATACGGTCCGGACAGAAGTGAACGGACGGACAGAGCTGTGACTTTGACCTTAGAAGAACAGACCCAAGTCAGTCGTATGACATATCGTCTTGTCATAGTGAACATTTGTGCGCACGCACACAAGGACGTACGGATGCACGGACACACGGACGGACGCAGCCCATTTCTATAAATAATAAATTTCCTAGTTTTATGATGATTGTTTGATCGAAAAACTGACTGACCATCGAAACGACTGGTTGATTGAATCGTTGTGGCTGCCGTGTCTCGTTTAACAGGCTAACTGACTGACAAACAAACCGACTAACTGGCTGACTGTCTCGTTGAGGCTAGAGCGGACTGGGTAGCTGACTTACCGACATATACATTAACGTGCTGCTTGGCTAAATGACATGTAACCTGAATAAGGCATATGCATATCTATTTACATTACATTCATTCTTCTTACTCAATTTTTTCAGTTTCCGGAGCAAATGATCTAAATGACGTCGTTTGTATTGTATTCTGAAGCAACACATTAAGAAAGTCTTATTCGGAATACAGTAATGAGTATTCTATTATGATACATTGATTGTTCCGACTACCTATGATCTTTAAAAATATACAAGTAACGAATGATGCCAAGATTACTAGATGCGTAAAATTACATTAAACAATCAAAATACGGCCAGATCCAGCAACACTAACCCACACAAGGTGAACTTAATTGTAACACATGAGAAAATAATAATACATCTTTAATACGGAAATTGTTGCACCTAGATATAGTCTTTATATAATGAATAATGCTGATTAAAATAAATTTTGGATTAATTGAAATTCTATGTATTCGATTTATTATAAAACGAGCAATTTATTCCATTAGAATAAATATGATGGAAATCTTAAAAGAAACGTATCATTAATTTCTGTATAAAATGTGTATAGAACATGGTTGCCAATTGCATTTCTTCGTCATCATTTTTATTAACTTTTTAGTTGTCAGCTTAATTAGTGAAATATTTCCGTTGCCATTTATCTTCCTACGATCGTGCCATGTTTTATGTAACGGGGCAAACAGAAATGAGAAGCTAATTAAAAACCTTGTCACGTGATTTACATAAATGTGACGAGCTTTCACATATCATATTGTATTCAGAGCGTACTCTATTTAAAGAAGGTCACAATAATCCACCGCCGACATGATTATCGGTTCATGTATTCCACATAGCTATTAACGATTCTTATTTTATGATAGATGATTTAAAATATGATATGTGTATCGTTTAAATACCGGCCGTGTAAATGCACATGTATAAATATTAAGTATATAATGTTATTAATTATAAAACTTTTTATAGTTAAGTCCACCTGGTTTAAGAATTAAGAGTTTGAATATATGACTTAGAAAAGCAAATAGCGTTCACCCGTGACAAATTAGGACATGATTTATAATGGGGTCATTTTTTTAATTAAATTGTATTATTTCGTTTTAAAACCAAAATTAAAAACAAATAAAAGATAGAATAAAATTACTACAAAAATCACCAATGGTCAACGAAAGCCAAACAGAGCGTGCTTGTTCTATTAGAAAGTAAAAATGCTTTTGGTGTCTCTTTTCGTTGTGTTGTTAACAGCAAAACTAATGCCTAAGATAAAGCTGTTTTCGGTGGCTCTTTTCTTTGAATGCTTTATCTCCTGTTGATCACATTGTTAATTATTTTTTGTAAAACTGTAATGAAGAACTGACTTTCAACCAACTAAAATCATTCAAAAGCAAACGTCTTGTCATACAGGAATATAAGTATTGAACAAATAACGGAGCAACGCTTTAAAACCAACTGAGATAGTCTGCTAAACATCGACGTTGGGTTTTTTACTTCCAATTCCAAAAAAAGAATCAGTCTATCCCGAATCCTAATGTCTCCCGGATCAGGTTTATCACAAATAAAAATGCAGGGAATTCTATGTCTGTCCCACAATTCATAGCAAATGAACACTTACTAAACTATGACGTCATTCAAACTTTCAATTGAAGCACCTGACCAATCAACGTGCTTAAATGTGGCTTCCCCAACATTGCTATCTAACGGACCCAATTTTAAAAGCTGGGTCAGTTTTACAGACTAAATATGAATTGATAAATATAATACCGGTATTTGGAACTTAATATAAAATACTAAACATACATGATTATTTTTTTTGATAAAATATCTGAAAACGTATTCCTGAAAAATGTTTTATTAATCTTTGTGACAGTTTGATGTATAAGTCCTGCTAACTCAATAGAGCTCAAACAGAGTTTTACTGGTATTGTTATTGTTAATATCATGTTTAAGTCTTTCAGAAGATCTTTGTCAGATTCTTCAACTGTCGAAACTTTGCATTTAATCTTCTTAATGCTGTAACAATAGCGATGAGAAGATTCTTCAACAAAAGTGATAATGGAGTAAGTTACGTTTTGTCAATGTTTTGTCAATGTCTTTGCCAAATGATAGATGTCTTTGGTGAGTGATGTTTGATTGCTATTATTGAAAATAGATCTGCATTAACGTTTATTTGAATTAACGGACATTTAAATGTTCACTTCTGGTATATAACATCAAGGAAAGTCATGTTACAACATCAATGCAGTATGAATTTCTTCTGATTACCGCTTGAAAGTCAAAACCCATTATAGTTCCATTGGCAAAATAATGATATCACAGCAAACTGTTCTGTTTGGATCTGTTTGGATCAAATGGAACAAACGAACGATGAGTTGTTTTTAGTTTTCTTTAAATATCTTTTTTGTGATTTGATAATCGTCATACGAATCTGTTACAAAATAAATGTGGTGAAAACGACAAGTATCAAGAAAATGTAATACTATTTTCCAAGTCAGCGTGTATATTTATACAGCTGGACTGTGTTTCACAAAAAAACTTACGACAAAAATCGACGTAAACGAAAACCAACAAGTATTCATAATTTGTTTAATATTCATCCAAATAAACCCAAAGTTGGCTCAAATCATGCAGAAAATGATATATTTTCTTGAAATACAATCATTTAAAATGCAAATGAAAATTTAAATATTCAACGAAAGAAAATGTCAAATTGACTTATGGCGACTTTTACCGTAAGTTATTTTGTGAAACGCAGCCCTGGTGAGCTGTTTGTTTGCAGCTATAGCTTGTTAATCAGCTACGTAAGTTGAAAAGTCATCAACAGCAGGTGTCGAAATTCCTTGTAAGTGGGACATTAGAGAGCTGCACGTTAGAGTTAAAACAGTGTTATATAGAGAACAATGCGTGTTAAGACACTGTCCTAATGTTTATCTCAAGTGTACATGTATAATGTTATTTTGGTACAATATTTTTAAACATTAGACATCCATCAAATAATTACAGTGACATACATTTTTCCTTAATAAATACGATTTTTGAAAAAGAATTAACTTCTTTTCTTTATATGCTTTATTATGAATGAATAAAATGCTTATTCTAATTCAAATTATTCACATCACAATCACAAAAGCAGGTATGACTTAAACTGTCCTCATATTTCCATAATTACTGTTAACCTGGTTTCTGTTCCATAAACATTTTACTTAAGATTTACAAATTTAACTAAATTTTGACTGTATAACAATATATCAATGAAACCATTCGTAGTTTAACTGAAACCAGCATACAATCATGATCATTTGGCTGCTTTAGTTAGATTTAACGTTTTAATTATATGTTGGTGAAGCAGGAGTCTGACGGTATCTGCATGTTATAATTTATTTCAGTTTAGCAAATTGTTGGAATGAATTGGAGAAATAATATTAAATTCATAATGCTTTCTTTTACTAGCATAAATATATATTAGTTATCTTATCATTGAATGTTTTATATTGTGTAATAATATCTAAATCAAAATAATAGTAATATTGATGCGATGAACAGAGATTAATCGACAGTTTATCAGCTAAGTTTATTAGCTTAAAATGATTAACTTGTACAAGACAAAGGAAATAATTTATACACTCGTATAATCCCTTTCTATTTTTAAATCTAATTAATGATATATTCAGGCAAACTGGTTACGGCTGGTCTGTAAATCAGACCTAATTATCCCGAATGGAAGAATAGCAATAAGTTTGAGCCCGTTGATTGGTCAGTTGCTTCGGGGAAAGTTTGAATGACGTCAAAGTGCGAACCCAATGTTCTATATTATTGATTCGGGAGATATCATGTTCTGGAATAGACTATGTTACGTCGAACCCAATGTTCTATATTAATGATTCGGGAGATATCAGGTTCTGGAATAGACTATGTTACGTCGAACCCAATGTTCTATATTAATGATTCGGGAGATATCAGGTTCTGGAATAGACTATGTTACGTCGAACCCAATGTTCTATATTAATGATTCGGGAGATATCAGGTTCTGGAATAGACTATGTTACGTCGAACCCAATGTTCTATATTAATGATTCGGGAGATATCAGGTTCTGGAATAGACTATGTTACGTCGAACCCAATGTTCTATATTATTGATTCGGGAGATATCAGGTTCTGGAATAGACTATGTTACGTCGAACCCAATGTTCTATATTATTGATTCGGGAGATATCAGGTTCTGGAATAGACTATGTTACGTCGAACCCAATGTTCTATATTATTGATTCGGGAGATATCAGGTTCTGGAATAGACTATGTTACGTCGAACCCAATGTTCTATATTAATGATTCGGGAGATATCAGGTTCTGGAATAGACTATGTTACGTCGAACCCAATGTTCTATATTAATGATTCGGGAGATATCAGGTTCTGGAATAGACTATGTTACGTCGAACCCAATGTTCTATATTAATGATTCGGGAGATATCAGGTTCTGGAATAGACTATGTTACGTCGAACCCAATGTTCTATATTTTTGCCAGTGCAGTATTAGGATAATATATATATCAGGAGATATGGGTGATTAACAAGACTACTTGCCAATACTCAATAACAGTACTACATAATAACATCACTACATGGTGTTAAAATGAAGTTAACTCCAAGTAACTCCTGATTTTCTAAATAAATAACTAAAGGAAAAGGGCATATCTTGGGATAAGGAAAAATAGAAGTGGTCACATTTTGTTTGTTGATATCATATTGGTATTTTAAAATTGAATTATACCAGAGAGATAATGAAAATGATTTTATAATGTTATAATCTAAGAACTTATAACCCCCCCCACACACACACACACACACACACACACACACCACCACCACCACCACCACCACCCCAACACCCCAACACCCACACACACACAAAGAAATGTTTAGTACCTTATAACGCCTTTTTCTACGTTTTCTTGTTATTTAAGAACACTAAAAGGAGACTAAATATTCAATTTTTGTGTCATTGTTTTTGTATTTTAATATCCTTTACAAGTTATTAATGGATCAAAATGACACAAAAACTCATCATTTAATTCATCATTTTTATTTATTAAACATGAATACCAGGAATCGTGTCGCCAGATTATAGAAGAAATAAACAGCAACTTGTCATAGTTAGTCTAATCTGAATAACAATAATAGTGCATGAAAGCGGGTTACGAGTGAATTATTTCCGTGGAGTATAAGGATGGTCTGTGCTTCAAATTCGATAAACAACCACGTCATCCTAGTGCTCATTTCGATTCGAATGTGAAATTTCTTTTAAAAAAAAATGGCAAAGTATAACTGCACTATTTCGTCATCAAACGTCAACAGTCTAACGTCGAGAACATAAAGTTGTAAACAAGCAGCGACTAAGCAAAAATATTCTTTACTGTTTTTTTCATCTTCTGAAAAGATAGAGGATGTGACTACCTCTTTCTGCCTCAGTGAAACATTGCCATGGTACTTATTGATGATGAAAACAGCATAACTTTGTAATGGTTGACTCTTTCTCAATTTAGATGGTATCGATGGTAGAAGTTTTCATATTGTATCCCATTATAAACAGCATTTCTTGTTTCTTAAACCAACACCGAACGCTAGATCTTCGTATAGCTTCTAACGACTCATTACGCATTATTCTCAACAAGCATATATCGCTGTACGTCTAACACACCAATTAATTATGTACTGTTCTACATATAGAGACATGCACTTGCGGAACACTAAACACATTGCCAGTAGTTCTAAAAGTGTTTTTTCCCCATAGATTGTACTCTGTTAGTCAAAATATGCTGGAAAAAAAACTAGGTGTTGACCAGGTTGCTTTTTCACAATTTTGATGTTTTGATTACACCCCTTCATTTTTTACAATTCTGCCCATTTGTTTCAGTGTATCACTACGCATCTACAAACTGTTATATCTTTATCCGACAGTAACCAATTTCATCCATACTTGGCAGAACTCATGAAAATGTTTTAATGTTCACAAATGTACAAAACATATGACCAATTTAGGCATTTTAAACAAAATAATGCCCAACCGATTTACACAGCTCTAATTTCTTAGGAGCAATAATTTTGCTACCATCACTTAGTGGAGGTGGAGGTACATGTAACTGGTAAGTGAGACCTGTAAGTTTTTGTGTTATTCCGTCCAAATACGATGATGTAATTGTAGTATAATACCATTCTGACTCTAAACTTATCACTCCTAAAACTTTTATCATAACGTTTAGACTTATTAGCGTCAAACAAATGACTGATTGATTGATTGATTGATTGATTGATTGATTGATTGATTGATTGATGGATTTATTGATTGATTGATTTTTAGCATCATTGTTACGCCATCGAAATTTCGTTTATCAACTATCGCGGAGACTGTTGCCGGACGGGGATTCGAACTCACGGCCCCTGGATTAATAGTCAGACGCGCTTACGGAAAAGTTTTTCTTACTATTATTACATACTGGTTGACTGGTTGACTGGCCATGTAGTTCTTTGGTTCGTTTGTTGTTATTTTGTTGTTGAGCGTGTTTATTTATTTTATTATTTTTTTTGCTTTTTGGTTATTTGTTTATTTGTTTTGTTTGTTTTTTTTCTTTTTAAAGTGTTTATTTTATTTGTTTGAATGATATATTGATTGATTTTACATAGCCTTATTTGCATCAAAGCAGACAAATTTGACATAGCTACATCCTACATAGCTACATACGGTCTCTGTTGAACTAACGACGACGTCTGTATTGGCCTGCAAATTATCTGTAACACCGCGGAAAGTCTCTCAAATCTAGAGCACATAACGATTGCTGACTGACAAATGATATGTCCGATATATTTACTTAGATCGTAATTTCTTGTCATAAAATGGCTATGAATAACGATGTCATTAAAATAATATCAGCTGAGGTAAATTGATTAGTACCAAGCCGTGTCTCAAAATATGACAAATTACTTAAATACAAAAACACACATACGGAAACCGTCGTTAGATTTGCGCTGTAGATTTCGTAGATCGTTTTAAAGCAATGGAAACATAAAACTACGTTAAGAGTAACCACGCTTTTCTACATTAAGTGTTTCCATGATTTTTTCTACATTAAGAGTAACCATGCTTTTCTACATTAAGTGTTACCATGTTTTTCTACATAAAGAGTAAGCATGCTTTTCTTCATTAAGAGTTACCACGCTTTTCTACATTAAGTGTAACCATGTTAAGTGTAACCATGTTGTGAACATCAACTCTGCAGTAGGCAATAATACATGTTTATTCGGGAACGAACTGAGCCCTGCAGTTATTATACTATATTATACTAGTCTTAATGCAATTTATATAAGTTGTCAGTGACTTAAACTTGTAAACAACTCCATCAAATCTACAAAGTCTTTCCTGTCCTTACAGCTGTCGCATACGTCAAGAGAAACATGATGGTCAAATGTAAAGGCTGTGACCGTCAAATCTGCTGTATGCAATATTTTGATAATGTGGCTCTGGCATTCACTCGGCGTTTCTTTATCCTTTCACAACACATTATTTAATACACGTGTACACACGTACTACTAATAAAAGCAGTTTTACCATAATCAGAGCATGATAAATTATTTAATTAACTTTCCGAACATCTGTCATTTTAGTAAGCGTGGCATTTCCGTCATCATCTACTTCTACAATCGTATACAGTAATATGAGGTCAAGTAAACAAATATAGAGACGATAAAGTCAAACACTGACATGTGATTTACATAAATATAATGAGTTGTTATAGATCATATTTCTGAAAGTAATTAGTAGACCCTGTATCGTCAGATGTTGACAGGGTGTCGTGCATTTCAGAGGTTTAAGAACTTTACTGACCTTTCGGCCATTATTCTTTAACATGTACATGAATATATGTAATTACTTTTTCGAAATTTGTTTTTCAGAGCAAAAAGATCAATTTAGCAGTTTTATGAATATTGCCAGTGCAAAATTATTTGCTAGCCTGTTTCAACAAACTATATGGTTACGAGTCAGGCTCATTAACATGACAATGGCTTTATGTCGGTGCCATTTAAATGGGTTTTAGTGTTCATATACAATAAGTAATTTTGTGTCATTGTCCAAATAACGTCACTGTTAATTTGAGCCGTTTTTTCTATTAATCTGAGAAGTCTTTGTATATTGACACATTTTCATTCATCTTAAGAAATTGACACACACCTCCTATTTGAAAATATTTGTACGATTTAGTTGACCATTAAGTTTTCATTGAATGAAATACTTCAAAAGTGTTTTGTTTTCAAATCCGATGTATGTAAATTATAAACATATGTTTCGTTTGGAAGCTGAATACTGCTTTTAAAGGCGGTACATCTTGTGAATTTCAGGCTTATAGATTTTTTTGTAAAATAATTCTATACATGTGGCCTTAAGATTAAATGAAGTGTGAAACATTTTGGGTAAAATAAAACATTTTGTGCACATATCTTTGAGTTAACATTATTCTTAGCAGTATTTGTTCTCCTTGAGGGTTAACAGTATGCCCATTATATTTCCAATCTCCTCAGTAAATCTGATACACTTGGATTCAGGTTAAAATGTGAGCTTAGGGTGTTTCTTTCATAGTCATATTTGTTTTAGCTCTATTAGCTAAACCCCAGCAAGGCTTATGTCACTTTTTTTGTAGACGCGATAGCATCCACACTTTTCATTGAATCTTAACCAGACTGCATGATTTGACCATAGATATCCCCCGCCAAGACATATTTAAGAGAAATCTGTAAACATTTCAAGACCTAACCTCAGATAGTTTATATGTATCATCGCATGGATGTCAAATAAAAGGCTTGTTGAAGTCAGGTCCTGAGGTCAAGTTCGGGGCCGCCACAGGGGTCACTGTTTTACATAGTGATTTTATAGGAAAAATAGTACAATGTTCGTGTAGATATGATAGCATGAAGGTCTTAGCCTTAGATATGTTTGCATGAAGTATTGAATGAATTCCCCATCAATGGTTTGCTGAATTCAGGTCTCTGAAGTCAAAGAAAGTGCCACAACAGGAGTCACTGTTTACAAAGAGTTATGAAGAGAAACTGTTAAACTTTTAGTGTAGACCAAATACGCACTCATTTTATTATTTAATCTTAATTAAACAAAAGTTATATAACTACAAGATTTCGGACTAGTTATTGAACCAGCCTGATAGGCTTATAAGCTTAATCGATAATTTAAACACATTTGCCCTGAAGGTACAAGGTCTAGATATTTTATATGTGGCATTACATGAAGGTCTTCTTAAAGGTTTTTTGAAATATGTTACCTACAGTAAAATTGAACGCCGTCAAACGGGTCACTGGTTTATAAAGGGTTATATTATGAAAATGTTAACGTTTTCTTGTATATATAGACGTGATAACACCCATAGTTTTATTGAATCTTAACCCAACTTGCACAGAAGTTATATAACCACCAGAAAAAGGCTTAAGTATTTTACATGTAGCATTTCATGGAGGTCCTCTTAAAGGTTTGTCGAAGGTGGGTCCCTGGGTCAGATTTGCGGGCGCCACAGCGGTCACTGTTTTTCATAAAGTTATATAGCAAAAATAACATTTTCTCTGAAACGTCCATCTGTTCGTTTTTGCAAGTATAGCGATGTATACCCTCTTGTGCCTCTTGTTATCTTTAATATAACTCGTCACCTGTCATTGCATCTGACATAGTATGAACTAGACGACACTGACATAAACTGATATTCCTTTCGTCGACTTGAATGCAATTACAGTCACCAAGACCGGAAATTTAAGTTTTGTCATTATCGTCTATAAACAAAAATACAACTATGGTTGATGCAACGTGTTAAACGCAACCTTTGGCAGCAATGAGTTATTGCCATACGCCTTAATTGCGTTTTTCCGTGTTGCCTTTAATAAAAAGGATAGAGTGTCAGTTAAAATAGTCAAAGGACAATGAACTTTTTCAGATATGTCAATAATATAAAAACAGAAGTTACCGTCTCAAAACAAATTTTGGCGAAACAAATCATTAGGGGGACACACTGTCTCATTTCTTTATTTATTCACTTAATAAATAAAAATGTAACAATCAGAATGTACATGAAATTATCGTTTAAACTGTAAGTTTGCGTTTTATAGTTTATATCCACTATTAAAATGATTACATGCGAAATCTTAAATAGTTTTAATGCAATTGGATGATATGTTGTTTTTTCTCTATCAATAAATAATCAGGTCATAAATCGTAGCATACATAGGAAGAAACGTTTTAAACATTTATTATTGGCAAATATTTAATTTTGGCGCCATTGGTGGTCACTAATGATGACCTTCACTCTATAAAATAAGCGGTGATTTCAAAATAATGGAGATAACGTACCTACTGTCCTCATAGTGTACATATGGATTTTTATGGAGGAATTTGGACAATCTATAAGTTAGTGTTGGTGCATGTGTGTTATATTTTACATTGTTGGAAATACAAAGAAAACGCTCAAAATAAAGATCACCAATATTGTAATATGTTTAGATGTTTATTTCAAGACACAAAAGCCTTCATTCGAATGCTGATAAGTCAGGTCCTAAAGTTTTGAAATACAAAAACAGAATCACTCATCATATATACTACCATGCTACCAAAATGTGTTTAAATCGGTTTACACAGACTCATGTTTTAAGTTTGATTGAACCATGATAATTGATCAATAATTAACTTTTAATAAGCCAATTAAACAATTAAGACTTTTACAGAAATATTTCTCTCTAGGAAGAAGAGAATATTCAATCTGTTTATCTAAACTGATAAAAGCATCATGTATAAAAACATGGGTTGCTAAGTGATAAAATCCTACCAGGAGACATGGTCGTCTTATACCTCTCACTACACAGTTAAACTCATTTTTTCCCACGGCAATATGATTTTATACGTAAAAGAAGATCTATGTAATTTGGTTTTGAAATATTTTAAAAATGGTTCATAGTGGTTGTGATTTCTTGCAGATGAGTAGAGCAAAAGTTGGCATAGCATATGCTGTAATTAGACATTACTGCTGTTAAAATTACGACTTTTATAGGGTTTCAACATCTGCATGTATTTATGAGCATTTGAGGACTTCTTTTTTTCAAGATATCTCTGGGTGTCACTTCACCCTCTTTAAAAAAAAAACAAGCTGGTCATCTTACCAGTCATTGTGCATTTTTTATGTGGGTATGTGGAAAAAAATACTTACAAAAATTTTGTGGAATTTTTTTTTTACCATGGAAATCCTAGACCTTATTTTATATAACACAAAGAACAAAGTTCAACCTTATAATACGCTTTCCTAATATTAGGTTATTTTGGCATTAATATAACTGTTAATATTAATATTGCATATAGGAATTAGCGAGTTCCTAGCAGATTCAATATATCCTATTTGTCAGGGCTAACCAATTGTTCTATAATAAAAATAATTTAAATGAATAAAAGGTTTATTATTACATTATAAACTTGCATGGATACATTTTATATGTCTCAAGTGTAAACCATACTTTTGAAAAATGTCATAATGGATACGTCTCATTGCATTGCTTTTATAATAAGTTTGAAAAAGATTTTAGATATTTAGATTACGCAGATTTAAATTCAAATGAAAGGAATCGCAAACAATTAACACGTTTACGTCTTAGTGTCATTACTATTGAATCGGCAGATATACTAATGTAGAAAGAGAAAAACAAATTTGTATGTTCCTTAAATGTTGTTGAATCAGAGTATCATTTTCTTTTATGTTGTCCAAAATATAGAACAATAAGAACTTAGTATTTAAAGAATATATATTTCCCATTGTTAATATATTTATGAATTTATTTTCATCTACAAATAAATAACTAGTGCGAAATACATCAATATTTATTACTGAGTTTTTTATGCTAAGAAACCCTACATTGAATACAATGAATGCTTCTTAACTATATTCACTTAAATGAATTACTGAAAATTCAATATCTAGATTTGATATCTTACTATATCTGACTGTCTGTGAGTATTCTACCTATATTTATATATTATGTGTCTATGTCATATTTGTTTAAATATTCATTGTAAATGGCCATAGGCAATTGTGTATTGTCTTAATGCCAATAAAACTGAAACTGACAGAGAAACTGCTTCATGTATTATAACCATGCTTTATAAAAGACACAACTTACTTTAGTAATTGGTGTTTTACCAGAACATATTGTTTTTGGATAAAACTACAAAACTGTACAAATGGTACACCTTTATAAACACACCAATTAAGGTCTCACTTAAGAGTTATTTCCCTTATATGGCGATAACAAAATTATTGCGCTCGAGAAATTTGAGCTGTGTTAAAAGGTTTGGTATATTAATTTTTAAAAATACTTTAAATGATCATATCTGAAGCATTGAACATTGTCATGAGCTGTTCCAAGTTTGGCTGACCCTGGGTGCTGTTGGATGAACATATATAACTTTGAATATGTTAGGTGATGCACTGTAAGAAATGGACAGAATCGTCAAAAATGAAGGTTTTTATCAAATCATGGACACTATGGAAAAGCAATCTGGTCAACCCCTTGTTTTTTTCTCTAGCATATTTGGAGCATGAAATGACAATATGAAAAAAGATGCTTTTAAAACCATTGATCATGAGTTTATTGTTCCAGAAGTGCTCTCTATATGTAGAACTGTGCAAAAGTAATGCTGTGTGAGATATTAAAGTCATATTAAATTGTAGTTACTGTATAGATGATAACTGTAATTAATTACGTATATTAAAAAACAATCTTTCAAATTATTACATACTTGTATTTAGAAGTATTATTACAATATCACAACGAGTATAACGTTTTGTACAACATTGCTAACTAATACCCGTTGAAATTGATATAAAGTATTCAAAAATGTAGTTTAAACTGATCATAATATAATATATATAAATAAAAATGAAACATACTAATGAGGACAAAATAGGATTATGTTTCAGCATAATCAGTATATTACTACCGTCATATTTAATCTAAATATTTTATATGAACAAGTAAGCTAACTTTGAAAAAGATAATCGATCAATGTTACAGAGTTATTACTGACTATATAAACCTGCATACATGTTCTGTAGATCCACATTTTTCCTTCCTTCATTACATTTACCAGACACCGTGTTATTGGATATAAACACTTGTTTTTTATGCAATCCATTAAATACCTGACATTAATTACTTCGTAGGTGCAGCAGTACTTATCAATGTCGGAAGTGCCAGTATCAATGCATAAGATATGTCGTATTGCCAGCATATCAAACGGTTGGAAATTAGCATTTACCACTATCATATATCATGCGTTCCCAAAAGATAACTGGTTCCCTGCTAGCAACCAGTAACATTAAAACATTAATAAAACATATGCCGAGATAGTGCAACCATTTTGCAACTGCCAATGTCTACGTTAACAGTGTTATCAAATAATAATATGTATATATGTATATATATTAAATGACATTCAATTTGTCAAAAATAACATATTTGAGATAAATTATATATTTTTCAGCAATAGCAATTTTTGCCAACATCAATATTATCAGAATGATATGTAGTCTCTAAGTTATATCAGATAATCGTAAGAGATAAGGCTGAAAAACAAGACATCTTACATCTGCAAGATGAGATAAATCGAAAACGCCTACATACTGCCAGACAACTACATAGCATTGTCTATAAGTAAACCAAAGTATGATAATATCAATATGAAAATTTTAGTTAGTTATACAATAAAAATGTCTTTGGCTCAAACAAGGAAGGCTGGAACAACACATATAGTTCGAACCACTTATTTGGTCCCGACTTAATTCCTATTCCGATGTGTATATACATGTATGGTATAACAATACATGGGTCGAAAAACCCTAAACTCGAACTGTTTTGTTCAGTTCCGTCGGGTTCTAATGTAATATGCATGTAGGTTAAATAATGCGTCTGTGTTTGTTTTAAAAAAGCAAAACCAAATCCAGGATTAAAGGTCAATAAATACAAAAAGAATAGAAAGTGATTTTTTTTGAAAAGTAAAACATACCCATGTCGATATATCTTAATTATTTTATCTCTTTTTAATATCAAACTCTTATTTAATTATGACAACTAACTGCAATATATTTTATTATATGGAGACAGTTTGCAAGAAAACCACGGAGCAATTTTAATCACGTGCGTATTTCTTGTTTAAACCTTGTTTTCATGGGATTTTACGCCATCTTCAGCATATATGCAATAAACGAATCTGATATGTTAATATTTAGAAATAATTCGGTTTGGCAAAAAATAACTTTAATAAAAACTCGTTTATAACAACATTTAAACAATTGTTTATCATTATTTCCTGTTTTTGGAATAACTTAATTGTTTTCCTGAAAATTGTACGTATTATGGTTATGTCTTGATACTCGTTGTAATGCTGCCACTACTGGTTATGATAGTTTTGACACCCATGCTCAAAAGAGATGAACGTGATTATGAATATGAAGCTGATACTTCTGCTAATTGATTCGATCACCGGCCGGGTCACACCAAAATCTTGAATATTTGCTCTAGAAAGTTCCTTGCTTGCGTTCATCTAGGAAATACATTGTAGTTCTTGATCATGTCGACCCTGTGTTAGTGAAAATAACTGGGTGGTGAATCATACCATGTATTTCGTATGATACTCCAGTGTGACTGCACTTAGAATAGTGTCACAAGTAGATATGACCGAAAACGTGTTAAAGAATCACTGAACACCTTTCAAACAAATACAAAAACAAAACAGATTCATTACCGTTGCATATATTCTGTAGTATCGTAAAAAACATCCACAGTAAAACATTTAATAAAGCATTACATTATAATAAAGACATATCCATTATTCCATAACAAATGGCGCGAACAACAATGACATAAGCATTTTCATAAAGGCATCAGTTGACAGTTATCTGGATCAAGATTTCCCCAAAAGCAATTCCAAAGTTTCATAGTGTTATCTGTCATAAAGTCGAATAAATCTCTATTATATCCCCTTTTTGTCACTTTAACGTGTCCAAAGTATGCACGGTGTAATATGTCATAAAGTAGCATTATTCTGCATTATGTCGCTTTTTTGTCACCTTTACGTCATCAACACATGAAATGTGGTCCAATAGAAAAGACGTTATATCATCGTATCAAGATATATGACTGCATTCGCGACATGATTTTCTAAAGAATTTTTTTAACAAGTCGGTGTTCGTATAAGGTGTGTTAATTATGGATCATGTATCTACTGTTTGAAGACATATGTTTGGACTTTTCTCATAAGTTAGCTTAGTTAAAGTTGAACCGAACCACATACTGTAGAAGATGGAACAGTATTTAACTTAAACAATTTCTGTGAATGAATGAATGAATGAATGAATGGATGAATGAATGAATGAATGAATGAATGAATGAATGAATGAATGAATGAATGAATGAATGAATGAATGAATGAATGGTGTTTTACGGCACGTCGATACATAAATAGGTCATTTTGTGCGCGCAATATTTCTGTTAAAATATAGATATAAATGGAAAATATACGTTATAACGCGTTATGAATGGACGCAATAATAAAGCATTGTCCTTTCTCCAAATGGGTCATTTTAGGTTTTACTACACTGTTTAATTTTGTTCTTTGTTCTATATAAAATAAAGTTTAGGTTTTCCATGGTAAAACAAGAATTCTACATAGATTTTATATATATATATGTTTTTAATAGCAGGGATTTATACACACATGAAAATGCACAATAACTGGTTAGTTGACCAGATTGGTGCAGAGACACCCTGAGATCTTTTTAAAAAAAGAAGTTCTCAAATGCTCATAAATACATGCATATGTCGAAATCCTATAAAAGACACTTTTAACACCAGTGATGTCTTATTGCAATATATACTATGCTATGCCAACGTTTGCTCTACTCATCTGCAGCAAAAAATCACAACCACTTTTAAAAATATTTCAAAACCAACCTACACAGGCCTTTTTTACGCTTAAGAATCATGTTACCGTGGGGTGGGGGGGGGGGGGGGGGAAGGGGCATGACTGTGTAGTGGGACGTTTACCAGATGTATCGTCTGAGTAAATCGGAGTGAAATACTTACAAGTGCTACTGTTTCATTCTATATTTAGCAATTAAATAGTTACTTTGGGTGTTTGAAACTTAACTGGACCCTCTTCATACAGCTACAGTAGATATTTTGTAATTGTGCTAAATGAAATATAGAATGTAGACTCTGAACCAGTCATAGCCAGGAACCGTTACAAACGTGGTGATTTACGAGCACGCTGATTGGTCAGTTGCTTCAGCGCGATGTGAACAATGTGACAATTTAGTAAACTCATAAGGCTGAGAGTGCTACATAAATGAATTTTGGGACAAAAAAAGGATTCTATACATTTGCATTAGTATGCAACAAACTTGAACCGGGAGCATCTATAACTTAATTTACATTAATAAATTTGCATTCAGTAATGTGTAAATACTCGTTACGACTTCAATTCTATGTGGTCATGAGTTACAGTTATCATTTAAAGAAATTGAAATTTTTGAGTGGAGGAAAATCTCACCTCGAGATGTTTATTGAAACCAGCCTCAGGCTCTGTCTTCCCGTCGTTAAATTATTAACAAAACTACATAATTATACTATCCTTTACAAATACAACGAAACACATATGTTTATGGCATTCCATACACGTATGTTTTTGTCAATAGAGATATATTACGAAACAGCCATTATCAAACTATCCTTTACAATTGAAACCAAACGCACTTGTTTATTATATAACATACTAATATGCTTATGTCAACAGAAAGATATAAAGAAGCATTCGAAGGCACATTAAAAGCAAGCTTTTGGTTCTGACTATTGTTTACGGTTTACTTTTTTTAATCTTAGTACAAAATGAAACAATATGGTATATATAGTCATTGTATAACTTATTTCATTTCAAATACAATATATATATATTTATATATATATATATATATATATATATATATATATATATATATATATATATATATATATATATAATGGGAGTTAACAAATTCACTTAAGGACTTGGAAAGTTTGCCCTTACTTTTACAAAAAATTGAAAATTTTGAATTTTGTATATATTATATCATAATGTGCTTCTTTACATCTGATATTGTTAAACTGTTACAATGAAATAAAAAAATTACAACAAATTTTTTTTTAATTGGGATATACTGCTCAACATAAAACAATAAAACAGATCATATGTGGCATATCCATTTATATTTGGTTGTGGAAGACCTCAGAAGGAATCCACAAGTAACTGGCAAGCTGAAATAAATGTTTATGAACAGAGCTGGTCACGATCCACAATTTTGGCGGTGAAAGATAAGTTATCAACAGACAACAGCGTCTTAAACGACGAGACACTCTTTTCTGAAATATAGCATACCTTTTATAGTGTTGCTGTTTGGAAATTTTACAAATCAACACATCTTCAAGCCTTTGATACGTGCAAATCGTATCATTTTTTTTAATAAAGAAGTTTTGCACACTTTGTTCAGTTAGGTTTACGAAGACGATTTGGAGCCGATTGCGACAGACAACAGTCTATTGATGCAACATGACAATGTCGCAATGCTGTATTTAATGCCCGCACTTTTCATCAGCCAAAATGGAGGAAATGACATTTAATATTTGTCATATCCAACATATTAATCAGATCTAGTCTCTGGGAACTACTTTTTGTTTCAAAATATGAAGCAAGTATGTGACGCGTCAAGTCTAATAAAGCTATGAAGATAACGGTTCAGAAATGAGTTGATGCGGTGCTATCTCAGATCTTAGAAGAAATGGAACTTAAATTGATTAAATCAGTTAGCATAATGGATGTTTGTGGTAGGGTATTCGGTTTAGTAGGTACGATGTCGTCAACTTCTTATTTTTCTCTTTTCGTTTATTGTGGTATTATTATTGCTAAATTACGTAAATGTGTCGGTATTCGTAGATACCATATGACCTTCTGTCTGCTTTGTTGCAAAATGACACAATAAGTTGAGCTTCCATAATCTAATTTGTTAATAATTGTCTTGAGAGTTTTATGGCAAGTCAATGATGAGAACGTCACAGGTTGGTAATGAAATTATATTACGTCAAAGTAAAGATATTAAGAAATGGTTTTGAGTCAGTAAGTGCATTTTGTGTCAACTTGAATCACCACCTACTACTTCCTCAGGATGACTGTAGTTCTCCTAGTTATGATAGTGGCTTGTTTCACAGACACTCCAAATTCGCTGCACTATCATATTCTCATTTCGCCAGAACAATAGTATGTTATTATTTTTTCCCCCATCTTTTCTTGGAAAATACTTCCGAAGGATGCAAAAGGTGTTGTTAGTTTTTCTTTTGTGTTTTTTTTTCTGTGAGGGGGTCGGGCATTACTGTTCAAAACTATTGAGGAATGTTGAGATGGTTTACAAAAGAAAGAGTGTGTGGTGTATGTATGTGTATAAAGCCGATAACTTATTAACTTTAAAAGACTATACATCATTTGTTTGATTTTTCAAATTTCAAATGCCTTCATCGGTAGATTAAATCGGTGAATAAAAGTCTCCAGGACTTAATGGACATTACCATTTAAATAGGATGAATAAGAAAGCGAGAGTTATTAATCACCGTGATAATGAACATTCCTTTACGTCAAGCATGAACTTACATTTCAAGAAGAACTGTATAATGGTTGATGGTGATGTAGTTTCTGTGATTTTGTGACAGCAGCACCACAATATGACGAGTCTTCCTTTTCGGATAATTCTCAAACGTTACCGAAGCTGCAATGTTTCATAGACACAGATGCATCTTGGAGAACCGATATTGGTGAACTGGAGCCTGTCAGTATAGAGCATAGCCGATACCTGAGACTGAGAGTAAAGCAACATCTCGTACCATACTGCAGCGGTGGTCTACGTGTAGAGCGTCCGCATCGCATGCAGAAGGTCGTTGGTTCGATCACCAGCCTGATATACCAAAAACATATAAAAACTATATTAAAATCATTTTCGGTTGACGCTTAGCATTTAGAGGATGGCCCTAGGGCTGGTCTGCCCGGCGTTAGTATACTGTGACTGGGTGCATATCACTCAGAAGATTGTTGCCTCAAGTAGACACAGTCGCCATTTAACTGAAAGATTGTTGAAAACGACGCTAAACAGCATACAATAAGAACTGATATATGTTTGAACTGTAGTAATCACTATAGAACATATTGGAAAACACCTCGATAGACGTAAGGTACACACTACTTCATTTCTTAAAGCCGGGCCCGTTAGCTCAGTCGGTAGCGCGTCTGACTATCAATCAAGGGTCGTGACTTCGAATCTCCGCCCGGCAACGGTCTCCGTGATGAATAAAATACGACATTGTGTCTCATTATCATTCGTGTCTCATGGTTGATTCAAATGGGAAAGTTATCAGTTACTTGCGGTGATGGGATGTGCTAGGATCCCAAGAAACAGTGGTTAGATCAACTGATCGTCTAACAGCCCTCGATGGCATAAAAATGACGACGCTAAATATTCAATTAATCAATCAATCAATCATTTCTTAAAATAATTTAATTGTACGTCCAACCGCCTTGTTATGGAAGAATCCGTGAAAAATACTCAGTATGACAAACCCGAAACATTTCGCTTACAAGACGGAGGAACCACCGACTGAACTAGCCAGCTGCTTACATGTACGTACGTTTCTCTCTCCCAACAGTTGACAATGTGACATGTAATCAATGAGTATGTTATAAGGTTATTTTACAGTACAATATGGAAATATATTGTACGAGTATATTTTGTGGTGAAAATCATATGGTTGCCACCACCAAACGTACGAATACAATATAATCACATATTGTACAAAACACTGTAAAATATTAAAATGATCATTTTATTCTATACCTCGATCTGAAAAGAGTAAAGAAAAATCAAGCAAAAAACCATGAGTTCAAAGCGGCAGACGAAGGAAGTTTCACTGACAGACATTAGGATTTTCTCAACGTCATCGTCATGCGGAATATTTGTCGGTTGTTTGTTTGTTAATTTATTTCCTGTTTTTTAAGACGCCATCTTGAATTTTGAACTGTACAATATAAAAGTTATTGGATCCAATAAACTTCTACATATTGTACAGTCACGTGGTAACATCTGGGGTAGCTGATTGGCTATACAAGTACAGGTATAGAATAAATATTGTATGTTTATCAATATGTTGTTGACAAATAAACAACGGCAGAGCTAATGGGAAATATTTAAAAATAAAACAGTTGATGAAAAGTGGCATAGTCTATTGATCAAAACAAACGCATTGGCCATATGGGCAGATATTCATTTATAATAAATTATATCAGCAAAAGTAAATTCACTGCACTTAATTTTGAATCCAGTACAATGGTCTGTTTATCTACCCTTGACTACGGTGTATTGAATATATACTGAACGGAACAGCTGACCCGCCACTTTTGTATTTCCAATATCTTCTTCAAAATTTGAATTGGCGCCATCAAAGTTTGTATACGGAATTAATCGACACTTAAGTAGTTTTACATAACCGAAATGCTCTTTCTTATTCAAGTCAAAATTTTAAGAAAATTGCTTTGGTACTTTTTGAGAAAATACATAAAATATCAGTACATAAAATGTCAGGTGGCGGGTCAGCTTGTCCGTTCAGTATATGTTCCCATCGATTCGAGACAAGTATTTTATAGTAACCAGTAACGTTTCATTGTGGATGAACTAATATTGATCATCTTACTTTGTTTCTTCGCTACCTTTTTGATTGACATGCATTGCGAACGAACTTAAGTTTTAACAGTGTTTAACAAGAGTGCTATTGAATGGTGATGTAAATCGTCTACCCTGCCTGCAGTAGCTTTTGAAGATAATACGTATTGTACTCAACAGTTCAGCAACATTATACGAGTTGTTTAATAGGAAGCAATTATTTAGTAAATGCACAGGCAGTGATTATTAAACATATCAAACATTGTCGTAGACAGCATTCCGCCTGTAACGTTAACAAGTTTGTGTGATCAGTTACACTGTTTGAGTGTTTATGTTTCATTAAACTGCACTTTTAATAAAACATATCAAAGGAATTATAACGATTTATCGCCCAGGTGCACATGTTTGGTTGTTTAATGGTAATAGCAGTTTCTCCCACTCGTTTTCATTTAATCCGCGAATAACACCGACAGATGAAACGTTCCCTTTGATATATGTTTATGCTATTTCAGTTGTGCATGTTTACAATACTATCTATTGCATGATTTAATGGTTTCTTAGATATAGCGCTGTTACAGAAATAGTGATTGATTTTCAGTAGGGATTATTTATTTGTATCGGGAAGGCATTATGATAAAAGTGTAACTAAAATGTTTCAAAATCAGTGAAATATATTTCATTTGATTAAATCATGAAACATAATCCTTATCATATACGAACCATACATTAAAGACGATTTCTATCCATCAAGTCACATTTATATACTATGGATAGATGTTGATAACACTTCCCAGTATTTAAGTTAAGTGTTACTTAATGCAATATGTATTTTTAAAAACAAAAGTTTTTTATAATAAGATTTTTTTTAAAAATATATTAGAATAGCCTTCTATGGAATTAATGAATGAATGAATAGGGTTTTACGGCGTACCAACACATTATAGGTTATTCGACGCCAACAGGAAGGAAGATTCCAGGTTCACTCTACATGTACAAAAACAACAAATTAATATACAGATTTAAAAAAATACATCAACAAATGAATATGCAGAATGAAACTAGAACCTTGATACCTGCAGAAATGCAGATTTTCAGCAAATTCTACCGTATTACTCAAATTGTCGCTTCCTACGACATGCATGAGCCAAAGTGATCATTTTCTTGCCATCACTCATATGGCTCCCTGGAAGCCTTCTTTGGAATAACATGACGCTAAGTATTTAACAAGCAAAGCAAAATAAAATCAAGAGCAAAATGCACTTATATTTTGAGACATTATTGTATGTACTACGAACCTATTATGATCAAATTATTTAAAATGATCTATTCACAGTCCATTAATATGTTATATATAAATATGTATTGTCATGTGATGTTAAATATATGTAACATAAGTAATATATAAGTAAAATATATTAAAACTAAATTAAAATGGGACAATATTTGAATTGGTACCACTCCCTGTCTTTTCCTAATTGTTCCTTTAGTAGAGTGTATCCGGTGTGTGATTAAATACCCGCTGTTAGAAATAAAAACTGTCTGGGTCAAATCCTTTTTTACTTTAGATTGCTGCACCAGGAAATGAGGACGTCTAAGAACTTTATGTTATTATTTATTTAATTTAGTTTATTTCCCTGAAATAGAAATGCATTCTGAGTCTGTATCTTATAGCTTGGAATATGTTGTTGCCTCTATTTTTTTTTTAAAATACAACAAGATTTGTTTTTCACTGAAGTCACTTGCCAATGTATGTCAATATTTTACCAGGTGTCCTCTACATAGAACAGCAATAAGCTGAACAGAAATAAATAGAAAAGCGTTTATATTTAAAAAAATATATATGCTGTTATAAAATAACAGTATGCGCCACGTCAGGAGAAAAAAATATATTGTTTGAAACTCTTGTTATCAGACAAAATATAAGATGTTGTTGGTTCCTTTTATCAATATAATTGCTCCATATCTATTCTGTAATGCTTGCAGTGTATCAATAATTAATATCGGAACAGTGTTTAAGTTATGGGAAAAAACAAATATATTGTATACGATTTTCGTACCAATACTTAAGAATATAAAATTATAGAACAGAACATTATTTTATTGACTTAAACTGTATACTGTTTCTCATCAGGTACAGAATACAAATACATGTGCTAGGTGTTTCAAATTATATAATCTATACATCGTTGTCTTATGTTACAGTAAGGATTCTTATATGAAAGTCATATATGAATTGATTGATCGATTGATTGATTGATTGATTGAATATTTAGCGTCATTTTATGCCATCGAGGGCTAACAGACGATCAGTTTACCTATCCACTGTTTCCTGGGATTAACCAGTACTCGAGCACACCCCATTTCCGCAAGTAACTGATAACTTTCCCACTTGAATCAGTGGTGAGAGACTAACAATGTCGTACATCAATCATCACAGAACTGTTGCCGGGCGGGGGATTCGAACTCACGACCCCTGGATTGATAGTCAGATGCGTAACCGACTGAGCTAATCGGGCCCGGCATATATTAATTGAAGCAAATTCATCAAATATACATTTAAGAAGACCCGGAATCTGTTTTCATAGATTATCAGACAATCCAAATTTTAAAATATAAACAGAAATGGAATGATTCTTTGTGAATATGTATATGTTCAACAAGACAAATAACGCTGGAAATTTATAAATATATGTACAATTAAAGATGATGGTTAGGAAATTTCCAGAATTTCCACTTTATCAATTTTACACTTAAATTAGACTGATGTGTCCTTTAAAAATCCACAAAGTGTTGTGGTTTTAGATATATTGAACAAACCACACGTATGTCAATTGTTTCTAACCAGAAAGAAAGTCAGACTTTTTTTTAATTTTTTAAAAATGATTTTCATATTAAGAACTGGAAAAATATTTGTTTCAAAAGTGAAAAAAAATGTGTTTCTTTCTTTCAAAACGCTGTATAAGTAATTGATTGTATGTAATACTACTTTTAAACTAAAACTTAACATTAATTATTTTCCTGCTATAAAATATAAACACATGTGCAATAAACATAATAAAGGACGTGTTAAAATATTTGACAAATGAACGCAAACCTATGAATAACTTTATAATTCTGAAAATGTTTCAAAGAAAAGTACAATATTGAAAGTGTAATTAACCCTAGTTATAGCATGTTATTTGTTACATTTTACTCATATTTCATTGCATAGTATTATGTTTAAAACATATACATAAAACCATTTATACAATTACAAACATGACATAAGCAAATGGGTTGAGCTACATGTTAATTTGTTAAACTAACATAAGAAGAAATGGGTTGAATATAGCCGCTGAATCGTCGTTACTAAATCTTTTATAAAACAATAATATGGAAGAAAAAAAAATTCAGATTAACATTAGTTAAGATTAAGATCAGTTTTGTCCATATAGTAGAATGCTACTTAAAATATAACTTTTATGATGTAAGTATCATTAAAAAACTGACAAACACTATTACGATGACGGCAACATATCTTTGGTGATCGATTGCATTTTAAGTCGCAATGTATACGATTTTTACGGTATAACAAATATCGAATTACTTTACGAATCAACATCTATAACTTTGTAATATGGGTGTTATTGTTTTCTCAATAAAAGAACAAATGTTATGTATTGTTAGGAATGTTGGCTAATAATTTTCCAGAATGTTTATGAATTGTATAAACATTGAAAGTGTATAACACTTAAACGATCGTGGCAAAATATTTTTTCGTGACCATCTGCATTTTATTTTACATCGTAATGAAAACGATTTTAACTCTTTTTTTTTACACATTTCAGGTTATATACGGCATATCAAGCTTTAATGCTGACGGAGTAGAACCACCGTCCTTCCGCAAGTAACTGGCAATTTTTTCACATTAAGTTTGAGTGGGACTCGAACCTACGATCTTAGCAGTGAGAGGTAAGTGATCTTAAGACGGCGCCTTAGACCACTCGCCTACGGAGGACCCTTTTAACTTTACAACAAATATCTTATAACTTTCATTTTCGAACTAACATCTTGTTATTAAAAACAAATACCAAAGCTCATATATGACGTACTAGTTATATATCTGTTGCAGAAATCCATTTAATAAACGACGACAGCCTATAATATATACATATCAACCTAACATTATGCGGATTAAATACAATGTATATTCTAAGGAATGTGTCATAGCTGATTGACATTCATATATATACCACATGTTTATAGAATTGTTTTTATTATCAAACAGTAGACACGTGTGTGCTTGCCAGCCATAAATATACTCTTTAGGGAAAATATAACAATAAATGGGTTTGAATTAGGTCAAAATGAAGACTTAACAGTTCTCCAAAGAACATTCATTATACAACTCGTGTCAATATGTTTCCTAAACCTTTCTGAGTCTTGTCGCTACTAATATTTATCATCCCAGAAAGATTAGAATAAATGTCAGCAAAGGTGATCGTTATTAATGAAATTTGTGTTTCAAACAGGCTTCATCTGTACATTTATTTAATTCTTCTGCAATGGATAAAAGTTGATTCTGACAAAACCTGTAGTAATTCCGGTCGCATCATCAATTTGCATATTAGATAAAGCAAGACGGAGAATACTTCAAATTATTTCAGCTATAAAAACACAATTGTGGGTAAAAGTCATTATTTGTGAAGATGTTTTCTCAATTGATATTGGTATAATATTTAAATCAATTAAAGCTGAATATAATATGGTAATCGTATGACTTTTATTCACCAATAAATCAGTTAAGAACTTAAAATTAAAAATGATTTTCAGCTTTTATTTATGTAGGGGCACGCAAAGCTGATCAAGGATTAATGTTAAACTAGTTTAGTTATATTTCAAAGCAGCTCATACAATGTGCCTCGATTTTAGAGTATATCAAACAAAAATCCGAATATTCTGGTTAGGCATATTACATTTTGTAAATATGTTAACTCCTATATTTCGTTTCATTTAAAGATTTCTCATTTATACTCAACACAATGGCATTTTCTCATTTATACTGCATACAATAAAGTTTTCAAAGTGAAACTAGCTTTTAAGAAAACAACGATTATATAAAAAGACTTGGAATTAATAAATAAAGAATAATCAAACGTTTTACTGCCATCATATCATATCTCTTCCTGTGTTGCGTTTTCATATCTCTTCCTTTGAGGTGTTTTCATATCTCTTCTTGTGTTGCGTTTTCATGTCTCTTTCTAAGGTGTGTTTTTTTATCTCTAGACAGTAGTCATTGTATGTACTAATTTTATTTCTGCTGTTTTATGTCAGTGACGGATTGATACGTCTTCCGATGGACGTTATTTTTCTCTTGTATAGCATAATGTTTTGTTTCATACTACCATCGTATTATGAACAGTAACCGTACGTTTGTGATGTATTTATATCTTTATTTAAAAGTACTTTTTAGCCAGAACATAATGGAAAAGGTCGTACTGTATTCGTGCATGCGGATTAAATGAAATATTATACTATTTCCGCCTTGCTTGAAGTATGGCTTCATAAATATAATTATCTTGAATGATTGGACAACTAAATTGTTAGCTGGTCGACATTGTATTATTGCATCCTATTTTATATGAATCTAGAAGGCAAATCACTGTGAAATTGAATTAAGGATTGGTGTAAATACATCGGCAGATTTATACCAATAGACACACATAACGTTTCTGATATCGCATTGGGAAAATAATTACATTTTCCACTGAGTACTGGCGATCTGCGCTTATTGTGTTCTTAATTTAGATAAAGAAACATGACCCCGTTTTCTTACAATTAAAATTGTTTTCACCTCCCTGAACCTCATATCTGTTAACATTATATTTATTTCCGAGACGCTTATTCCAAACATCAATAACCCCTCCTTGTAAATAGTTTATATCTATGTTAGGAGGGCGTGTTCCAAACTTCCATAGACACTCCTATAAAACGTTTTATTCATTTAGTACCAAAATGCCTTTTTTATATTATTAGTTTTAGTAGAGATTTTCGCAGCATTTTCAATTGGATAACATCAATATATGGATTATGTTTTAATATTAGTGTATCGTATGGTACGAGAGGTGTTCGAAATGCATTGCGTTTTTGCACACTAACCATTTATGTCTTAATTTCAGTACTCTCAACGGTTATAATTACATGATTTTAGTCTGTGGATCCATTTCTGGAAAACGTCACGGTAGGCTGGTAGGTGTGTTCTACGAAGGAATTGGTTTACGACAGAACCAAGAGCCTGCCGTGACCATATCATACGGGTTTTTTTTTCAATTTGGAAAAGAGAAAGAAGTCACATGTGGAAAGGATTGGGGAGTTTGGGGGTATGGTATCACTGTAACACTGTAACTTTCTCAAACTTCAAAATGTCCCTTACAAGAACAGAGGTGTGCGCTCGGGCATTATCATGTACCAAGTTAACATGTTGAATTTAGTGACTGGGCGACGTTTTTCGTAATACTTTTTCAATAATTTTCAAGACCACAGCACGATAGTACCTTCCAGTCACATTTTTACCCTTGTTTACAGCTAATTGTTTTGCTAGACCTTAAATATGCATAACAAATCTTCGTTACTTTCAATATCCGTTTGGCAATGACTTGCCTTCTGCTATGTTTGGTGGCCCATATTTTGTTGTCAACCTTTCGCACTGGTATCACCAGTGACAAAATTTGCAAATTACCTTTGGTTATATTCAGGGAACATTTTAAGCGGTTTTTAGCAGTTTCAACACGTGCCTTCCTTTGGTCGTCAGTAAACAAATGGGGCACCCACCTAGCAGAAATGTCCATGATTTTTCTTAAATCGAATTGAACTGAAGTAAAACGCCTGCAATGGGAACAATCACGATGCCCATTATATCGCGCATCATTTCGAACAATTTCTCGATTTTCTTACATGTTGCTATCTTCGGTCGACCAGATTTTACTGCATTTTTAACTGACTCTACACCAGAGTCCAATTTGTTTTTCAATCTACGAACTGTCTCAGAATACCTATAAACCCGTGTTTCATCAAACAATATCTTTTAAGGAATAACCGAGTTTAGTACGAACTTTGATATAATTCCGAATTTCCTCATTATTTGCAACACGTTTTCTAACCATTTTCATAACAGTGGTCAACGACTGTCCATATTGAAATTACTATAACTCTATCATTTTTAGTCACCATTCTTAAAGTAAATGAATCTTGCACAGTGACTGATTATTTTAAAGATATAATATTAGAACATCATGGCTGTTAAATCTATTCAATTAATTGCTTAAATCGGAACAATATATAATCCATGATGCTAGTTTATGCATAGTATTGGAAAATCAAATAATATGAACAAATAAAATAAAATTATGATTTAATAAGCAATTACTTACATAAAACGTTTAATCGAGACAGGAGGAATGCATGATATACCAGTACGAAAACTTTCTTCCGTTATCAGTCTGATATCAAGTATATAACGTGTCCGTGTATTTTATTCACCATTTACGCTTAATACGGTCTGTCATTAGAGACAAAATCTTCGTCACTAGACTGTTCGTTTGTAAATGATCTCTAGTAATTAATCATGTCCTTGGAAGATGGTTTAAGTCGATTTTGGGTGATTTTGGTGAAATTTTGTGTTGATTTTGCAACCTTTGATTAATGGCACGCCGTAAAGAATGTAAAGAATTGTAATCAGATGTGTTACTAACTGAGCTAAGCGGTCCCGGTAAATTGATTTAGAAACATGGTTTTAACATATACTAATACTCATACCTTTTTTCTGAAAATTGAGAGGGTCTCCAAGGGGTCGAGAGGTCTAAAGCGTTGTCATCGAATGGCTATTTAACTCTCGCAGTTGAGGTCGTGGGTTTGGGCCAAGTTTTGTCCAAAAACTTCACGTTGTCAATAACTTACGGAAATATTGTAGATCAATGTTCCTTCTGAGGTATTATTCCACCAATATAAACCGATAACATGCCATGTGTCTGAAATTGTGTTGAACGTCCCATACTGATAAAGAATACTTATTAGGCCGTTTATACATTTTATTACGAATTCCAAAAAGTCTTAGTTTTTTTAATGAAAGGCACGATGGTCATAATCTAAGGGATCAAAGTATTGATTTTTTACGAAAATCGTATCTTTATCTAACATCATTATGAAGGTAACAATAAAATTGAAACCATGGTTCACATCACGTATAATGAACCATCCGTGTCATAGTGAATATATGTTTTTGCTTTAAATCAATAAGAGAAACTGTTGCATCGTTAACTAGCTTCCAAGTTATGGTTTTACTCCTGTTTTGTTCTTATTGTTACTAACCTTTTCTGTACATCTATTTTTTGTTATTTGAAGGGTCCTCCGTTGCCAAGTAGTCTTTGGCGCTGTCTCAAGATCACTTACCTCTCACCTAAAATGTTCGAGTCCTGCTCCAAAACATTTCTGTGGGAAATTTTTGCCAGTTACTTGCGGACGGTGGTTCTACCCAGATTCATTCAGAGGTGGTGTTTTTTTTCTCCATCAATAAAATTTGATTTGCCATATCGTATAACTTGAAATGTGTTGAAAATGGTGTAAATTCCAGCTCAAACACTTGCTACTATCGCATTCCGACTGCAAAATTACCACCGTTAACACATCCGCTAAATATATTTGAAATAGTTATATAATAATTACTTATTCCTTTTTATACAATAAATGCATTATGTCTATCTCGCCAAAAACTTCACCTTATATATTTAGATTCGAATTATAAAGAGGAGTAATTTATCTTCTTTGCATTTGTTTTTAGAAGAGGAGTAATTTTTTTCCCTTTGCATGTTTTTCAGAGAAGCAATAATTCATTTTTCTTTGCATTCTTTTCAGAGAGTTCAGTAAGTTATTTTCCTTTGCATTTATTTCAGATGAGCAGTAGTTTATTTTCCTTTACATTCTTTTTAGATGAGCAGTACTTGTTTCTGTTTGCATTCTTTTCAGAAAAGCAGTTATTTTTTCCCTTTGCTTTCTTTTCTGATGAGCAGTACTTTTTTTTCCTTTCCATTATTTTCAGAAGAGCAGTTACTGTAGTTTATTTTCCTTGGCATTTATTTCAGAAAGAGCAGTATTTTTTTTCATTTACACTCTTTTCGGAAGAGCAGCAATTTATTTTCCTTCGCATTCTTTTCAAAAAGAGCAGTAATTTATTTTCTTTTGCATTCTTTTCAGAAAGAGCCGTAATTTGTTGTCCTTTGCATTCTGTTAAGAAGAGCAGCATTTTTTTCCTTCGCATTCTTTTCAGAAAGAGCAGTAATTTATTTTCCTTTGCATTCATTTTAGAAGAGCAGCCATTTTTCTATGCATTTTTTTAGAAGAGCAGTTATTATTTCCTTCGCAATCTCTTCAGATCCTGGACTTCCGTTTGGCACGTTTTCCATGTCTGTAGTTATCAACTTATTGTCATGTAAATTTCCTATAAGACACAAACATATATTTAAGCGACACTTGTGTGATCTTACATACATTATCAAGAGCAATTACGCATAGAATATTTTATTAAATATAAAATGTATCATTGATATAGACTAAATATTTTGAAGAATTGTTTGGTGTGAATAAAGGGATCTTGTTTTGGTGACAGATTTAAGAACTTGGATAACAATTGATAACCGATATTTTTCCATTTTTTACACTTAAGATTAAATTCTGCAAGTTGGATTAAAGAGTGAACATGACTGTATTCGTTCCACCTATACTCATAATTCACAGTGACTCTGTTTTTATTGGAAGCACAACCCACAATGATATAATATGATAACACTCATAAAAAGCCAATAATCTATTAATAAAATTTATAGAAAAAAAGAAGTTGTATCATATGACACGAACTCACTAGCCTTATTAAATATAGTATTAAAAGCTTTTCCTTATCTTAAAATGCAACATAAAATAACTATATCATGTATATGTGTAAGTATATACGTAAAGCAAGAGGAAGGAGTGTTGTAAAGTTTACAACAATGAATTGAATTGTATCCGTCATGCTTTTTGTTGGTACTTCTGCGAAATGGGTGGTCTTTATATGATTACCAGAATTTTGTGGCTGGCGATGCATATTACAAGCTTCATAAGGTTCTAGGTAATTGTCATTTTTAAATTGTATCTGTTAAAGTTATCAAGATATATTTCTTATCAAAAGAGGTCCATTGACGCTGAAACGTACATGAAACACAAATATAACGTTGGCATATTCTTGTTCCAAATACCCGCTAGGACTATTGATGTTTCTATCTTTGTTTTCCCGTGATATGACAATTGTTTTGCTTCATGCATGCAGACTGATTAACTTTCCTAGGGTTTAATAAGTATCCCCACATGTTACTCTGTATTTAGATCCCCTTGTTCACTTTAAACTCTTTATGTCCCTCTGCTTTTATTTCATGTCAAATTTCAGTATGTTTCAATAGCTTTAACAAAAAGTGTTCGTTATCAACACATTGTAAGTATTGGGCCAATGGCCTCGCAGAAGATTACATTGTTAGCGTCTGTATTCAAAATCAACAGTGACAAAGGTTAATTTCAACATGCTTAAATGTATTGTTTTTCTTCCATAAATATTGTTTCTAAATAGTCATTATCAGCAATTTTAATCAATCTTCCTATTACTTTACTTGTTTAAGTCTCCTTGAATAATATCTGCATGTTCAAGTTTATATTTATAATCATGTATGTGCATAAAAACAATGCAAAACATTCATGGACCTGTTGATATTGCCAACGTTCATATACATTAAAACATCCATACTATCTGAGACATGATGAGATATGAAAAATAATTTATAGCTAAAGCTTTTGCAAATATCATATATTTATATCATTTTAGTCAATAGAATAATTGTACATGTATTTATATTTTTATATGTAAAATACGAAAATAAATGACCAACACGAGACGTAGCATATAAAGAGCGCATCCATCACCACAAAACATATGCATAATCAATACATAGAACAATTATAACATTAGGATTGGGTATGATGTAATATATAATGTATGTTAATCGTGACTGAAGTCTTTATCATGACTATGAGCGTTGTCCTCGAACATCCATCCCTATTGTTTAATACTTATTAACATCAAATGTTATTTTGTGGGAATTTGTTTTGTGTTTTTATTATTTTACTATCTATTAAATGTGATGGTTTGTTTCCATTGAAGTTAGTGCACTTTTCATACTCTTGTCAGTAACAAGTTTGGCAACCAGTTTTTTGGTGTAAAGCAAACCAATAGTCTTCTATAACTTTCTGCAAACCACAACGATTTGGGAATTTATTTATACAATGCAGTATTTAAAATTGTTTTTTATTTTGTTTTAGGATCAGGGAATATCGTACATGTACCAGTTCTGCTGATGTTATTTTTGATTGATGTTGTAGGTAAATAATAATACCGTTTACTAGATTTTTTTAATGTGTAACAATGTGTATTGTAATCTACAATGGTTTTGTTCACTCAATTTCCTTTTCAAACAATTAAAAATCACTCATGCATTTCCAGCCATTTTTCTAAGTAGTAAATGTGTAACAAAATAGCTAGTTAATATGGCCTGAATTCTCAGGGTCGGCAAGTTCAAAGTTAGTTGCATTATATAGACATGTATAGAGTCAGATAATGCCGGTTTGTTAAAAATATCGCTTTATAGATAGGGGCAAGACATTTTAAAGATATGTTTACACATTTATCTTTGGGTTAAAAAATAAGTCATTTAGACGTAGACGTTTATTTCATTAAAATCCGTTGAGTATTGAACATTTCAGAAAAATTAAACGGTTTTATTATTGCAAATCTTACCATATTTTACATATAGCATTTTAGTGCATTTTGAATCGTACGATGCCTGGGTGACTAGTTAATTCATGTTTTGCTTGAAATTCACCTGATATATGTGGTTGTGCTTGTATACATACACGTATGAATATCATAAGCTTTTGTCTGTTAGTAATATACCATCATGCGGAAACGTTGTGACAGAATAGATCCAGCATTTTAACTTGACCAAAACGTACGGTATCTGAGTGAGTTCTTTTTATATACATATTAGTTTACCTATAGTTTAGTAGTTTAAATGTCCGATAGCTATATATCGACATTATCAGATATCAGTAGTTTTTGGATAAACTGATGATATTTAGTCAAACTGGAATATGGTCAATTTAATTTGATATCAGCAGTATTGAAAGTTGCTCATAAGGATATAGGCCGAGGTATTTGGGAACGTATTTTGAACTGTTTATATTATGTTTTCGATGAGGTATTGAAAATCGACATTTTATAATTGTATATGTGTAATTTAATTGTGTTTATTCTTTTTACAAAGCGAATAGATACATAATTTGTCCGTCAGTGTATAAATTATATAATGTGTAAATATGAAGTGATGATTTTGCTACCATGAGATTAATAGAGGTGATATATGAATGTACTGATATATTGATAAAACTGCCATAAAACTGACAGACGGTAAGAAATTTATGTACTGTTATCATATATTGATACAACTGCAATGAAACTGATAGATGATAAGAAATGAATGTACTGTTATTATATATTGATAACACTACAATGGCATTGATAGATGATTAATCATAAACGTAATGTTATTACATATTGAGTAAGTGTGTGTGTGTGTGTATATATATATATATATATATATTTGTTGCAGTTTTGTTTGCCATATGTGTGACGTAGGTCCCGTAACGCTTACAAAGTAAACATGAGTCAGCTGATGGTAATACCTTCATAGGACGCGCATCACACAAACTCGTCATATCGACGCCGTGGCACTCCTGACGTCATTTAATTCGGCACTAGGAGACGTAAGGCCAAAGTAGCTCAGTATTACGTAGTATTACGTAGTATTACGTAGAGCATGGGAAGATAACCCTGATGATACGCCCATCGCCATAAGGGACGATTGGAGAATATATCTACGAATAATCCGGACGTGGAAGTAGTATTTGAATACATAAATATATTTGTGTTTTTAAACAATGTAAAACATTCATATGACATGTAACTATTTTGTATCGCGACATCAGTAAAATATAACGTGTAACAAAATTGTACCGCGACATCAGTTAAACTGCAGTGTAAGAAAGTGAACATCTTAGGACATTATTAGAACGGTATTTGCTTTAAATTTTTTGAGTAAAGTTTCAATAATTTGTATTTATTGTACAATTGTATATTCATAATTTTGTTCATGTAAAAAATAAAATTGTTAATTTTATTTTGAGTATATTTGTATTCTTCCCTAGTGAGTTGTCGGCCATTGGTCATTTTGCTACACAATGGAATGCTCGTTTCCATCTCTGTATCAATCATTTATTGACTCTCAGCCCCCAACTGCAATGCAAATCTGCTAATATTATAGATATTCCAAATGATTATGAGCATATAGGCTGAATATCTGGCTTAATTATTGACATTCCTTTCAATTAAACATGAACACGTATATTTATTTTTGTTAAAATACCATAAAAGTGCTATAAACATTAAAACTTAATAAATACCCTAAGATCCTAGCCTGTTTAGTACATACCTGTTATGAGAGACTCAGCAGGCGATGGTAACAAACTATAATTTAAAGAGTTTATTTAAATAATTGTTTACAGGTAAAGGTGTCCAATGGAACTCGGACCTTATATCAATAACAAAAAAATGAAGTCAGATCAATTAACTAATGATTCAATCTTTTTTAATAACAATTCATCCTTCTAAAAAACATCCTGCTAAGCCTTTCAGTTTTAAAATACGAAATCGACAAGGAAAACGTTTTCATGTCTTTCAGTATGTGCACACGTAAACAAAACGAGTAAATATTTCCAATCAATTATTTGTTCATTTCTTTTGCGATATGTTAAAATTGTTGAAAACTGTTGTGTACACACTGAGATTAACCTCAAATTGGTCGTCTGTCTTTTTTTAATGCGATTCAAATGGTTATTTTTCCAAGCCTACGTAAAAAAAGTCTTTATTCAATGTATCTTGGTATTCTAGTGTTAGAAGCATAATAAATTGGTTACCTCAATAATATTTTGCTCATTTCTTTAAGACGAAGGCCACATCTACAAACGGACACATAATAGCTCAATATATTAAGTAAAAAGACATATCGGGAATAGGCAAATAAAAGAACATGGCTATTTCAAAAGTCAAGTATAATCATATTGTCAAAAAAGCATGTGACCATGTCTAAAGAAAGGTACAGATATAATTCACATTAATATACATAAAGGAAAGGACAGGCATAATTTGCAAGAAAAGTACAGGCAATCTATCTTTGAAGGACGTTGGTCATATTTTTAAAGAAAAGTACATTTTTGAAAGGAAAGTATAAATATATCATCAAGGAAAACAACAGACATATTTCAAAAACCTTGCTTACTATTGTGCTATACTGTATCAATATGGCTTTTACCTGTACTTTCAGATTCGCTGGACTGTTGGTCTTGCAGCAACATCGAAAACGCAACAGATTGCTTCACACCAAAAAGATATTCAGTCGGTGAGGTAAGTAGGTATGCTATAGAACGAAAAATGACAAGTTATAAATATCAGTGTTTGAGATGACATCATATATCATAACAAACAAGATTTGAATAAAGTTATTCGAGTGAGGCATATGCTCCACGATTTCATATCAAATATAAATTAAGATAAAAATTAAAGAATACAACTTATATTCAGTAATGAGTCTATCTATGAAGCGCCAACTTGCAGTATATATATGTTATGAAGATATTCTCTTAATCACGTGTTTCGTAATAAATGCACGAGTTTTGCCATAAGGTATATATAATACATTTGCTTATTTTTAATTTTTGAAGAAAAAATTAAACAATGCTTCTGTCTTGTGTACAATACATTATATATAGTTTGTTTTGTTGTCACATGTAAGGTATGTGTATACACATAATGTATGTTATGTATATGTTTACATTACATAACACTATATATATTTTATTTTTTAGAAATAAATTAAACAATATTTCTGTCTTGTGTATGAAACAGTATGTAATGTATGCTTTGCGGTCATATGTAAGGCCTGCGTTTACACATATATGTATGTAAATATTCACACTAATAATAATTAAAGCGAAACACCAGCAATCATAATATAAGAACAAACAAAACTATTATAAAGGTCATATAGTAATTTTAGAAACTTGAAGAAGGAACTTGTATACTGCATTAACATTATTTGACAGTGTGTTTTCATTAGGCTTTTTATTGGGCCTTTGCGCCATTTATAACACGTTCCCGGTTATATATGGCATAATCAGTTTTATTGGTCGAGAAATACCTCAAAATGAATTTGAGCATGTAACTGGGAAGCTTTCTCACTTTTGTTTAAGCGAGCAAGCGAGACTCGAACCTACGACCTTAGTGATGAGAGGTAAATGATCATGAGACGGCGCTTTAGATCACTTGGCCAATGAGGACCATTTGACAGTGTGTGTAAAATTACTGATATACCTCACTCGGATAATTTGACGAGATAGAAAGTAATAATTATGTATTGCCTACTTCAGGAATGTATGGATATAACCAACCACAGTTCGCCATCCATAGTCGGCCGAAATATCATTGGAAGATCGTCCAGCACAGGATGCCGCCAGTGCTGTGCTGGTGACTTGTGTAATAAACATTTATGTGCCCATACTACAGACAGTAAGACATTTGTTTTATTCAAAATGGAACCATTCATAATAAAACCAAATCCAAAGGTTGACAGAGTATTCAAAATAGACAGACAGAACATTCGACCATACGTAAACAGTACACCGAATAATCAAATTAAGGGCGCGCACCATTCATGCAATAAGGTGCCGAGTGCCTTCTTGCTGCATCTGTACTTGATACCTTATTGCAATAATGGGACGGGGTTGTTGTCTGTGTATTTTCTATCTCTGTTTAGGGAGTGGCTGTTTATAAGCCGCAAGGTAAAACATAGAATCATTTGGCTTTCAATGTATTAATATATAAAATATATCCATATCATTAAATTAACTCCGAATATTTTTCTGCAAGACAGTAAATACGCATTGCGTCTCCCATTTTAATCCATGTTGGACCCTTTACTTTGTACGGGAAACATGATGTCTGATGTTTCAAATAGTCTGTTAACTGACCCAGCCCTCTCGATTGTGTAAATTATTAAATAGCAATGCTGGGAAAGCCACATTTTAGCGCGTTGATTATCAATGGCTTCAACTGAAAGATAGGATGACGTGACAGTTTATTAAGCGTTCGATTGGTTGCTATGAACTGTGGTACATGTTTATTATTCCCGGTATTTTCTTTGTTGGTTAACAGACCAGATTGGGGAGATATCACATTCTGGGATAGAATATGTTTTCAAAGATTATCAAGATTGGCATCAGATAGAAGTTTCGTTTGCTTTTCGCATTCAAATAATGAAACTCTTCAATATCGAATACAAGTTGAATACCGAAAGAAGATTAGGTAAGTATAAGTAGTTCTTACTTAAGTCTGTCAACATTTGAATTGAAATAAATGTAACAAAATGAGCATTTGTATGTAACAGCTTAAATAAAAACAAAAACAGTGCATTTCATTAAATTGCGATAATTTTTAATATTTATAAAAGAACCTTCTCTGTCATTAACAAAGTATGATACATAGTTTAGAATTGTAAATCACGTGCCTGTAACTTTACTCTCTTATACTCTTGTATGTTTCTACTTCAGTTGCAGTCAGCACGGATAGTCCGTGTAGTGACGCTCCAAACTCAAACTGCAGATTCTTAAACACAACGTTCGGTATTTGTCAAGACTCCCATAATTCCATGATAACATGTCGTAAATGGTGTGGCCTCTGTCCTTTAACAGGTAATCTTACTTCTTCAGTTTGTACGGGTTTAATCAAGATACATTTGCGTTTTTTTACTGATCATTTCAAGGTCGCGACCTAATATTGTCACTTTTCTGTATGTGTTGTAATTAAAATAAGCATCCTGTAGATGTATATTTACGACTTAATATATGCGTAAGCATAATGTTCCAAAAATTGTAATATACGGTCACCACGTGACCATTTACTGCACTTATGAGCTGAGCTTGAGTTTCTACAATATCTTAGCTCATAAATGTTACCGCAAACATTATATAATCTACATGCCTTGCTAACACATTAAGTGAATTTGATTAACCTGATATTTTATTAAATGCCTCATACTTGGTTAAATGAAGTGTTGTGATAGATAAATCAGCTTGTTTTTTGCTTGTTTACTTTACGTTTTCATCAAGGGAAATCATGTTTTAATCTTGTATGTCTTAAATATGTGTAATACAGCATCTAAAAATACAATACTTCTGATTCATGACGAAGTCTCAATCCAACTAAAATATATTTGACTAACAATTCCAGTTATTTAACCTTATCGTATGTTTATTGCCATGGTTGCTCTTTGTATCAATTAGTAAACAAGGTCTCTAGATAAAAGCTAAATTACTTTATTCTTGTGGTAAATTTGAATTTAACAGTGATATACATTCAGATTATAAATGTTTTAAGTTATATAATGGGACACAACTCTGGCTATGTTAAATATACACACTATCATCATTAAATGAGTTGCTGTTCTTGATTCGTTATACTACATGGTTCCTCTCTGACCGCTACATTAGATGTAGGTCACTACTGGAATAAACAGCTTAACTAGACACCAGCTTTCATGCTATCTCCCCTCCCAGTCAACACCAAACCATATCTGTTTAACGATTGATAAGCAATGTTAAAATTTAAACAGGAGACATAGCATTCAACAGATAAAGATAAGACATCAGTATAAACATAATGCATACATACATACATACAATCAAGCATACATAAATACATACATACATACATACATACATACATACATACATACATACATACATACATACATACATACATACATACATACATACATACATACATACATACATACATACATACATACATACATACATACATACATACATACATACATACATACATACATACATACATACATACATACATACATACATACATACATACATACATACATACATACATACATACATACATACATACATACATACATACATACATACCTACCTACCTACCTACCTACCTACCTACCTACCTACCTACCTACCTACCTACCTACCTACCTACCTACCTACCTACCTACCTACCTACCTACCTACCTACCTACCTACCTACCTACCTACCTACCTACCTACCTACCTACCTACCTACCTACCTACCTACCTACCTACCTACCTACCTACCTACCTACCTACCTACCTACCTACCTACCTACCTACCTACCTACCTACCTACCTACCTACCTACCTACCTACCTACCTACCTACCTACCTACCTACCTACCTACCTACCTACCTACCTACCTACCTACCTACCTACCTACCTACCTACCTACCTACCTACCTACCTACCTACCTACCTACCTACCTACCTACCTACCTACCTACCTACCTACCTACCTACCTACATACATACATACATACATACATACATACATACATACATACATACATACATACATACATACATACGCCCCCCAAATGTACAACTGTTCTTGGTTCTGCATAAACATATGTTTAACAAAATATACATAACTAGAGAAGTCTACATGTTAGTGAATGTATAAAGTTTTGATATCTTTGTATGTAAATATTTACACTCTTAGCATGTTATTGAAATAAATATTTATCTTTCTGTCTTATACATTTTAAAAAAGTACAGATAGATATAGTTTTATGCTGCTGTCAGATTATATATCCCCTCCCCCCCCCCCCCCCCACACACACATATATTCTAAACTCATTGAGACCATTCACACCTGTAAAACCATGCACCAGTTGCGTTAACTGCAAACTCTGCAAAACGTCTTACCAACCATGCATTTTAAAACGTTTTACATCTGAATCCCACTGAAGCCGGTGCGAGAGCGTGTAAATATGTTGCATATATTTTTACTACTCATGAACAGCCACAGTAAAAACAAGTCTATTTTTGTTTATTGTGTTCTGTTTTTCAACGGATACTTTTTATCCGAAAGTATTCATATTTAGGTAGCCGGGCCCGATTAGCTCAGTCGGTTACGCGTCTGACTATCAATCCAGGGGTCGTGAGTTCGAATCCCCCGCCCGGCAACAGTCTCCGTGATGATTGATATACGAAATTGTGTCTCATTATCATTCATCTCTCACCACTGATTCAAGTGGGAAAGTTATCAGTTACTTGCGGAGACGGGGTGTGCTCGAGTACTGGTTAATCCCAGGAAACAGTGGTTAGGTTAACTGATCGTCTGTTAGCCCTCGATGGCATAAGAATGACGCTAAATATTCAATCAATCAATCATCATATTTAGGTAATGAACAGGATTATTCAATAAAAGGAAAATACGTATTTAAGCCCCCTTTAAGTGTTCGTTTCTGTGTTTACATGATCAAGTTGACAACCTTGAACCAATGTCAGTTGTTCTAAAATATCACCAGTTGTTTATAAATACTGCAAGAGTAGGTCGGTGTCAAATCAACTTTATCTTTGACATTATATCAGTGTGAAGTACCATACGGCCCTCCCGTCTTTGTATGTACTTAACGGTTTGCAAGTCCGTTATTTAGTGTTCATATTTCACTATCACGTGGTATACAGTCATTTCAACATTAAATATCCAGCATCTTATACCGGAATATTAATTGATGTTTCCATACAGTTACTATTAAAAGTCATAAACAATTGGAATATCTCGGCAATATTGTTTTATCATACAATATATACAAGCTTATAACGCCGTTCACAGATATGCGTTCATGGAGTATTAACTTCAATATTCTATATACAGATAGATGAAGGAGTGGCATCACGGATAGACAAACTCTCACGATGGTTGTCCAGATAATTGTATTTTAATATTTGTCCATGCAAAAAAATAATGAAATCGTTTGAATTACCCACACCTCATAAACAGGTTAAATAAAACTGAGTGTGCCATTTCCTTTTCTTGGACGCCTTCAATGCTTCAAATGGGTCCTATTTCAAGATATTATGAATAAACGCAACATCAGTCTTACGTCGTTATGGATATCATTAACTATTATTTGAAAATATAATACATAACTCTATAACCCGATGGTTTGGGTGGGGTGTACGGCGTATTGCTGATTTCATTATGCCCGTTGGTTTGGGTGGGGTGTACGGCGTATTGCTGATTTCACTACGCTCGTTGTATATTTAATTAAACCGTGTTTTTTCTTTTCATGGAAGCTGTCTAATCTGTCACCGATTACAGACATATTAATAAACAAGACACATTTTATGAAATTGCATCAGTAATTATATGTGAGTGTACATGTTTATATTTCAAATTAATTTCGAAGTATAGTATGACCTTGAACAGCATTGCACCACAAAGAATACAATAACATATACATTTAATCAAACAAATATTTTGTGAAGATTATATCATCTTATTTCAACAGCTGTCAAGCAATGGTTTTCTTGGTCGCCATGGACACGCTGTCACGTGACTTGTGGCCAAGGCCAAATGTCACGTAATAGGTCATGTGTAAATTACACACTGACATCCAGTGGACCCGACTGTTTGGGAAATAATCATGATATATCTAATTGCACATTGGTCAACTGTCCAGGTAATATATATTTCGAACTATTTGTTTAATTAATGTAGCCATCGTAATTTGTTGAATGTCGGGAATGCATTTATTAGGCTTAGTTCATTAAATGTGGGATTAAGTTTTACAACGGTAATATATCTGGTATACAATCCATTTTTTTAAATTATAACGGGTCATTATTTGTGTATTAAATTTATCCAAAAAATGCATTCAATCTATTTACAAATATCTAGTAGAACAATCATTTGGAAGCTTCAAAAACATATTAAAAAAATAAATTAACAGACCATGTTTTATTTTAATGAAAACCATGAACAGTTTGATCCAAAAGATAAATAATAAAAGTAAACTAATGTACTTAGTCCAATACATAGAGTAGTCGATTTTCTAAAGACGGGGCTCTTATCGTTTACAAGTAGTATCGCAACTTACCCACAATGTGATATTAGACACAACCACTATACCACCATAAGAGTTTATGCCTACGATACCTTCAGGTCAACTCCGTCCTACACTGCCTCCGCCTCTGTCTATCTCACTTTGTATGTTGTTGATGTGGTCAATTTATGGTGTGGCACTTTTGAACGTATCAGTAAAAATCACCATACAATTTTTAATGGCCCATTTCTAACAGCGATGTAAGCTACATACGTAATGTATGTATACTTACAATGGTATTCCATAATTCACTATCTAATTATATGCAGCTCCATTTACTACACTGTTTCGAATAAATTAGTCAATAATTATCTTCACTTAAATTAATGGAACATTTATCTTTGATAACCTTAGAACAAAAGGTATATAACTGCATATAACACTGCCGATACAATGGAAGTTTACTTACAATGTAAGAGTAAAGGTGCAAGTGAAATTAAAACAACACACAAAATGCTATATACCTGGGAAGAAATCAGCTAAAACAGAAAAAAAATACTTCTATGTATCATGGAACTTATACTAGTATAGAACATTGTAATGAAAGTTGGTTTCTTTTTATACACAACCACAGCTTATATTTTGCCTCACAAAATCATAATACATGCTGTATACGTAAATAGAAAAAACATTCAACTGACATAGACACCATAACAACAGAATACAGACCTAGCGAATGTGGTTTCTTAATAGAACTGACAAAAATATAGTAAACGGTAAATATTAAAAAACCAGCAGCAAAACTGTCAAAGGTTGACAATATACATATACATCTTTCTCTTTATCCTAATATTTTATCATATCTTCTTTTTTTCTATTTCTCAGTGACCATCTTTTTCAATTAAAGTTATTGTTATACTTCGTTACATTCTTAAAACATTCTCAAATATAGCAGGTATTTGTTCTTCTAAAACTCATTGATAAACATGATTCAATTAATATGCTTAATGGAAGGCGTAGACTATTTCATTCAACTTTTAACATATGTCCACAGAGAAAAAAATGTCTTATTATTAATATATTTATTCAGTAACGTTAATAAAAGTACGATCTATGGCAATATGATCTAAAAATGATTTGTACAAATCTAAATGCATGTTTTTAAACGTGAATGGATATATGTATTTTATGATAAAGTACAAATATGACTGTTATAAATGACACAGTATATACGTAACATGTTAAAAAAAAATATGACGTAAGTCAAAGACTCAAATCCGGGATCTTTTGCTGACACTGCAAATGCTCTACCGACTGAGTTAGCAGAACTGTGGGCATACATTTTTCTCATAACCGGTTACATACTGTAGAATACTTAAATATTGATATCTCCAACCCTACCCAACCCCACCCATCCCGTAATTTAAAATTCGTCCAAAAATGTCCATAAAACGAAGATAATCATGTGAATGTATTATGGAATGTATATGTCACAGTCCTCTATTGGACACCATTGTAACAGGATGAGTAGTTCATGTTGCAAGTCCGGGACCAGGATCTTTCGCTAAAAGGGCGAATACTCTACAAAATGGGTCAACTGAGTTTTATGATACGTTTCTCTTTTAACAGCTGACGTACACGTGCCACATGTAACATAAATAGAGCTTACGTACACGTGGCATATGTAACATAAGTACAGCTTAAGTACAATTGACACATGTAACATAAGTACAGCTTACGTACACGTGGCGCATGTAACATAAGTACAGCTTACGTTCACGTGGCACATGTAACATAAGTACAGCTTACGTACAATTGACACATGTAACATAAGTACAGCTTACGTACACGTGGCATATGTAACATAAGTACAGCTTACGTACACGTGGCACATGTAACTTAAGTACAGCACACGTACACGTGGCACATGTAACATAAGTACAGCTTACGTACATTTGGCACGTGTAACATAAGTACAGCATACGTTGTTTAGTTGGTTTGATATGTAAAACTATATATTTTCCGGATTTATGTTTTTCAGTCGAGTGTACAGAACTTTCATGTTTACACAATAGGTTTTCTGAGAATGTTTTAAACTGGCCCAATTCGACTATTTACCCATAGATATGTCATTTTTAAAAGTTACACTTTAAAACTAGTATATAAAGATAATAATCTATTTAGAAACATTACTGTTGTCGTTATCTCCTGTAATGATTAATATGTATTATGCATTGTATTTATAACAATTTCTCTTTTTTGATTTCTTTTTTAACTAAAGTGCATTGAAATATTCTTCATTAGACCCATAGTATGACAAAAATATACAACACACTGTATATTGTATATTCTTAATGTTATACTTTCATTTCAGTGGACAAATAACTGTTTTCTAACAGAGACAAACAAAATTGTTAAATTACGTCTCGAGAGAACTGTACATGAATAACGCATTATGGATTTGCAGCATTATCCCCTTAAGTTTCATATTGCGTCTGTTAAAAAGAGCGGGTTTTAAATATCCAGAGATGTCTACTTAAATGGAATTGGCATCAAGCAGCAAGACATAAGGAATCATTGACGTTTGCATCAAATACCTTTAGTTCTGACAATTATGATTATATCCCTTTGAGATGATAGCATTCGTTGCTTTGATTGTTTGCATTGGAGTATATGTAACAACAAACTACGTTGTTATTCTTTATTTTTGTTAGTGCTCTTGTTTAACATAGTGGTGCAGTTGCTATGATGTGTAAGAGTTTTCTCGTCTCTAAATTATATTTGCTTTGTGAGGCCTTCAGGCATGAATACAATCAAGCGCGTTATATGTCTTTGGACAAGCTTGATACTTATGTACTGCTTTTATAAATGAAATCGTGCCGTTGACATGACTTACAAAGATTACAGTCATATTTATATGCATAAACGGAACTAATGTTTGCACTGACTGACACTAATCTTTTATCAAGCAAATTACGAGATAGACCACATATGACAATATGGTATAAATTTACACTAAATGTTGATGTTACATATACGTTACTGACTACTTCCCCACATATTAAGGTGGGAGTTGCATGGCCTTAGAACAAAGTTCAAAAACCATATATTACAGAGACTATGGCTGGACGGGATTTTAACTTATGACCCTGGATTGACCTTTAGACACGTAACAGAATAAGCTAGCCGGTTCTGGCTATGTGGTTGTAGGAAAATATATTTTTTTATTAATCAGAATAAAGTTGCAGTTTTTACCGAAATACTATTCGTAAATATGAACTTAGACAGTATTTTTATGTATGTTTTATTAAATACTTTCCTATTATATTTCTTTTTGAAATAGGATATAACGCTAGTTGTAACATTATCCCATGTCAAATATGGCATACAGTTTTGTTGGTAAAGGCAGACCTCAGACCCAGGAATCATGAATCTAAGTATAACCACTGTCCTATCTGTAGAACGGACCTAGCTCTCCCGATTGGGTTCATTAAATAGTAATGTTGGGAAAGCCACATTTGAGCACGTTGATTGGTCAGTTGCTTGAGGGAAAGTTTGAATGACTTCACAGTTTAGTAAGCGTTCAATTGATATGATATTGATGTATTTATCGCGAGACAATCATAGAATATCCTGTTTTTTCATTGGGGATTAAATGACCTGATTCGGGAGATATCAGGTTCTTAGATAGACTAGCACTGTTCTACCACAAGTAACTGTCAAACATTCTCTTATACGGCTTTTTAACTAAGCAGGGCTCGAACCCAAAGTCTCAGCGGTGAGAAGTGGGTGATCTCGCGACACATCAATTGAGCGTTATCTAAGACCCTGTTTTATCAGATATTTTGTTCAGAGTACAATGTTATGATCAATTACTGAATTATCTTTTTTCCGTGGTAACTATATATTAGTAATTACTATTTATAAATATATCATTATTACACTATATGATATAGAATAATACAGCTCGTAACGCATTGTTATGCAAAACAGAAGATGAGGCAGGTCAGATTGTTTACTGTGCGTATGATCTGTATAATACCATGGTATTGAGGTTACAATTTTGGCAGGTTGTTTGTAAATTCACGTAAAATAATGTACGCCTACTCTTGATACGCCTACTCTTGATTTGTCGTTTATGGTGTTCACTTCTCTATGAAAAGAATTCCATGTTCAAGTCCTGGTTAGAAAACTCAAAAACTTCATAAATCATATTAAAAATCTATCTTAGACTCAAATGAAAATGTCCAAAAATTGGGGTCAAAAGTGTTACTATTCACCATTGAGTACACTGACTTCCAGCATGAAAAAAGTTATATTTTTTCTATTGATACAAACATAATATTATAAAGAATACATTTTAATGTGACCAATTGCCAGTTTGACATTTTTATTTAACCAGAAAAAGCTTACTATCAAAATATATTCCCTGAACATCTATAATCCTTATACTTTTCTCAGACAATCATATAGCTTAATGATGGTAACCTAAAACAGCAAACAAAAATGTTTATCATATGCAATTATAATTTATGTATATCGGTCTAAACAATTCAATATTAGATACAGTTAACATTACAGCATAGTTTAAAGATGTCTGCTTAGAAAGTTGAGTGAAAGATAAAGTACAAATTATTGGACAGTTCACATCTTTCAATTTGCATTGAATTTTATGCAGCATAATGTGTAGAAACTAGTAAGTGCCTTATCTATGTAGCGCCGGTGTATATATGTCTACATCCTTAGTATCCTTGTCAACACTGCCCGAAAAGAGTCGTATATAATTGCATTGTTCTACGTCTGCGTCTGACAGGTTATTTTGTCACCGTGAACAATGCATAAAGGTAGAGCTTTTTTTTTAAGCAATTATTCAAAGTTTATCTGTATATTAATTATACTTGTCAATGAAATGTATGTATTTATAAGTAATCACTGACTATATTTGTTTATTGTTCAAGGTATTGTTATAGCGGTCATTATACTGATTGTCTTGCATGCAGATCAAGCAGGTACATTAAACTTTATATACTTGTATTAGTATTACGTTTCCATTAAATATATGCGGATTATAGTATTTCAGTCAAATATTTTCCGGTTCCTTTGAAACATGACTGATACTCATGTTATTATTAATTTTATGAGCCGTGGGCAGAACGTTTGACGAGAATCTAGAATAACATACATAAAATGTTATAAAATATGAATTAATTTGTTGACTAATCCTTATACCCTCTCATTTAGTTATGCTTTTATCCACTATTTTAAAGCTTAATCATTTATGTTACTAACGAATATCTTTTACCCCACTGTGAACGCAAAAGAAATTTAGCATGGCACAAAATAGATTTAAATCCATAATTGTATTGAACACAGACTTGCTTACTTAAAATGTCTCTACATATATCACAATACAAAATAAAAATGCCTACGGACAAAAAAATGTGTGTGTGTGTGTGTGGGGGGGGGGGGGGGGGGGGGGGGGGGGGGGGGGTTGTATCAGCGAATTTACAAACTGTTATTGCACTCCTTCAAAAATAGTTAATGTCACTGAGAAAATGATATCTATTATTCATCAAAGGCATACAAACACCATTATTTGTATTAACATCAATATACAGTCCAATCATATGTTTGGCTAGTTACTGTGGTTAATCAATTGTAGATACATTGGAATGTTTTTCCTGCACAAGTATTGCGAATGTATCCAGCTGTCTGTCAGTGGCCAAATGTTCCTTAGATGAGGTAAGCTATTTTATTGTGACTTTTATTTTGTTTATGACACAAAGATATCATAAGCTGATAATAATGTCACAATATAACTATTACATCTTAATGAGATATAAGTAGTATCCCTTGTATACCTAATAGCGCGATATACCTATTTCCGCGAATGCCGGTATAAATACAATCTGGGAAGACATGCGCAAAGCTCCAACTTCAGATAGCGTCGGCATTTGTTTGCATTTCGTATCGGCAACTGTTTTTTTACTCAGCACACTTAAGTAACCTTATTACTGTTTATTATTGACGCCATTCTTTACATGGTTGAAAAAAATTTAGACTCGCGGTATTAGGTATGACCAGTATATAGTAAGTGTTAGTTGATCACTACTAATTTTCCGTTAATGACGTAAAATATTTATTATTTAATATTGACGCAATATATCATTCTGACTTGCAATAACACAATATAAATTATTATATTTACATTCAATATTTTGTATTATTCCTACTTTTAATGACTCAATGGAGAGGAGCGACACATGTCTTATTCACCTGACCACGGACAATTTCGGAAATATTTTTTGCCACTTTGGAGATTCGAACCCACGGCCCCTGCGGCGTCAGCGCCTAGCACATTAATGACGACGTCTCTACCGACTGCGCCACCGCAACAACGCCAAAAAACGTTGCGCAAATAGCGCATATATTGGCGTCGCCATTAATGTACACAGGACATAGGCGGGATTTATAATATTTACATTCAATATTTTGTATTATTCCTACTTTTAATGACTCAATGGAGAGGAGCGACACATGTCTTATTCACCTGACCACGGACAATTTCGGAAATATTTTTTGCCACTTTGGAAATTCGAACCCACGGCCCCTGCGGCGTCAGCGCCTAGCACATTAAAGTAGGAATAATACAAAATATTGAATGTAAATATTATAAATCCCGCCTATGTCCTGTGTACATTAATGGCGACGCCAATATATGCGCTATTTGCGCAACGTTTTTTGGCGTTGTTGCGGTGGCGCAGTCGGTAGAGACGTCGTCATTAATGTGCTAGGCGCTGACGCCGCAGGGGCCGTGGGTTCGAATCTCCAAAGTGGCATAAATTATTATAGTTTGTAATCGATACAATATAAATATTTTTGTACGAGACAATAAATCAAAATTTATTAATAACACAGAATTAAAGGAAACATTTCGTTACTTGGCTGTATTTTATCACATAACATCACACCATCGTCCATATTCTTTGCATGCCTGTGTTTTGGGGGCGGTCGTCACTAAACCGAACATATGTATGATAGATAAAATAAAGAAGCATGATAAAATAAAACGAATAGAAAATATTATTGCTCACATATTTCATTTGGCTGATAACTAATAAATATAAGTAGCATGGAGACTACGAATCGCAAGAAAAGTACTAGTAGTAGCATGCATGTAAAGAACAACAAAATAAGTTATAAGCCCATTTAATGTTTATTGTATTATAGTCTAATTAGGGTAACCAAATACCTTTATTTATTTGTTTATTTATTTATACTTAACAATTCTTTTATTTCAGCAATGTTTCACGGAGGAGGATAGCTTCGGAAACAACCCTACATTCACCCTAGGTTGTAGACCTTACACAGTGAGTAAATAATAATAGTAAACGATACATCCATTACATAGCACTCAAAAATCACCACAAAAAAATAATCAATGTATATTTATTATAAGCACAATATATACTATATCTTTCTTGGAAAACCATGCGGCATAATAAAAGCAACATGACATGCAAATACTACAATACCACGTGCCCTTGTTTTCTCATAACACGCAATAAGCTCAGAAAGTAATGTTATTAAGTATATTAGATTGATAAAATAATGCAATCTTGAATACGTATGTAATCACAAACATAGAGTTTTTTTAAGACTTGTTTCAACTAAGTTACCGCGTATTTTTAAATAGCAAATATTTAACTCAACTGACAAAACTAAATAATTTGTACAGTAATCATTATAATTATATGAGTATTTTTGTTATATTTTTTTATTTCATTTTAAATGACAGTACATTGAAGTATTACCGAATTGGTGTTCCTCTATTACACGGAAGAAGTAGCCAAATTGACCCTGATGATAACTGTATGCTATGTTATATTATTTAGCTTTCCCTCAAAGTACAATTTATATATTTCATTTCCATGCGTGAAAATAACTTAAGCCATCTCAATCTGATTCCACAGCAATGTAGTGATACAAGCACAGGCAGTCCTTTATCAATAGTTGGAAGGGAGGTAAGCGACCGCAGCAGTCAATCATCTCTGGGTTGTAAACAGTGTTGTGGAACGGACTACTGCAACAAACAGATTTGCACTCAGCCTACACAAAGTTAGATGTATTTGTTGATTGTCACTTGAATGGCAGTTGATATTTTCATTACGTGTTATAAACATGCTTTGTTGAGTTAAAACTGGTTATAATTCCGAATCGAATCAAACCGGTAAATCAGAAATGGAAATAAAAAAGGCAACACAAGTAATAATGACTTTTACCAGGTCTGCACCGACTACAAAAGCGTTTTATTATCTAAAAGGATTTAGATATCGTATTAACTTTACTTGGACTCATTCTGTGATTCAAATTTTATCACATATTATTTAACAATAGCAGCAAATAGTGTACTTATCTTAATAAAATTGCAATGCGTATTATTTTATGTTATAGCTTAGCGACTCCATTTTTTTACTTGTTGTTATATCAATTCAGTAATTACAAGTACGAATGGACAATGTCATGATGACCCAGACTATAACTGTGCATTGTTTGCTGGAACGTTCAATATCTGCGGCGATGTCGTTCATGCTTAATCCGTATGCCGTAAATGGTGCGGCCTTTGTTCGCTAGGTATGTTTAACTTTAAGTTGTATACGGTTTCTTCCTGACATTGTTTGTTATCAACACATTTCATTGAAATCTTGTTTTGCTTTTTTGTCTTATACCATATAGTAGAATAAACTGGTGGAGTATATTTTATTTACGCTGTGTCGTTTTATGATGTGATAACAGGGCATGAGTGAGCTCGTTAATCATGTTTAAGCTCCCTAGTGACCGTTTTGCTACTGTCATTTTCAAAATAGTGTCACTTCTACATATTTTATATTATCACTTATTTTCTTTATGCATCGCTCTGTTATCGCCTACCATTGCAAATAGGTGCTCTTTTTTGTCATATATTGTTTTTTCAAAGTAATGTTAATGTGTAATCTTCTACATTTGTAGTATTTACTCATTGTCCATGCTATTGTTGTTGCTGTGATTCGTCTTCTCGTGTTTCACCTATAATTTCTCAGTTTAGGAATATAGGTCAACTTTTCTCAAGACAGAACTTTTTACTGATGATAATTTTGCCAATTATATCCCTTAATAATTGTTTTATAGTTCATTGAGAATATCAACAAATGCATTTAGTTATTCTGATATTGCTTTGCTCCTACTGCCTACAACGAGTATATGTTTTAAATCTGAAACTGTGACAGTCATTTGATACTGTTTATGCAGATTATCTACATACACTCTGGTCTACCTTAGCAACCATCACTGCAAATGGTTTCGCCTTATATTCACAGTTGACGGAAATTGGGCATCATGGTCACCTTGGACACATTGTAGTGTATCCTGTGGCCAAGGTATTATGTCACGCAATCGTTCATTCACTGAACCAAAACCTTCGCATGGTGGACTGGATTGTATTGGAAATCATGCAGAAATGAATAATTGTACAGTTGTAAAGTGTCCTGGTAAGTGACTAGCATGAAATATAAATTAGACTACATATTTAAGCTTAGCTGATAGCGCGTCCAGCTGTCAATCGTGTTGTTTTCTTTAATTTCATAGTTTTGATTTAAGACATCCGCACTGTTATACTATGAATAAATATTTGCTTCGATTATAGTTTTTATGTATTATACATAATATGAAATATTATATGAAAGTATATATACCAAATGCGCAAATTTCTTTCACATGATGATAAACAATCTTTCAAATAATATATAACATATTCAGAAGCAGCACTGCAAGGACGTTTAATTTTTAAGCGATTTTTTTAAACATAAACTACAGTACAGTAAATCGCGGGTTCAACGCAACACTACTCTACGTACATATAAACAAATAAGAAAATAACGCAGTGTAACGTTGATCCCTCGAAAAGTACCTATCATTAGATATGTTCTCTAGTACAATATTTAACCTAGTCATTATATTAATAGTGTGGTACTTATATTTCATAAATTATATTCGGAATATGAAGCATTTTATTTTATCTATGATGCATTTATCGGGATATGTGTCAATGTGGTTATTTTTTTAAAAAAAAATTATCAATTGATAAAATAGTAAAACCCAATTTATAAGAGTTAATTACGTTCTGCTAATGTTTGCAGTCTTCGGGTTAAAAATAAGAAGTAACTTTTAAATTGATCATATGGTTATTTGTACTATACAGCTTAGCAAAAATAAAAATAAACATTTCTATTAATAATCTAGAAGATAGCATTACTTCAAGTATCAATATTTGCAACCAGCAAATACATCATGTGTTTATATTTGTAATTCTACATGTCAGCAAACGGTGGCTGGACGGGGTGGTCTGCTTGGGGATCATGTAGTGTTTCTTGTGGAGTGGGGTTACAACGCCGGGATAGAACCTGTAGCAACCCTACACCGGGGCCAAATGGAAATCACTGCTTTGGAGACGCAAGAGATGATCGTATATGCTCTTTAAACAACTGTCTAGGTATAACATTTTGTCGTCTATGATTACAGTTGTAGGAGCTTATGAGTTATAGCAAATCTTTTGGTCATATTAATTACCAAACGTATTATACTATACTGTAACAAATATATGTATGTCATTCAGACATTTACCTAAAATTAATAACTAAAAAAGTTCAATAATTCCAATCTCACTTTCATATATATATTTAAAATATTTTCATTTGGTAACGTTATTTTGTAAGATTTTTATTTTTGATAAAACCCATGAGCCGGACTATTTTACGTTTCTAGTTGTTATGCATGTGTTTACTATGTAGGGGATAGTTAACTTTTCGTTCATATCTTTATTTGAGGGGCGTCTTAAATAAAACAAATATTTTTGTTATCGTCAGGACTGGAATTATAAGGATTTTAATCCATTTTGTACGTGATTCGACATTCTTTACACATGCATTAAAATCAGTAAAAATGATTTTAATATTATAATAAATGGGATATTTGTTACCGGGGTTAAATGCTACCTGTGTATCTCAGATGTCTAGTGTATTTCTTTTGTATGCATCTTTAAAATGCCAAATAGTGTAAAGAACATTTTAACATACATTTTTTACGTATTTTTATTTAAAAACACGCTTTTGTCAATCGTTTATAATACAAGCGATTTACGTCTGATATAGTTAATTGATACGACAATCAAAGTAAACGAACACTTTGACAGAATCATTACTAATTTTATTAAATGAAACTTAGTTACAAACCATCAAATATGTTCTACTGATTAAATATCGGCCTACCGAACAATACATTTTCACATATGCATTATTAATTTTGTGTAGTTGTTGAACGTTCATCAGATATGAACTACGTTATCTCTTGCAAAGAAGATGAATCTCAATGAAGTAAACTTTACTTGTTTTAACAAAACCTCATTAAATAAATATTTTAATTTCTTAATTATATTATTAAGACACTTGGTATACACAATCCTATTATCGAGCACCACCTGCGTACCGGTAAATTGTGTTGGTCGATTAACAAAATAGCAAAAACGGCTGCCTCTTGTATAAAAATGTTTTGATATCGGATTGATGCATTACGTATTAACAGCATAATGACAATGTTAAATGTTTGAAAACCTTATTTCTTACAAATAAATGCTCATAGATAAAGAGGACGCTTACGGTATATGTAACTGTGAGGAATGTACAGTCTACAATTACATTATGTTCAATCAAAAAGAGTCATGAAGGTAAATAACCATCCATGCACCCAGTCTCGTTTATCCTATTATAAAGGCAAATGCCGTTATTCAACAAAAATACCAACAATAAAGTGGTGCATTAGTGCGGTGGATAGTGTGTAAGCCGCTCACGTCATAAGTCAGGGAATTGACCCGATGGCCTCTCAAAACAAACACTCAGTACCGGTTCTACCTAAGAAACGGACTCGATAGTGATTCATTTAAGTTTACTTTGCAGTCGCGCTGAAATACATTGGTATACCAAATTTGATTTAAATCTCATTAAACAATGGATAGCTAATAACGGAAAGTGTTAATTGTATATCTTTTTTATTCCTTTATTTAGAAAGCGAATGGTCAGCGTGGTCGATGTGGTCAAACTGTTCGGCCACGTGTAATGGTGGACTGAAATCAAGATTTAGGACTTGCAACCACTCCAGCATAAGTATTTTAGGGAACAAATGTGTTGGAAGTAATAAGGAAACTGACCTTTGCAATGCCATTGCATGTCCAGGTAAATATAAGCTAAAGTACGGTACTATTCTGAAAAATAACATTTTGAGCAATGGCTATAGTTATAGCGCTTTTATAAGATTTTTATAAGTTTGTATTAGATACGTAGTTACATTTATATATTAGAATTCGCATGGTTAAAAGGAAGTGTAGCTCGGGAAAAGTATGACACTAACGAATTCGATAAATTATTATGAAATAATCCAAGCAAATAATGTGCATGTAATGAACTAACATCTATTTTAGTTACATCCATATCAATAGATAACTGAAGTAACCTTAGTTATAAGAATATCAGATTGCCGTTGTGCGTTCGTTGTAATGAGATACAAAACAACAATATAATATGGAAAATGTTTACACTACACAAATATATATTTGACACAAAGTAGAAGGATTGCATATAATTATGTAGTCGTTATAGCATGTTCCTATCAACCTACAAAGAAAGAAACACTGAAATCATGTGTGCAATAAAAATATGTATTAATGTTGGATTATGCGCAATAACATATCTTAATAATTTGCTAAATTTACATTCTTGTATTACATGTAACACATAATATAATAAGTTTCTTGTGTTATTACGTTTTATAACATATGCAATATAATACAATAGGTTTCTTGTATTATTACATTTTATTCGATGTACACTATAATACAATAGATTTCTTGTGTTATTACATTTTGTCACATGTACACTACAATACAAAATATTTCTTGTGTTAATACATTTTGTCACATGTACACTATAATACAATAGATTTCTTGTGTAATTACATTTTGTCACATGTACAATATAAATATAAACACAATATAAAAACGTTTCTTTTTTTGTTACGTTTAATAACATGTGCAATATAATACAAAAGGTTTCTTATATTATTACATTTTATAACAATGTTACACAATATGTGTCGCTTTGTTTTTGCCACCATTCTTAGACAATTATTTGTTAAAAAGAATCAATATTAAACATAACGTCGTTATTACGACACTTTATTTCTAAATTTCTAACACATTTATTTGAAATATTGACAAAAGGTTTTTACATTGAACTGGTTTATTTTTATGGACAGATAATTTATCAATATTTTAATAGTTCATATCACGAATTTTTAGTTTACCACATCCTGAATTCAAATTTAAATCATTCCAACTTTAAACTTATTGAGTACCATTAACTAATTGAGTATCATCAACTTATTGAGTATCATAAACTTATTGAGTACAATCAACTTATTGAGTATCATAAACTTATTGAGTATCATAAACTTTTTGAGTACAATCAACTTATTGAGTACCATCAACTTATTGAGCACCATCAACTTATTGAGTACCATCAACTTATTGAGTATCATAAACTTTTTGAGTACCATCAACTTATTGAGTACCATAACTTATTGAGTACCATCAAATTATTGAGTATCATAAACTTATTGAGTATCATAAATGTATTGAGTACCATCAACTTATTGAGTTTCATAAACTAATAGAGTACCGTCAACTTATTGAGTACCATAAGCTTATTGAGTATCATACACTTATTGAGTACCATCAACTTATTGAGTAAGATAAACTTATTGAGTATCATAAACTTATTGAGTACCATCAATTTATTGAGCACCATCAACTGATTGAGTACCATAACTTATTGAGTACCATCAAATTATTGAGTATCATAAACTTATTGAGTATCATAAATGTATTGAGTACCATCAACTTATTGAGTTTCATAAACTAATAGAGTACCGTCAACTTATTGAGTACCATAAACTTATTGAGTATCATACACTTATTGAGTACCATCAACTTATTGAGTATTATAAACTTTTTTAGTACCATCAACTTTTTGAGTATCAGAAATGTATTGAGTACCATCAACTTATTGAGTAAGATAAACTTATTGAGTATCATAAACATATTGAGTACCATCAACTTATTGAGTATCATAAATATATTGAATGCCATCACCTTATTGAGTATCATAAACTTATTGAGTATCATCAACTTATTGAGTACCATCAACTTATTGAGTATCAGAAACTTATTGAGTACCATCAACTTATTGAGTATCATAAACTTTTTTAGTAACATCAACTTTTTTAGTATCATTAACTTATTGAGTACCATCAACTTATTGAGTATCATAAACTTATTGAGTACCATTACCTTATTGAGTATCATAAACTTTTTGAGTACCATCAACTTATTGAGTACCATCAACTTATTGAGTACTATCAACTTATTGAGTACCATCAACTTATTGAGTATCATAAACTTATTGAGTATCATAAATTTATTGAATACCATCAACTTATTGAATATCATAAATTTATTGAGTATCATGTAATTTGTAATGAACTTAGCCATTTAACGCTTCTGTTCCTTCATATCATATCGTAGCTTACATGTGAAAATGTTTAAACGGTCAATTTTAATTGGTAAAAGATCAAGTGTCATATTATGTTAGTACTTTTTATTAAATTCAAACATTTTCTTTCGTGAATTTTGTACCTGTGTATCAATATGTTTCATATTGAATGTTCTCTTAGTTTTTATATTTTACAACAATATGGATATAAATACTAGTGGGGGGGGGGGGGAATTTTCACCTAGAGCTACACATTGATTTCATGTAAGTACTGTCCAACAAAATGTTAATACACTCTATATATAAATAGTATTTCATATCAATATCTTCATTAAGCAGTCATTAAAGACAAGATATTTACTTGGGCCCCTTTATCAGGTATGGTTGATGTGAAGTCGATGTATGTTATATTGAACATTTACTATAAAGATAATGAATAAAAAAGACTATACATCAGATTTAAAGATTAAAATATAGTAAAACTACTATATAAACCGCAATACATTAATTGATTATATTTTGTATTATCAGTATCAGTAGTTGCCTTCTCTGTGAACAATCCAAAAGCTACAACATCTAGCGGAAGTACGACCGATGGCATTCCTCTTTTCGCCAAAATTACCACAAATATTGGAAATGACTACAACGAAACATCGGGATTATTTACGTGTCGAATACCGGGTCTTTATCATTTTGATGTTTCATATTTAGTAACTGTACATGGTCAAACTAACTGTAATATTAACTATAACAGACAATCTATCGTTTCGGCTCATACTAACTTGGCTTCATCAGATTATAGCAATGCATTTGCTTCTGTGTATTTGGCTTTGTCAGTCGGTGACATTGTCAACTTACAATGTTATGGTTTCAATTACATATATAAGGCCTTCTACACAATGTTCAATGGTGCGTTGGTGACCCCATTTTAAGTATGTCCGGTTGCATGTCTTACTGACATTTGCACTCTATAATTACTTATGACAAGTTTTATGACTATAAATGTTATTGTGTTTGTATATGTAAATAAACAAATAAATATATGTCTCTTATGCATCTGTTTATTTTATTGAGTGTATATAATGCCAGAAATAGCAACAACAGTGAAAAAATCAAACATATGCGAGAAATTCGCTTGTTCTATCAACCCCACTTCGCTGAAAGCACGTGAAAAAAAACAGAAAGTGTAACAAATATTTGGATTACCGTTATCGTTATCGATATCGTTCTACAAAGCTTCTTATAATACTTATAATAAGATATTTATATTGCCCCTTGAAATCTATTTATAAAAAAAGGTATGAGCAGTAACTGTTAAATGCGAGGGATTCAAAGCAAAGGTTACATGGCAAGTAGTTTTTTATGTTCCACTTATCAGTGATGCCATAAAGTAAGTACTCTATATGCGGTGGCTAAAACATGAAATGTTACAAATGTCAGGTGACTGAAATTCATATCTTAAAAGTTATCTTATAAGTTATAACCTTAGCCGGTGTCAAACGAGTCCGGTGTTATTTTTTCTGGTCCTTCGGAGTCATGGAGCTCTTTTAGTATTGCTGGAAAATTGCTTACGGAACATCGCTTAAGCCTATGCAATGGGCGTGAGGGATGCATATTTCATCATCATCCATGAACTAAATGACTAAATAAACCGACGTTATTTTCGGTGCGGTCTTCGATTCTTAGTGATACAATGTTGCTTCGTCATATGTATATGTTTTTAAAATGCAATAAGGAATTTATTATCTATAAAATAAGTATTATCCTTAACAGAATCCGTGATGTGGCGAGTGTTTGCATACATTTGGACTTGTAATTTCACTTCTGTTTCCAATGTAATTTAATCAAGGGAAACAACTGCTAAATGACATTCATATTAAAACTAAACAGGATAATACTTCAAAATATCAAGTTAGCATCAATATTTACCAATAGCTCAGTTGGTTAGCATAAGTCACTTTTCCAATCTGAACAGTCGCTGCAATGACCTATTTTTAGATATATTTTAGACTGATTAAAATATGAAAGAAAATCTGTGTACATATAAAATGTAATAAAACGGGTAATAAAGTGGCTGATAAATGGGTGAGCAATGCGTTGTAATAATAACAGTCCCAGAGGGTGATAATGGCCATCGGGTAATATGCTCGCCCATATATTTTAACCGCTAATGGAGGCACTTGGAACATGGCATATAACATTTGATAGTACGTTCTATAAGAATCCTCTGTAGTTGTTGTTTGATAACAACCTACTTCTCATCGCTGAGATCGTGGATTTGAGCCCTTCTCGGTCTAAAACCTATATGTGAGAATTACCAGATTGGATATGAGGTATACCGCCACCACTAAATCCAGATAGGCCACATATAATTTGTTATGGGTTGTTGAATATTGCGTTCAACCCCAATACAACTAAGTACGTGCTGTTAATCAGGATTAATGCATTTTAAGGAGAGTATAATTCTATAGTGTATCCCTGAATATGGCATTATCAACAACTTACTCTTGCAATCTTAATCCTACAGAAGGTCTATATCAATTACGTTCAATTTATTGGAACGCAGCAAAATAAAATTTAATTTGTGAAGTATGATCAATAGGTAAATAAGCAGGTTATGCATGCATTGTGGTTATGGTGGGAAATTGCGCCTATTTTCAACAGTATTAAGTTAAAGAACGGCCATCAGCAAACCTAATTATCATTTCTAGAACTGTTATGCGGTTAATCAGTGTAAGCAACATCTTTTCTCTATAAGTGATATATCGCGAGATTCATGGCCGTAGAAAAAGGTTTGTGGCCTGTCATCACAGAAACTGTGGCCAGGCGGGGATTTTAATTCAGATTGCGAAATCGGCAGTCAGACGCGTTACCGACTAAGCTAGCATATAGGTGTCAATAGGTTAATGTATGCACCCAATCTCGCTCTTTCCCTTCGTCACATCGTCAGACGATAATATTAGAAGTATTTCCGTCAGACTATTATCGACATCATGTCGTATTTCTACGAGGGGCGTTAAATAACAACTCCCGGAATATGTCTTCATGGTCCGTTTTGTGTATACCCATCAGACTCTGAAATACCACACCTCTGTTGACGTCTTTGGTGGCCATATGTTGCTGCCATTATTTTTATGGGGCTCCAAATGATGGACTAATGTTATTTGTTTTTTGCTATTACCATATTTATGTAAAAATCTGCGATGCACGGACTCCTCTTGTGTAATGCGCTCTCGTACATCTCCGTAGATGAACACATTTAGCAGCCCTTTTTCCAGTGTATACAACTGTATGTGGTCAGAAATACCATAAAAAGTATTCAGGAACTCACACGATGTGTTTGTGTGTATCATCGATGCACAACAAATATATCTATCTGACTGTGACACGATTTATATGTTGACGGTTCATAATTTATGGAACGAATAACATTAGTTATTGAACGCCCCTCGTTTTGTAAAATAAAGAAACGCTCAGGCTAATATATTCGTACATATTTATGAAGAAAAAAGTGATGCTATAAATAGATGATCTCGATGGCTTTGCAGACGCCAGATCAGTAAGAGAAATAATTTAGGGTACGAAATGGCAGAGACAAAGGGGCTAATTAACAGATGTCTCCACTATATGATGTGTTTGATATTAGAATGACATTTGATATAAACAATTTTAAAAGTGTTAAAAACATATTATTTGCTTTACTCTTCTTGAGTTCTTAATGTTGTCTAAGGCACTGTTCGTAGTTAAACCATACATTCAAGAAATATTTCGAGTAATAGAGTCACTGATACTGCGTTTGGGAGAAGAACTTTTATTAAATAAAATGATAACAATTCTATTTAATATAAAGCACATTCGTAGTTTCTACTTCTGCTGCAGTGATTTTGTGTATTTTCTATCAGATGAAATGAATGGTGATCTACCATACCAGTCGTACATGCTCGACCAATCACGTTTTTCTGCGGCATAATACTGAATTAGGGTAACCGACGAGGTGTTTTGATTGAAACCATATATTTATTTAGTGTGTTTAACGTTTTGAAAGAACTAAGAAACTCAAACACACGATGAAGGTAAAATAAGTGTATGTCATAGAGGAAATATGTTCTGTAATGAAATTAAGTGTGAAAATTTAGGGATAAATATTATGGTGGTATATTTTGCCGCCAGTTATCCTCTATAATGGGCAATTTATATATAAATATAATGGGCACTAACAGTCATTTATTCTTGTTGAATTATTTATCTTAACTTGAAATTTATCGTGTTAGTTAACTAGATAACTAAATAAGTTTCGTGAAAATTAAGTAGTTAACTCAAAACTTACGGGTTAGTTAAAATGATAACTGGTGGCAGAAATTTGCCACCATACAATATTGTTGTAAATGAGGCAATTGTTATGCACATAAGTTCTCACAAATCACATATCTGTTACGTTTTATTACACATATCTAGAAATTGAAATCGTTTCATGGATATATTATATGGTAAATGTGAATCTCATATATAGGGGGTGGGGGGTGGGGGTTGTCAGAAGTTTTAATCAAGAAGATACTTTTCTTTTGGTCTCTTAATATCGGGCCCCATGGTTCGTAACCCCTTATTATAGTCTCAGAAGAGGTTTTGCTGTATATTGGATACATTTTCAAGTTGCCTTAGCAACGCTTGATTTCTTTTGGTCCTCTATCAACAAATGATTTATTAAAATTAAATGGATTCGTAATTTGAATCACATATATTATGTGTAAGGTAGGATGAGCAGATACTATCACATGTGTTGTGATACCATAATTTGACGTAATATTGTGACGTTTAAAGAGGAGGAGCCATCTGACCGGAACATCCAGATGTGCATGTCCACTTAATGTGTTCGTTGGAGGACTTTAGGTCACAAGGTACAGATGCAGTAATATTGTGAAGTCAGAAAAAGATCATATTTCATATTAAAATTAATCAGACCGGTGCGTCCGACAAAATGCGTATTTCAACTTGATATTAATATGTGTACCAAAGTTCAATTTAATCGCATGTAAAGTGCAAGATCAGTTGAAGTCACAAGATACAGATTTTTGGTTTAATATTATAAATATTGAAACACAAAACATTCTATTGCAAGCCCAGAACGTGTCCAAAATAAGAAATAGGCTTGGTTCTAGTGTTAATAGTAGAAATATGAGACGGTAAAACACTCATCAATCGGTCATTAATTTAAACATTGTACTAAATGGCCCGTATATAGCTTTATCTTTCATATAGAAATTATAGAAATAGACTAGGACGTAAGTTGTACGTTATAGACATATATCGACACGTGACCTACAAGTGAGCATGGGACAGATGGTAAAATTGCATAATATATTAGACAACAATGACTGGCTACAATAAAGGCACTAAATAATTACGGCTATGCCAAACATGGTAACTTATACATGTATACACAATTCAATATATAAAATGTTGACAAATTAAATATGTATAGAGGAAAGATTGTTTGAATGACATATTATAACATCACCTCTATTGAAAACGTTTCCAACCAAATATATTTCCCTCGGGGAAAGAAAAGAAAATCCGAGACAAAAATACTTTAAGTGACAGCATTAGTCCAGATATTATTTGGAATACTTTAAAGGGAGTGTATTGCCATTTAACTCTCATTTCAGTGCCGTAAATGAACAGTATCAGTCTGTAGATATGTATAGGATTTTTGCAGCCAAGATATTAAGTTATATTGCCGCCTTATGATATGCATCTATCTAACAAGCCACGTAATTTTGATTGCGTACCTTTCCCATTATGAAGGAACTGTCTTCGGTATCGAGAACCCCGTCGGCGTCATGTATGTATGTTAGGCAAAATGAAATAACAATGAGTTAGATATATAAGAAAAAGATATGATCCAAAGAAGATATAGCTATTAAAAGAAACATACACCAAAGCTCTATAATAATTATACATATGCACAGAAGTATCATTATATTAGGTACTATATATCTACAGATAGGCAGTGACACAGGGGTCCCGCCTTGGAACGATCAAGAAAAAAAGCATTGGATAGCTTAAACTTTCAGCCTCGCTCTTTCCCCGTTGTCGTGTCACAAAATTGAGTGTAAAAAAATAGTCTCTCTATTAATTTTCTATGCGCTAATATGCAGAAGTGTATGGCGTACAATACAAATGATCATGTATATATGTTCAATTTCCATGCAGAAGCAGAGCAACTTAATAATAAAACATACAATGTACGAAAAGAACTAGTTTTATATTCAGTATTCTATCACTATGGAGGACAATATATATTGTACATACATAGTGTCTTAATGAATGTCTATGCATTCAGAATTATGTCTCTGTGGATATCAATATATTTAAATCACTGTCTCTTTGGACAATATTTTGACAATATAATCTGTACAGTGTTTCTATAGACGCCAATTTACTATGGGGTTATCCAGAAGTTCGCTGACAAATCACATCAAATCAAAATGAAATGTCGGATTTATTGTTGTTTAACATGTATTAAATGTAATATAATTGTAAACTGTATGAAGAATACTAAGTAGAGTACCTGTTTACCCTCCCGGAACGTTTGGCAATAGTTGGTCCTCTTTGACCCTTTCTTTCATCGATTGTTTGTTATTAATCCGATATTGGGACACGAAATGAAACATTCATGTTTCGTCACCAGTAAGTAATTCACATATTCGTCTTTTTTACTACAATGTTTATATGTCTGTAGCATTTTTTGGCGTGTTATACTCTCGTGGTTTTAGTGGAATCAGTTAAGAGATGAGGTACCAATCTAGCATCTTTAGATGTCTATTCAGAATTTCGTGAATATCTGTCATTGAGATGCCAACTAAATGAGAAAGATCTTGCAAGGTTTATCTAGCATCTTCTTAGATGTAGTCATATACTGCAGTTATGTTTCAAGCAAAAACAACCGACTTTAGCGTACCAGTGTGAAGATTATCTTTGATGTAAAATTGTCCATCTTAAAATTTCGTGTGTCACCTGTAAATTGTTGCTCTAGAGACATTAGATGACCAATGTACATCATACATTGAAGAAAATATAGCTTTACACGATATGTTAATATAAACTTTTATTCCAGACTTTACGTTTTCCTTCATAATGATAACAAAGTACGACCAGTGTATATGACTGACCTAATTTTAAATGAATGTAACTTCGGTATTATATCGCCAATAGCGATAAAATGTCATTATGTAGCTATTGAAAAACTCTTTACTGTGAAATAAATCGCAACAAATTTGAATGAAGAGTTTCTATGGAATAGCGTTCGTCTCTCTATTTTCTAATACTATGTTTTATCAAGTTGACGTTATTTTGACACATTCTGACAAAGGACGGCCGCATCTCTTATCATCCGTTATTGTTTCTCGTCCCTCACTGTACCGCTTGTCTCATTTGCGTCATTTGTAGGCTACATAATGCAGAACAGATAACTTTCTTAGTAAGAGTTTTACTTAGCATATCCATCTTTATGTTTAAGTTATATTGACCCAAAACCCTCGTTGTTTCTACTTTTTTTCAGACCCTACTTTTGTTTTTGTGCGCGTTAGCCCCTTCAATGTAAGTTTGTTCCAAACACTTGCGCACAATGAAAATACTAAGCTCAGAGCTTATATAAACCGCTCTCGAGTTCCCTTCATGGGAAAAAACAGTACTGAGTGTTGTTTTATGAAGGGTATCGGGTCGAGCTGGGGATCGAATTCGCAACCTCTTGCTTGAGCGACCAACACTCTATCCATTACAGTACCGCCCCGCTTATGCATATATTGATAGACGACACTATATTCAGAGCACTACCTATGAGAATGTCAATATATTCAGAACACTGTAGTTATGGATGTTAAAACATATATTCAAAACACTGTCTCTATGAACGACACTATATTCAGAGCACTGCCTCTGTGAATGTCAATATATTTAGAACACTGTAGCTATGGATGTTAATATATTCAAAACACTGTCTCTATATACGACAATATTATTAAGAATACTGTTTCTATCGATGTTGATATATTCAAAACACTGTCTTTATAGACGACAATATGTTCAGAGCGCTGTTTTTATGAATTTCAATATATTCAGAACACTGTCTCTGTGAATGACAATATTTTTAGAACACTGTTTCTATGGATATTCCTATATTCAAAACACTGTCTCTATGGACGCCACTATATTCAGAGCACTGCCTCTGTGAATATCAGTATAATCAGACCACTGTAGTTATCAATGTTCAATCATATATTCAAAACACTGTCTCTATGGACGACACTACATTCAAAGCACTGCCTCTGTGAATGTCAATATATTTAGAACACTGTAGCTATGGATGTTAATATATTCAAAACACTGTCTCTATAGACGACAATATTATTCAGAATACTGTTTCTATCGATGTTGATATATTCAAAACACTGTCTTTATAGCTGACAACATATTCAGAACGCTGTTTTTATGAATATCAATATATTCAGAACACTGTCTCTGTGAACGACAATATTTTTAGAACACTGTACCTATGGATATTCCTATATTAAAAACACTGTCTCTATAAACGACAATATATTCAGAATACATTTGCTGCAGGCATTACAATTATCAGAACACTGTCTTTATTGAAGCATTTTTTCGTAACACTACTTCTTTGAACATCAATATATTCTGAACTATTGGTCTCACTACACAGTTAAATTTTGTTCTTTGTTCTATATAAAATAAGGTCTAGGATATCCATGGTAAAAAAAATTCCACATAGAATATTTTTAAGTATTTTTTTTCATAGCAGGAATGTATTGGTAGGTTGGCCACGTTGGTTTTCTTAAAGAGGGTGCACGGTTATTTTTTTAAATAAGAAGTTCTCAAATGCTCATAAATACACGCATATGTTAAAATCCTATAAAAGTCACTTTTTGACACCAGTGATGTCTTATTGCAGCATATGCTATGCCATCTTTTGCTCTACTCATCTGCAGCAAGAAATCACAACCACTATGAACCATTCTGAAAAAAATATTTTATAACCAAATTAAATAATCCTCTTTTTTAAGCGTAAAAGTCATGTTATGTAAATGTGTTTTGTTAGAGGTCTTGCAATATTGATATATGTTGATATAGATCTTGTTATGTAAGTGTATTTTGTAAGAGGTCTTGCAATATTGATATATGTTGATATGGATATTGTTATGTAAAAGTGTTTTTTATTCGAGGTCTTGCAATATTGATATATGTTGATACAGATCTTGTTATGAAAATGTACTTGCAATATTGATATATGTTGATACAGATCTTGTTATGAAAATGTACTTGCAATATTGATATATGTTGATACAGATCTTGTTATGAAAATGTACTTGCAATATTGATATATGTTGATATAGATCTTGTTATGTAAAAGTGTTTTTTATTCGAGGTCTTGCAATATTGATATATGTTGATACAGATCTTGTTATGAAAATGTACTTGCAATATTGATATATGTTGATACAGATCTTGTTATGAAAATGTACTTGCAATATTGATATATGTTGATACAGATCTTGTTATGAAAATGTACTTGCAATATTGATATATGTTGATACAGATCTTGTTATGAAAATGTACTTGCAATATTGATATATGTTGATATGGATATTGTTATGTAAAAGTGTTTTTTATTCGAGGTCTTGCAATATTGATATATGTTGATATAGATCTTGTTATGAAAATGTACTTGCAATATTGATATATGTTGATACAGATCTTGTTATGAAAATGTACTTGCAATATTGATATATGTTGATACAGATCTTGTTATGAAAATGTACTTGCAATATTGATATATGTTGATACAGATCTTGTTATGAAAATGTACTTGCAATATTGATATATGTTGATATAGATCTTGTTATGTAAATGTATTTTGTTAGAGGTCTTGCAATATTGATATATGTTGATATAGATCTTGTTATGTAAATGTATTTTGTTAGAGGTCTTGCAATATTGATATATGTTGATATAGATCTTGTTATGTAAATGTATTTTGTTAGAGGTCTTGCAATATTGATATATGTTGATATAGATCTTGTTATGTAAATGTATTTTGTTAGAAATCTTGCAATACTTAGTAATTTTCGTAAATATTTTAAATTAGTTATTAAAACAAGCACATATGTTGGCAAATATTTTTTTAATATATTTCGGTCAAAAAGCATCAAGTAAATAGAAACCAAATAACAAGAAAGAAACTTTGAAAAACAAAATCGCGTGATGTAGTATATAGTATTATATCTAGTCATATCTCTCACATTTTCTTCAACTAACCGTTGATACGTTAAATATATTTTCTATAAATGAATGGTTGTATCCCTGAGGCTTGATTTTCTTTTTCAACAATATGTTATGACTACCTGTGGAATGAAATTTCCATTTCGAAATTTCAGGAATGTTTCACAGATGCAAGAGGTTTAGGGAACAGCATGCAGTTTACCCTAGGATGCAGACATTTTGTAGTAAGTTAATATTAGTGTTTTATTTTTCATATGTCAGTGGAATGACAACGAAGGCTGTTGACAAAGCTACAAGACAAAAATTGTTGTCACTTATTTTTTGGTTGTCAGTATGCGGTTTAAATAATACCCCCTTTCATAAATACCACTCTGGCTGCTTTACACCATACACAGGTGTTGTAACATGACAGTTTGTCACAGTCATTTTTGTTAAACTGTATTTGAATGAAATGACGATATTGGAGGAGAAAGGTTGGTTTTTTGTTTGTTTTGTTTTCATTTATTTATACATTGTTTGGGAAACAAGTTCTTACAACTCAGACAAATCACACTGGAAGTCTTCCAGAGTACAACCAATACCATCCATATTCGGACGAAGGACACCACACATATCCGTGGTAGAGGATCTAACCCACTATCCTCAGATCCTGGGTCCGATGTTCTACCACTGGACCTGTGTCCATGTTAATAAGATTTTAGCTCCCCAGAAGCGAGTTTGTTTCTGTTTGTCATTTCCTCTGTATATTTGAATGGTATTTATGTCATTCCATGTTTGATTATGTTTGTGTTGATGTGCTTGATGACTACCAACACATTCGGACATTTGGCAAGTCGGATATTCTTATGTCTATATAGTCTATCATTGTTCTGCTTTACAAGGTGAAGAGTATTCAGATTGTATGTGCATTTGTGAAAGTTTTGAACAGAAAAAAGGTTTCATAAGTATTTCCATTCAAATGTGTTGTTATGTAATTGACATTTATATTTGAAAACTTGAAAAACGAAAAGTTATAATCCGTGACGAAAAAAACATCAAATGTTTGAAAGGATTTTAAAATACATGTAGTGCGTAAATATCGAATATATTGAACGTCATCATTGGTCACGGGGTATAGGGGGGTTTACTCTATGCATGTATATTTTATGCTTTGGTGTTGAGTGCTACATTCCTGTAAGACATTATTGTGTTTCTTTTCGCTTCGAACCGGGTAATAACATAAATATGTCGTGAATCTTATAAAAACCAATTCATAAACGTGCTTAGCTTATTGTTGAAAATTTAAATGTATACAATAAATTGCAATGTCTTCATATATTTAAAAATGAAATTATTTTTTGTTCACTTATTGTTTTTACTTTGTTTCTTTCATTGAAAAGATAAAGTGCTTTTACTTTTCATCCACAGCAATGCATAATAACGAATAGCTCTGCATCAACAGTGGGTAGGGCTTTGGACAATAGTAACAGCCATTCATCTCTGGGTTGCCAACAGTGTTGTGGGACGGACTACTGTAACAAAACGATTTGCACTCGAACTACACAAAGTAAGGTCATTCCTGGCAAACAAAGATATTATTGACAATAAAAGTTATTGTTTCCTCAGTCAGTTAAGTATTGAGGACAATACATGCATCGCCGTTATTGTTTCTCCAGTCAGTTAAGTATTTGGGACAATACAAACATCGCCGTTATTGTTTCCCCAGTCAGTTAAGTATTGGGGACAATACAAACATCGTCGCTATTGTTTCATCAGTCAGTAAAGATTGGGGACAATACAAATAGCATTGTTAATGTGTTTCCAATCAGTAAAATATTTGTGGATAATGGAAGTTGGTAACAGTTTCGGGATTTTACTACGAATCGAAAGATGACGTAGTCAATGACGTTTCAGTCTTCTATCATTTACCTGACCTAGTACATGACAGGTGCCAAGTTAGCGTGTTCGTTTATTTTCAGAGGCAATCTTCGCCCATAAACTTTTCTTAACCACGTTTTGTTTGTTGCGAAGTCATTTTTTATATATCTGTTCAGAACGTCGCATAAAAAATCATGTACAAATCAACTGTTCGGTGAATGAGTTAATAACTGACAGGTAATTGATGATATAAACAGATCAATAAAACACCACTGGTTGATTTCACCTCGTCGACAAATTCGTTGTAACAGTATATATATCAAGTCGATTAAATCAATTGAGGTTGAACCAGAAAAAATTCTTGGAATAAAAATGATGAAATAATATCATATAATGTAGTTTATTATAGCTGGTCTATTAACTTTTTTTAAGTAGATGGCTAATTTACACAAACTATTTGTATATTATATGACGTTAACAATTCTAAAGATTTACCACATTTTCTTTAATCGGTATAGCACGGATATAAAATAATAAAATGGAATTCGTCTTCTAAATATTTTTTGTTACAACATTGACAATAATATTAATGTTGTCATTATCTTTATTACACCTTCAGTAACAACCGGTACGGACGGTCAATGTCACGATGACCCGGATTATAGTTGCGAACAAATCGCCGGAACCTTCAACATTTGCGGTGACGTAGCCAAAGCCAAGACTGTCTATCGTAAATGGTGTGGCCTCTGTTCGTTAGTTCGTTAGGTACGTACAGTTATCTATGTATATATCTATTCGTTAGGTACGTACAGTTATCTATGTATATATCTATTCGTTAGGTACGTACAGTTATCTATGTATATATCTATTCGTTAGGTACATACAGTCATCTATGTATATATCTGTTCGTTAGGTACGTACAGTTACCTATGTATATATCTATTCGTTAGGTACGTACAGTTATCTGTGTATATATCTATTCGTTAGGTACGTACAGTCATATATGTTTATATATTCTCATTTGTTACACGTACATATCCTCTAACATATTATTTGCCTTAGCCAAATACTGAACCGTTTCGCCACTCGTTTCTGTACTTATATAACAAGCATTTGACAAATTCTGTAGACATGTACATAATACAAACATGGAACATTAGAATCCATATTGTTCGTTATTTCGTGACATTGGATTGTAAAGTTTTGGTGTGGTATTCACTATTTCGTGGACTCCGCTGTACCAGAGTACCATCGCTTCATATTTTTATTTAGATAATGTATCAATATACTTTACATGAAAACCGTAAATAATGTTTTGGTTTGGTATTTATATGTGGTGTATTCCTAAGATATGATATTTAAAGTACATGTAATCACTTTAACGTATTCCTAGTGGACGGACACTGGTCATCATGGTTTCCTTGGACCGGATGTAGTGTATCCTGTGGTCAAGGTCAAAGGTCACGTAATCGGTCATGCACAGAACCTAGACCTTCCCATGGTGGACTGGATTGTGTTGGAAGTCAACGAGACGTTTCAAATTGTTTACTCGGAGAGTGTCCAGGTACATACTTTATAACAATTACTTCATAACATGACAACAAAGTTTAAGCTCCGCGGCGGGCGATTTTGTCTCTGAACTTTCCAAGGCGGCAGTGACCTTTGTTGGCACTTGCAGTTTTGTATTATGCAAATTGTCATTATTGGTGAATGTATTGACTGTGTTTGTGCCGCTTTGGTGACTGTTAATTGGTTCATCATCCACTTCGTCACGCTATTAACTTTAAGCTGATACACTTGACAACACTGGAAAAGTTTTGATGAAACTTGGCTACTTCTCTATTTATTCTAAATAATATATTCGTTATCCGTATTACTGAAATAACGAGAGTTGCAAATGTTACCAATTGTATGATCATTCATGCTGGCTTAATATCATAGGACAACGTGAATTCAAGGGTAGTTTTGTTATTCATTATTGCGTTATAACATTGCAGTACACGGTGGCTGGAGTGGATGGTCATCTTGGGGATCTTGTAGTGTGTCTTGTGGCATTGACTTACAAGGCAGAAGCCGAACTTGTAGCCGGCCGTTTCCTGGCCCAGATGGAAATCATTGTTTTGGGGACACATGAGAGGACCGCGTATGTCTTCCGGGAGCATGCAAAGGTAATTGTTAATGTATATATATTTGTATTTGTGTCTTCATCAATCATTTAAAAATGGTATACACCAAGATCTCAATTTCAAACCAAAGTGCACCAAATGTATTCTGATTTTGTTTAAGCTGGATGTATATTCCATTTCACTTTTCATTTTAAAAATGCATAGTTATATTCAGTTGTAATGTAAAGTCTATAAAAGGGTATATTTTTTAACATGTAAACAATTATCTAAATTAGATAGCAATGTTATATATTAACGTTTACACATTTTCTATTATTTCTTGATATGTCATAGTTGATAAATTGTAGACGGGGCTTGGTCATCTTGGACTCCCTGGTCAGTTTGTTCAGCGTCCTGTAACGGTGGATTGGTATCGAGGTCAAGATCCTGCGATAACCCCAGCCCTTCCATTTTAGGGAAACAATGCGTTGGGCAAGATGAGGAATATCACACGTGTAATACGTATGCGTGTCCAAGTAATGCTTAGTTTGGTTTAACAAGCAGCATATCCGACCCATTAGATTACTACTCACACGTCTGTCACTTCAATTATGTAAATTAAATAGGAAAGATAATTTCCACGTGTTTCGGTTGTAATAGGTGTTAAATAAATCACCTGGACTCAGTTTCACTAAAATAATTCAGTCTGTTATTTTACTTAAACTCAATTCCATACTAAAATTAAGCACACCATTTGAGTTAAAGTAAGAAAACGGACTTAAGTATTTTCGTGAAACCGGGGCCAGGAGATAGTTCTTCTGTTCAGTGTTTTAGGTATTTTTGCTTTTTCTAACTTTCTTTTTTTCACAAATTCTGTATACATTTCCACTCAAATGTGCATCGAGGGCGAGTTGTTCTGAATGTCCCATGTCCGTCGTCCATCCGCCCGTGAAACTGTGGTTGTTTGCATTCTAGTTCCCGCATTTTTCATTGGATCTTCAGCAAACTTACATAGTAGTTAAATAACTATGAAATCTCGGACAAGTTTATGGAATGGCCAACTTGGGTCATTATTGTCGAAATTATGGAACTTAAGTCGTCAGATATTACATTATTTTACCATATGTACACTTTAACACCCGTAGTTTTTCATTCAATCAGGAAGAGGGTAAGTGATTTAAAGGTTATGGCCCTGTAACAAATGAAATTCACTATTAGCCATTGCGTGTACACTCTTATTTCTGCAGTTTCATTTGATCCTTACTAAACTTACACAGTAAGATATGTCCTTGAACTTACCAAATCAGGTCATTAATGTTGGAGTTATGGCTCCTGGATTGTCAAGCATTCCGTTATTTGACCAAAAACGTACTCTAGCAACAGCAGTTTTTTATCCTTATCACACTTATATAGTATTTATATAACCATAATATTTTGAACAAGTTCGCAAAATCAGATAATTTGTGTTATGGCCATTGAATCGTCAAATAGTATGTGACTTTTATTTGATTTTGATTTTATGTGCACTCTAACATTCGCACTTTTCTCTAGATTCTCACCAAATGTACACAGAAATCCATCGAATAATTAGTATCAGACTCTTGAATTGTCAAACATTGCATTATTTGAATCATCAAACATAGTGCGTGTATTAAATGTTTGTGCACTCTGGCCCTCACGGTTTTAATTTTATCTTATCTTAAGTTATACGCTAGTTATATAACCAATATACCTCGGACGAGTTCCTGAACTGGTTAGATCAGATAATTAATGTTGGATTTGATAGTTTAGATTTTGGGTGCATTCTCGCATCTGCAGTTTTCATTTAACCCTTTACTTCATATAGACGCATTTGGACACCTCTTATATAGACACCTTTGGACACCTCTAATATAGACACCTTTGGACACCTCTAATATAGATGCCTTTGGACACCTCTAATATAGAAGGCTTTTGAATTATTGGGTGATTTATGTTTATATTAACTGACAGAGTGGAAAACAGTGCAAAAAGTGTTCGAATTGCTCGTTACGAGCAATCTGAACTCTTCCTACACTGTTTTCAAAGGCCTTTTGTGATTGGTATCTATGGATTAAGGGTTTATCTTCACTTAATGTGTTCAGTAGTTATATAACAAAGGTATATTTGATGTATTTTAAACGGGTAAAAAATATTTAAAAGTTATGACCAGTGAATCGTTCAAAATGGTATGCATGCGATATTGTGTGCACTCTAACAACGTTGTCTTATAACCATAATATTTTGGACAGGACCTCGAATAAATCTTATAATGAATGTCAGCATTATAACCCTTGAACTATATTAAATGCTCTATTTGTCATTGTGTGCTCTCTAGTACTCGCAGTTTTCATTCGATCTTCGCTAAACACAGAATGTATATAACCATGAAAAATAATATAAATATTATGAGAGTTATGTCCTTTGAATTGTCAAAAAAATGTTATATTTTATTCTGTGTGCACTGTAGCACGTGCAGTTTTCATTTATTATCTACCAAACTAACACAGTATATGGAATTACATTTGACATGTTATACAACTGGCCAAAATATCATTAGAAACACAGGGTTTATATTACATTTAAGATTTTACGACAATGTTTTTTAAAAATATTCCAAATACATCATTTCTGTCATTCATATCAATAAATGAGCAATAAAATAAAGAAAATGCATTTAAAAACACAAAAAAAAAAACAACAATCATAACCGCCATTATACGAAGCTATGCAAGTATTTCCTGTTCATTCCTAATAAGTGTTATACCTAATACTGTATAACAGATGAATATTTCCTTTCAATATTTAAGTAATAGAAACTTTGGTTTGAGCCCGATAAGTCTAATATTGACAATAATGTATCAATGATAGTATGTTCTATTAATAAGTAAGCACAATTGATTTTTTTTAATAAAATTCCAGATTCTCAAGTGTTTATGACTAGGTTGCAAAAAAATGAAGGTCTATCATTTGAATATATCTGTCAACAACCATAGTATATGTCTCAGTTTTCCAATCCAGTTTCCAACCCAGTTTCGAATTTAATTCCGTCACCTCCGATGCTGCCACGGCAGCAGGCGGTGAACAGTTTATATTTTGTTATCTTTTATATTTTATATTTTCCTTTCTATATACTTTGGTTTAACAATTATTGGATCTTTGTGTGTAACCCCTTTCCAATTTCATGACTGCATATATAAATGTTTGCAAACATGCATCACAGTTCATGCATTACGTACCCGAACGTCATATATGTCTCCATTCTCTCTCGTTACTTCAAAACAAGATGTATTTTGAACTCGCAAAATATCGGTATCTAACTCATTTTCATATTTATTTTCAATGAGATTTTGTTTGTCTTTGTATGGTGGCATAGTGGCATGGTTGTTACTTGACAACTTCATGAAGTCGACATCAGGAACGTTTGATGTCAACATCTCACTCATTATGGTGACATAATTTCCTTGAATAAGTCACTTATTCAAATAGTTATGTCAACATCAGAAAGTGATTAATTGGCTGTAAAAGCCAGTAAATGCCCTGTCCTGCCACCAACTTCTACGTTACTGGTGTTGACATCAGCGCCCTGATGTTAGCATCAAGATTATTGGGCTAATTATAGAAACGTTGTCGTGCGGAATGCTTCGGATATACTAATAGTGAAATCCATACTGACAAAGAGGATAATCCATTGGTGGCAAGATGGGGCACTAACCGACTTTTTAGCCTAAAAGCCACTTACTGATGTTGTCATAATCATTAGAATAAGTGACTTAATAAAAACGATGATGTCAACATAATAAGTGAGATGACAACATAATAAGTGAGATGTCAACATCATACGTTCCTGGTGTCGATATAATGAAGTGGCTATCTGACAATCAGGCTGGCACAACTATGACACCATATCTATGTTTGTCAGCTTTAAATAATGGCATTCATTATATTTCTGACTAGCCAGATGCACCTGACAGTCCTATATATAGGTGATTCCGTGTGTATCATGTATTTCCTTGATATGCCTGTTGTTCCAATGGTATCAATAAAACCAACTCAGAAGGCGTCTATTTCAATATATTTTATAAACTTCATAATTACCGTATTTCTTCTCTGCGGCCTGAAAATAATCTGCCTCCAGAAAGATTAATATTACTGACTCAATATACCCCATACTAATTAATCATTTTACATGTCAACAACAACAACAATGATAGTATTATAATAATATAATAATATTATTTATCTCAGGCATACATATGAAAATATTAATATGCATAAATTAAATATATATTTTACTATGAACCCTTTGAAGTTACAAAATGAAATGACCTACAAGATGGATATGACTTAGTTTTTAAAACGTTATTGCTATTTTTCTGACGAAGCTGTACGCCGAAATTTGAAAAAAGATTTTAATATAGACAATGATATACACATATATACGAGTGATGTCTCCATCATGTATAACATTTATCACATTTTAAGTCACTTTTACAAACCTCCGAACTGTTTACCCATGTCACCCGTTAATTACAAGCATTGAGTCTTCGCTGGATACAGTCTTTCCTCAGCTGCAGAAAGCAACGTGTGACACTAGAAGGAATCAGCTCATCAGAAGCAGATGTTGTTTCAGGTGTACCCTAGGGAACGGTACTAGGACCTCTCCTCTTCCTGGCATTTATAAAAAAACTCCCAGAATCTACAACATCAGAGACACGTCTCTTTGCAGATGATGGTCTACTTTACCGTCACATCAGGGACCCTGATGATGCCCTGAAGCTACAGCAGGACTTAGATATTCCTTACAGGAATGGGAGGATAGATGCCAAATGAAGTTTCATCCAGAGAAGTGTCAGGTCATTAGGATTTGCACCAACAGAGGTTCCAGCAAGATACAAACTACATGATGCATGGCCATATTTTAGAAGCAGTCGACTGTGCCAAGTATCTTGGTGTCTCCATCATCGAAGATCTCTCACCAAAGACCCATGTCGACAACATATCGTCCAAGGCGTCAAAGACCCTGGGATTTCTTCGACGGAACCTGCATAACTGCACTAAAGAGGTACGCGAGACAACCTACAATACACTGGTACGACCAATACTAGAGTATGCTTCATCAACACGGGATTCCTACCTAACCACTGACATTAACCGACTGGAACAGGTACATTGACGGGCAGCTCGCTTTGTAATGCGCAACTACTTGGAAAGGACCCCAGGATGTGTGTCCAACATTATAAACAATTTAGGATGGAATTCACTCGCACATAGGATAACCCAGAGACTTACAATGCTCTACAAAATCCAAGGAGGCTTGGTAGATGTCGATCCAGGAACGATACTCAGACGCAACGACATGCGTACCAGAGGAGGTCACCGATTCTACCAACCTACTGCATCCCAGAGAGTGTACGAGTACTCCTTTTATCTGAGGACCATACAGGAATGGAACAGGTTTCCACAGCGATCACCGATCATCCCACCATCGAAGACTTCAAGGTTGCCCTAGTCGCAGTCCCAGCAACCTTCCTCGTCGGTCAGTAGGAGATACCGTCGTGTATATGATTTTAATTGTAATATATCGGGCGCTTTTAATTGTAAATAAACTAGAGGAGGACGGCTGTTTCATACTACTAACCAGGTCATCTTTACAGTCTAAGAAGACTCCTGACATTTAACCGGAAGAAGAAGAAGCGGTACAACGAGCACGATATGTACTCACATGGTGTTGCTAATTGATAAATACACTTTATATTGATCGCTTGACAAGTACAGGGCCATCAATCATCAGATGTTTGACATGAACAAATAATAGAATGTGCCCAGTTAGCTGAATTTATAGATGTTACAGAGATTTAAATTTCAGACTATCAAACTAAATGCATAAAATTAATAATTAATGATTGACATGTTCAGTATAGTATCGTATCTATGATTCTATATTTTCTCTTTATAGTAACTTACTTTTTTATTATATATCGCATATTATTTTTTTTAACATAATTTCTTTTCGTTACACATTAATTACATCCAGTACATGTTATTTGCATATAGACGGTGGTTCTACTCAGATTCATTCTGACGTCTTTCTTCGCCAATATTACTTGATGCCGTATATAGCACGTTATGATCATCTTGAAATTGTATTTAATAACATTTATTGTTTGGGATTTTTTGTTTCTTCTTTCAATCACATGTTATGATAGGAACTTTAAATGCAATGAAATTAAAAAACAGCTCAACTGACTAGGCAGACAGCGATTTATTTATTGAATTTGAACACCATTTTTTAACAAATGACAGGTTATATATAGCATATTCATTTTGATTGGAGGGGCGATTTTGATGAAGTAGGTACTTGCATTCACAATAATTAAATATTACCTGCCACACAGACAATAGACACAGGGAGATCCGAATAGCCCACATTGAGACGATGACCCACGTAAGCTTAAATGAAAATTAATTAATAAATGTTGTACTGTTAATTATAAAAATACAATTTTCATGAAATAAATATCGGCTAAACTTTTACAGAAAAGTGATATGCAGTAGGTTAATAAATATCATATTGGCGCATATCGATATTGACGTGGTTATAAATTAAGTGAGATTATAAATAGTTCTTAAGAAATCACAAAGAAGTCCTTTCGCTTCGGTATAAACGCCAGCGACCTGCGCAGGGATATAATAAAATAAGCTTTGTTATACATGTCAGCGGCCTGCTTTGGAATACAATAAAAGAAGCTTCGGTATAAACGCCAACGACCTGCGTAGGGATATAATGAAATAAGATTTGGTATACAAGTCAGCGGCCTGCGTAGAAATACAATAAAAGAAGCTTCGGTATAAACGCTAGCGACCTGCGTAGGAATATAATAAAAGAAAAAGCTCACACAGAAACGTTATCAAACACAAAACAATATTGGTAAGGTGAAACAGAAATTTGACACAGGTTAACCATGTGATATAGAGTAATTTTACATTTTAGGTCGTTTCAATGTGCTAAATTAAATAACAGTGATTAATTTCAATATTGCCAACTATACTATGATTTTTAACGAAAGAATACAATTTTGTATTAAAATGTTAAATGCATTCTAATCAAAGTAAAGAAAAATTACTAAGCCCAGAAATTAGATGATTTCTCATCATTAATATGAACACAGAAAAAGTTTTTGTTACGAAGCAATTCATATTGGAATAAAAAGTTATTTCAATACTTTCCGTTTATATCTTAATTGTTTAAAATGTCGAGCAATTACTATAAACCTGACTTTAAGATAAAACTGAAATCCTGAATAAGCCCACTGCATATTACAAATACATCGTAGCATACACATTGAAGTGCATAATTTATGGTATGTGGGTTTTGTTTGTTTTATATACATCTATTATAGTCTATAGAACGGATCAAGCTCTGCCGAGTGGATCCGTTAAATAGCAATGTTGGGAAAGACCCATTTGAGTACGTTGATTGGTTCCGCGGAAACAATTAATCTAAGGGACATAATTTCTGAATCGAAAAAGCCATGTTAGAGTATTTTTCTTGCAATTCAAACACGTTGAATATTTATTATTATTATTATTATTTTCGCCACGATACCTTTAAAGAGGCTAAATAAAATATATTACGACATATGTTTTGATACGTCACGTCATAAATTGTTCCAACGTCATAATTGGGTAGGATGAGCATGTGGAGGGGGTATAGGATGAAAATCCATACCCGGTAAAAGTGCGTGGAAATCCTTGTCTTGTATGCTAGAATATAAGAATCTTACATGGGTTTGAGTCTAGGATAAAATTGTTTTGGTGGGAACATGGCTTTGCCATGCATTGAACCGAAAAAGCTATGAATATTTTTTTTTTATACCAAACATATTGAATTATTTTTAACTTAATATATCCATATATTTTACAACGGTCGTTTCAATTAATTTTCTCTCGGTAGAGCCTCATTCCCGCCAAAACAGTTTCTTATTCGAACCTCCAACCCATGTAAAATTCGTATATCCCTTATTTCTTGAAGGACCGAGACTTATTTAATTGTTCATCAATTATTTTGAAAGTCTTAAAATCGGGTTCACCTGTGTTTCTAGTTCATATTTTACCTAATCATTTTTGTTTAAAAGTAAAGTGTTTGTTCATTATAGTGTCAGACCTACTAATCGTTTATTTAGTATAAACATTATTTATGTTTGTGGTGTCTTTTGGCTGTGTTCTATGCGTCCAGGGTCCGAGGTTATAACACTTTGTTCCATGCTCAACTCAAAAGTTCATCATCAACTAAAACAAATGGATGCATTATAACAAAGTAGATATAAATACCTGTAACCGTTTACCGCAAATCTGCATAAAAACTTTTAAGTTCGATATGAAGTCATGTGATTGCGCCTTGATTTTTGGTTTCATATGAATCTTAGAAATTATGTACGAGTACAAATTTATTTATATTTGAGCACTGAAAAAAGGTTTAAAACCTCGGAGCCTTGTTGCAATGAAGCTTACTGATATTTAAGTTTTCTATGAAGAGATGAGCGGTGGTAATAATAGGACCAATGTAGCTCATGCATGACGTAGAACGCGACAATTGAATATTGAATATAATTTGCTGGAACTCCGTAGTAAACTTTTTTTTCTACATACATTAGTTGTTGATTTTATTTCAATATGCGTGTTAAAGTGTTGTTTTTGTTTAAGAAGAATGAGTCTTGATTTTTACCTGTTGGTGGTTGGCGTAATATTACGTTGGTACACTATAACATTTCAATATATTCTATTTTCCATTTTCTTTGAGAATTAGAACGTGCTGATGATAGGACTTCTTCACGGCTTGATTAGTTGTAATCTTGGTTTCTTGCAGTGACAATGAAACATTTATCATATATACGCGATAGTGCAACCATTTCAAATAAGTGGATCTGATGGAACCATTATCTTTGTAAGTGTCGTCAGATGACATTTAATGCAGTTCAAGTGTTTGCTTTATCGAAAATTAGTATAGTCTACAAAGATAAGAGTATTAAGACGTTACTAAATTTGAACTGCACTAGTGTAAGTCGTAGCAAGTCGTGATATGTCATTTACGTTTATGTTCTGTCCGTAGTTTTGCCCTTGTTCTATTTCTAGAAACGACTTATATTCTGTCATGTCCTGTTGTGTGCCAACATCGTGATGTTCTAATTTCTAACGTTACTTTGTCTGCAAACGGATTAGGATTGTGTTATCAACAATGTTCCACTTATTTTACTTTATAAGTTTTCCTTCAGGCATTAGTTTGACAAAAGGCGTACTATGCATTCTGGTATACATTATTTGATAATTTTATTACAGATTTATTTAAATTTAAACTGATGCATCAAATAAAGAAAATGACTTAAACCATGTGCTATTAGTTACATCGTTTGGATTACGTCTGGATTTAAAAGAATCCATATATATACCAGTAGAGTTTGATTAAACTGTTCTCTATTTATACTTTAAGGTGTTGGTTTATTGGTAGTTCTACTGGCGGTCTGGCATGTCGATGTATCAGGTAATTTAATAGTTAATATATTGTTAACGGGCTGACGGAATCAAATCAAAGCTTAGTTATTGTCACCAAGATTTTTATATTTTATATACAATCGAATGTACACAACAATCTTAATCTTAATAAACCCTGTGTATCGTTGGCAATTACGCCAGTGTTTGGTCAATGCAATATAGTTCAAATGATACATAAATGCATTAATCACATAGCTGTCTTGCATATTCATGAAAACGCATATGCAGTTTTGTTAACATTTATATGTATATAACATGTTGCATGGGCTGGTGGCCTAAAAGTAAATAAAAGAATGCAATAAATCTTAAATTTGAGCATGTTTTCGTCTGTAACAAAGATAACATTTCAGCGCGTTTCTGTCTTGTGTATTACATGTAATAAAGTGTACATTGAGCGTGTTCCCGTCTTACTTATTACATGTAACAAAGTGTATATTGCAGCGTGTTTCCGTCTTGCGTATTACATGTAGCAAAGTGTACATTGCACCGTGTTTCCGTCTTGCGTATTACATGTAGCAAAGTGTACATTGCACCGTGTTTCCGTCTTGCGTATTACATGAAGCAATGTGTACATGGCAGCGTGTTTCCGTCTTGCGTATTACATGTAACAAAGTGTACATGGCAGCGTGTTTCCGTCTTGCGTATTACATGTAACAAAGTGTACATGGCAGCATGTTTCCGTTTTGCGTACTACATGTAACAAAGTGTACATTGCATCGTGTTTCCGTCTTGCGTATTACATATAACAAAGTGTACATGGCACCGTGTTTCCGTCTTACGTATTACATGTAACAAAATTTGATATATATTGATAGATTACGTACAATTTTAATATAATGTAGGGAAGTACGTAAAATATATCTAATTTTTAACACTCAATTTCCAATATAATACTGACACAAATAAAAATCATGAAATTTATTTATATGCGACAAGATGTAATTGATAATTTTGTTTCATCCTTGATAGAGACTCATTGTGTCTACCTATTGGAAATTGAGTGCAAACAAATGAATACTTTAATACAGTTTGGCAGAGATCCTGTAATGTTAATGTTTTTGATAAAGAGCGTCCAATGTTAAAGTTGTTTTGGTGGAGACTTGCATGATAATGTATTTTGGTCCGGAATGTGCAATGAACTTATTTTGGTAGAGGTTATGCAATGTGACGTATTTCGTCAGAGATATTTCAATAACGTCTCATTGAGGCACTTTGTTTATCATTTTAACAGACGGGTACCAGGCCAAATCCTTTGATTCTTCGGCGCATTGTATGTTTGATTGATTGCCGGCCATTTTACAGTTGGTCAAAAGTTTGATAAATATTAATAAAATGTTTCACATAATCAGCAAGTACTTTAGTAGATGTTTTGGTAGTGATGGTACGATATTGAAGTACATGGTTTGGGAAGTGCTTTGATAGGCATTATGCAATAACAAGTTACATTAGTTTTATTGAGTTGAGACTGTTTTGATGGATTTCTTCCAGACGCCAATTTACAGAAGAATGGAAATATATAAAGTAGTGCAGATTTTGTTAATCTATAGCTAGTATAAGGTTAGCGTCTATAGTTTCTAAAAATAAAAATATAGAACAGTAAATGTTACCATAAATGCGCTCTTATAAACATGATAACATTGTGAATGTGTCTGCATAAACGTCTGTTGTTCTATCGAATATAATGTTTGATACATATGTGTTTTCAGAAACATTGGAATGTTTTTCTTGTACCAATATCCCGATTATATCTGACTGTTCGTTAGTGGTCAAGTGCTCTTTGGACGAGGTGAGATGTGTTCATTTCTTTTTAAAATAAGTATAATATATTGTGTTAAATGTCAACCGTTACGATTAAACATATACATTATCAAATTAAAAGCCGTAAACCTTGAAAGACTTAATAAACATGGTTACATTTATCTCCGCATTAACACCTTCGGTTGTACCGCGCGGTTTCCTATTTTAACAACAGTTTAGACTACCTGTAGAATGTTTCGAAATGATATTGACATGTTCATTTCGTCATACTTACACTTTCGTATTCTCATTGTTTCAGGAATGTTTCACAGAGGCAAGAGGTTTAGGAAACAGCACTGATTACACTCTGGGATGCAGACCGTTTGCAGTAAGTAAATATTAATGTTATTTTCGATACAAGACTTTTGTTCAACAGAATTTAGGTTGTTATGTTCTTAACACTACGCGGTAAAAATAAACATCCCTTTACTGCTTGGTTTTATACTATGACGACAATGTTGTTTTAATGACACATGGGTGTATTAAACTATACGTCTTACACCACTTTTACATTTCCAATAGGACTCCATTGTAACATTTATGTCCAAAACACAGTGAGAAAACAAAATATGCAGCATGTGCCTGGGCTCAAATTCTTCACTGGTTCAAGATATGCAATTATAAAGGGAAAAAGCAAACCTTGACCAGGTTGGGCTTTTTTTTAAATTCAATGCTTTTGTGAGACCTATCAATTTCCAGAGTGAGAATATGTTATCTATACGACCGCGATGCGGTTTGAACCAACAATTTTGAAATGACACAGAATTGTTCAGAAAGCTGGTATCAACCACAAATTTTCAGTGATGATTTCTAAAATACTGACCATTTATCTCATGCTAGAAAAACATAATTCACTGTAGTACAAAGCCCTGAAAGAAGAAGAAAAAGAGAACTAAAGTTTTATTTCTACCTCCTTCATATGTCCTGAACACATGTGGTTTGAAAGATGATAGTCTGGGTAGGGAGTTGGTAATTATTCAAAAGAATTTTGATTGTGTCTTTTTTTTCTTTTATTGAAAATGCAAAATACTCTTTTACCCATAGCAATGCAGAGGAACGAGTACAGCCAGTCCTGTATCAATAGTGGGAAGGATGTTAGACGATCGCAGTAGCCAATCGTCAATAGTGGGGAGGAAGTTGGACGATCGCAGCAGCCAATCGTCAATAGTGGGGAGGGGGTTGGACGATCGCAGCAGCCAATCGTCAATAGTGGGGAGGGGGGTGGACGATCGCAGCAGCCAGTCATCCATGGGTTGTCAACAGTGTTGTGGGACGGACTACTGTAACAAAAAGATTTGCAATAGCCCTACACAAAGTAAGGTTATTTATAGAATTCAAAAGTAATTAATAAATAAATTTTACCTATACCATTCGATAATATAATAGATTCGTATTTGAAAGCATAGGACAAGATGTATCTACATCTATTTTGTCACACTTTGGTATTAACGTTTCTTTGAATAAGTTCTACACTTTCTACCAACAATAATAATGTTACTATTGTTCTGTCAGTAATAACCAGTACGGACGGTCAATGTCACGATGACCCGGACTATAACTGTGAACTATTCAGTGGAACCTTCAACATTTGCGGTGACGTGGCCCATGCCAAGACGGTATGTCGTAAATGGTGTGGCCTCTGTCCATTGGGTACGTACAGTCATCTACGTGTTTGTGATACTTATGTTATAATTATAAATCATGACAACAGACTGAACAGAATGAGAAAGAGGGGTGCATTCGTCAATTATTAAATATGTAACTGATCCGTCCTACCTAGTGGCGTGACAAAACGACTGTAATTATTGTATATCATGTTAATGAACTTTGAAACGTTTATCAGATAACAAGCGATGCTTGAGAATTATTAATTTATGAAATGATTATTAACCAACGAATGTAACAGACAGTTTTCAGTTAACAAAAAAACTAAAGTATGAACGTTCACGAACGAAATGTTAATTAAGATTATTCATTACTTTTAATTTGCGGTTATTTCTTTGAAATAATGTTTGGTACCTTGGATGGTTAATTCGTACATGTATATACCCCATTTAGCCAATATTTTGCCCATTTTTCATATTTTAAAATATATTTTCGAAATAAAGCATTAAAATTATAAAATACAAATACATTTTGATAACATTTGTCAAAAAGATCTATCAAATATGATCAAATACTGTACATTTATATATATAAAACTATGTTATTGTTATATAAGCAGCCAATTTGTCGGCCATCTTGAATATTTCCGCCATTTTGAAAGTAACTTGAATGCAGTGGGTCTCGATGTTGACCTAATCCTATATTTCTTCCCAATTTGGTGCTTTTCTTAAAAATTGTTTCACCATAAGGTTCCACTAATTACTATCATTATTATTTTGACTCGCGTCTTATAACCTACACATCTACATATTTAAGTTTAAACATGCAGAATATTAAAAATGGATGCTGTTCATGTATTACACAAAACAGAAATGTTGAATTATAAAGATTAATGACATCTTAAAAATAATTGTGTTATATACAAATATGGTTTAAAACATAATTATCACAAGCATGTTCGGAACAATAGAATTACTAACCTAATCACAAATGATAACAACATCGATTACGACCACGCCCTTACACAAATAATGCATAAATAAATTGTGATATTGGACTTTGTGTCATTTAATTCCACTGCAGCTGATTTGCCTCACCATTATATACTTTACCATGCATGTTCCATGAATGTTTTTGGTTGGGTGACAATTTGACATGCAATATATTCCTATAAGATAGTATTTTTTTAAATTATTCACCCAAATAAATTCCTAGTTGATGGACATTGGTCATCATGGTCTACTTGGATGGGATGTAGTGTATCATGTGGTCAAGGTCAAAGGTTACGTAATCGGTCATGCACGGAACCTATACCTTCACATGGTGGACTAGATTGTGTTGGAAGTCAACAAGACGTTTCAAATTGTTCAGTCCGAGCTTGTCCAGGTAGGATAATACATATTGCGTAATATATTTTTCTAAGTGTCGTTTTATTGTTGTTATTTATCATTCTTGATAAGACGCCGAGGGGAAGAGTGCTGTTGTGCGCATATTTTAACGAAGTTTGACCTACCTCTTGGCGTTTATGCCACTTAACATTCCAAGGCGATGTTTGTTGCGGTTCCCTCTGTATGTTTGTATTGTGCTTATAATTATTATAATTAGTGTCTATATTTATTGTTAAATGTTTCATTTCTAACTGAGCATGTACGTTCAAATGTGTGGTACTTCCAGTCGGGCATTGGACGACTTTGGAAAGTATGTGCATGTATATGAAACTTAGTCACTTTTCAATTAGTTCTTATTAATATGTTGAGTATCTGTATGAAGGTAGTAACCTTAGTGGTAAATGTTACCAATATTTCAAATTAAACAATGACCATAACTGTTATTCATCATACGGTATCGTATTGCAGTACACGGTGGATGGAGTGGATGGTCAGCGTGGGGATCTTGTAGTGTGTCTTGTGGTGTTGGCTTACAGCGCAGAGACCGCAGTTGTAGCCGGCCGTACCCTGGCCCAGACGGAAATCATTGCTTTGGGGACGCAAGAGATGACCGCGTGTGTCTCGCGGGAGCTTGCACAGGTAATTTTAAATATTTCGGTTTTATACACTTACTTTTGTATCTATCAATTATTTATAATTGCAACACATCATTTCAATATCAAATTAACTGACAAAATTACATTGTTTATTTATATTTCAACTCGACGTAAATTATATTCTGCTATTCGCTACAAACTAGCATAATATATTTAGTTGAAAAAACAGTTAAATTTATATAATAAACTATATTTTAAAAATAATCGGAAGAGCATTAAAACTTATACACGTAATATGTATACCAAATAAATATCATAATTACAATGTTTAAAACCGTGTTGCAGCATATTAAACAAAAACATAATTTTGTATCATTTCATGTCATAACTAATAAATTGTAGATGGGGCTTGGTCAGCTTGGACTACCTGGTCAGTTTGTTCGGCGTCCTGTAACGGCGGATTGGTATCGAGGTCAAGATCCTGCGATAACCCAAGTCCTTCCATTTTAGGGAAACAATGTGTTGGAGAAGATGATGAATACCACACGTGCAATACGCATGCGTGTCCAGGTAGAATTAAGTTTGATTTTACTAGCAGTTTATCCAACTTACACATTCATAACAACGCCTCTTATCGGTACGTATTATCAAGAAGACTTTTGACTCTTTCCCTTATATTATGATATTATGATCAATATTAATTGTAAATTGTTTTAATAACATGTGTAAATTACTTATTTTATTTCCTGTGATAAGAGTATAAATTTTATACAGATAAAGTAAAATTTGCGGTTCTTTTACATTTTATGATTACGACGGGATTGATTTAATCGACACCGTCGTAATGATTAGATGTAAAGGTAACACAATTTATGTTCTATTTGTAAATCCTGTCTGGTCACAGGAGAAAATATATTATAAATTTAAAAATGTTATCAAAAAACAATATTTGAATTAGTATTTACTATTTTATAAGTTGCACACGACAAGAATCGTCTGAAAATACGTACTGCTAGGGGATGCTCTTAACGAGAAACTTTGGTACTATATGAAAAAAAAGCTAAAACGAAAGGTTACAGAATTTTGATAATTTACACCAGATGTTAAAAAATACGATAGGAACATCGCGATCTACCTTAAATGCGTTTGTTTCCAATGCGCTTATATTGTATTTTGCAAATTTGTCATGTTTTTAACTAAATAAAAATACATGTACCAACAATAAAGATTGATATTTTAATATAGATACATGAATTGTGTTACATTTTGAAGATAACAAATTAAAGAAATCATTAAACATATTAGATTATAAATATGAATTAAGTGGGAATCGAGGTATCTCATTTTTAAGATATATAACATAATATGTCAACTGTACATGTTCTACTACAATTTACAAAGTTATATCATGTATTGCAACTATATGCAGCATATTTTACGGTCTGACAGTTGGGATTATCGAGTGTTTTCTCTCCTTTAGCAACAGTTGTCGCCTTCTCTGTAAAAGCCCCACGGAGTACCCTCAGTAATGGAATGAACGATAACGGTGTTGTTATTTATAGAACGGTTATAACGAATGTGGGCAGTGGATATAACGTAACGTCAGGGGAGTTCACGTGTAGTGTACAAGGCGTCTATAGTTTTTATATTTCAACATTGCATACAAATGCAGCAGGTAATTCATATTGTTTCATAATGCATAACGGAGACGGTACTGTTGCCGCTAATACATACCAGACTACATCATCTGGTTATAATGCCGCATCTGCTTCTGTATATCTGACATTGGTTGTTGGTGACGTTGTTGATGTGGATTGTCACGGATTTCAGTATCTAATTGATGGCGTTGATGCATCATTCAGCGGTGCTTTAGTATCACCAACTTGAGAGTATAGTTTCATTTTTATCATTTTATACAGTTTCACCTCTTCCTTGTTTTTTTTTTATTTTTGGACAATTTCTTTAGTAGTTTTTTTGTCATTTTTCCAATTGATATATTCGGTGTTACTTCCCAGTATTTAAGATAAATGAATGTTTAGGACCTATCAGAAAAAAAAGAATTTCCTCTTTTTGTAATTACCTCATCCACATGTTTGTCTTTAAACTGAATCGTGAAAATGTAGGTTTTAAATGAAATTTTACAAACATATTTATTACAGTTTACATATAATAGTTAATTGAAACAAATATATTGATGTATACAGATTATAATAAAAGTTCTGGAGAAGGTTTGCCAAATATTTTGTAATAATGTGTGGGTAGAATTTGCCTAAAATCTCACATAGAACTCTTTTATACCCATTCTAACGAAAAATAATACATATTATTTACCGAGCATTTAAAAATACATTTGAGGGGGAAAAATGTTCAAAATTTCAAACATTTTCCTTTAACTGATATGACTTTTTTGAAAGTCACAAACGGTTAACTTCAAGCTTAAAACTACTTTTTACAAGACATCTAGTATAATCCTTATGCATCAATGTATTTATTTAGTTTTCGTTAAAGAGTATATTTTGTGTATTTCCTGTCAAACCTATATGTTTGGACACATTTCAGAGATAGGTAGGTTATTGGTGAGGAAATAACAAAAACATGGTACATAACTTGCATCTTTTATTTCTACCTTCTTGTCAAAGAACTCAAATATTTAGGAGCAATGGTTTAATAGATATGTTTTTATTAAAAATGGAATACTATTTGATTTAATTCAACAAGAATCTAAAGCATAGTCTAATAATTGATCCGTACTGGCACTCTGATTGCAATAAGGAATTAGGATTAATATCATTGTGATTGTCAAACATCACATCAATAACTGGACAGCCAAGAGGTTTCATTTTCTCATCTATTTAGGGGCTGTATCAATTATTGAGTGGTAGAGCAGGGGTGACTTTATCAACTTTGGAGTGCTAGGGGGTGGGGGCTATATCACCTTTCGAGTGGGGGGGGCAGTGGGGGGGAGGCTTTATCAACTTTGAAGTGGTGAGGGAAGGGGACTGTACCAACTTTGGAGTGGTTGGGGATGATGGGGGCTGTATCAACTTTGGAGTGGTGGGACTGTATGACCATTGGAGTGGTTGGGGATGATGGGGGCTGTATCAACTTTGGAGTGGTTGGGGATGATGGGGGCTGTATCAACTTTGGAGTGGTGGGACTGTATGACCTTTGGAGTGGTTGGGGATGATGGGGGCTGTATCAACTTTGGAGTGGTGGGACTGTATGACCTTTGGAGTGGTGGGGGGTGATGGGGGCTGTATCAACTTTGGAGTTGTGGGACAAGGGGACTGTATAACTTTGGAGTGGTGGGGATAATGGGGGCTTTTTCAACTTTAGAGTGGTGGGAATGTATGACCTTTGGAGTGGTGGGGGATGATGGGGGTTGTATCAAAATTGGAGTTGAGGAACAAGGGGACTGTATAACTTTGGAGTGGTGGTGGATGATGGGGGCTGTATCAACTTTGGAGTGGTGGGACTGTATGACCTTTGGAGTGTTGGGGGATAATGGGGGCTGTATCAACTTTGGAATTGTGGGACAAGGGGACTATATAATTTTGGAGTGGTTGGGGATGATGGGGGCTGTATCAACTTTGGAGTGGTGGGACTGTATGACCTTTGGAGTGGTGGGAGATGATGGGGGATGTATCAACTTTGGAATTGTGGGACAAGGGGACTGTATAACTTTGGAGTGGTTGGGGATGATGGGGGCTGTATCAACTTTGGAGTGGTGGGACTGTATGACCCTTGGAGTGGTGGGGGATGATGGGGGCTGTATCAACTTTGGAGTTGTGGGACAAGGGGACTGTATAACTTTTGAGTGGTTGGGTATGATGGGGGCTGTATCAACTTTGGAGTGGTGGGACTGTGTGACCTTTGGAATGGTGGGGGATGATGAGGGCTGTATCAACATTGGAGTTGAGGGACAAGGGGACTATATAACTTTGGAGTGGTTGGGGATGATGGGGGCTGTATCAACTTTGGAGAGGAGGGACTGTATGACCTTTGGAGTGGTGGGGGATGATGGAGACTGTATCAACTTTGGAGTTGTGGGACAAGGGGACTGTATAACTTTGGAGTGGTGGGGGATAATGGGGGCTGTATCAACTTTGGAGTGGTGGGACTGTATGACCTTTGGAGTGGTGGGGGATGATGGGGGCTGTATCAAGTTTGGAGTTGAGGGACAAGGGGACTGTATAATTTTGGAGTGGTTGGGGATGATTGGGGCTGTATCAACTTTGAGTGGATGGACTGTATGACATTTGGAGTGGTGGGGGATGATGGGGGCTGTATCAACTTTAGAGTGGTGGGACTGTATGACTTTTGGAGTGGTGGGAGATGATGAGGGCTGTATCAACTTTGGAGTTGTGGGATAATGGGACTGTATAACTTTGAAGTGGTTTGGGATGATGGGGGCTGTATCAAATTTGGAGTGGTGGGACTGTATGACCTTTGGAGTGGTGGGGGATGATGGGGGCTGTATCAACTTTGGAGTTGTGGGACAAGGGGACTGTATAACTTTCGAGTGGTTGGGTATGATGGGGGCTGTATCAACTTTGGAGTGGTGGGACTGTGTGACCTTTGGAGTGGTGGGGGATGATGGGGGCTGTATCAACATTGGAGTTGAGGGACAAGGGGACTATATAACTTTGGAGTGGTGGTGGATGATGGGAGCTGTATCAACTTTGGAGTGATGGGACTGTATGACCTTTGAAATGGTGGGGGATGATGGGGGCTGTATCAACTTTGGAGTTGTTGGACAAGGGGACTGTATAACTTTGGAGTGGTTGGGGATGATGGGGGCTGTATCAACTTTGGAGTGGTGGGACTGTATGACCTTTTGAGTGGTGGGGGGGGGGGGGTGATGGGGGCTGTATCAATTTTGGAGTTGAGGGACAAGGGGACTCTATAACTTTGGAGTGGTGGTGGATGATTGGGGCACTGTATCAACTTTGGAGTGATGGGACTGTATGACCTTTGAAGTTGTGGGGGATGATGGGGGCTGAATCAACTTTGGAGTTGTGGGACAAGGGGACTGTATAACTTTGGAGTGGTATGGGATAATGGGGGCTGTATCAACTTTGGAGTGGTGGGGGATGATGGGGGCTGTATTAACTTTGGAGTGGTGGGACTGTATGACCTTTGGAGTGGTGGGGGATGATGGGGTCTGTATCAACTTTGGATTTGAGGAACAAAGGGACTGTATATCTTTGGAGTGGTGGGGGATAATGGGGGCTGTATAAACTTTAGAGTTGTGGGACTGTATGACCTTTGGAGTGGTGGGGGATGATGGGGGCTGTATCAACTTTAGAGTTGCGGGACAAGGGGACTGTATAACTTTGGAGTGGTAGGGGATGATGGGGGCTGTATCAACTTTGGAGTGGTGGGACTGTATGATCCTTGGAGTTTTGGGGGATGATGGGGGCTGTATCAACTTTGTAATTGTGGGACAAGGGGACTGTATAACTTTGGAGTGGTGGTCGATGATGAGGGCTGTATCAACTTTGGAGTGGTGGGACTGTATGACCTTTGGAGTGGTGGGGGATGATGAGGGCTGTATCAACTTTGGAGTTGAGGGACAAGGGGACTTTATAACTTTGGAATGGTTGGGGATGATGGGGGCTGTATCAACTTTGGAGTGTTGGGACTTTATGACCTTTGGAGTGGTGGGAGATGATGGGGGCTGTATCAACTTTGGAGTTGAGGGACAAGGGGACTGTACAACTTTGGAGTGGTTGGGGATGATGGGGGCTGTATCAATTTTGGAGTGGTGGAACTGTATGACCTTTGGAGTGGTGGGAGATGATGGGGGCTGTATCAACTTTGGAGTTGTGGGACAAGGGGACTGTATAACTTTGGAGTGGTTGGGGATGATAGGGGCTGTATCAACTTTGGAGTGGTGGAACTGTATGACCCTTGGAGTGGTGGGGGATGATAGGGGCTGTATCAACTTTGGAGTGGTGGGACTGTATGAACTTTGGAGTGGTGGGAGATGATGTTGGCTGTATCAACTTTGGAGTGGTGGGACTGTATGACCTTTGGAGTTGTGGTGGGGGCTAAATCAACTTAAGAGTGTTTGGGGAGGGGTCTGTATGAGCTTTGGAGTGGTGTTTTGGGGCAGTATCAACTTTGGAGTGGTGGGAGAGGAGGCTTCATCAATTTTGGAGTAGTGGTGGCGGGGGAACTGTATCAAATTTAAAGTGGTCGTGTTGGGCTGGATCAACTTTGGAGTAATTGTTGGTGGTTTCACCAACTTAAGAATGGTTTGGGAGGGGGTTGTATCAACTTTGGGGTGGTGCTGGGGGCTGGATCAACCTTTGAGTAGTGATAGGGGGCGCTGTATGAACATTGTGGTGGTGCGGGAGAGTGGCTGTATCAACTTTGGAGTGGTGGGAGAGGGATCTGTATCATCTTTGGGAAGGTGGGGCATAGGTTTGTATCATCTTTAGAGTGGTGGGACAGGGGTCTGTATTAACTCTGAATTAATGAGTGAATATCTAATCATGTTTTTGCTTCAATTCGTTTATGATCAGTTACATTACATGAAATAGCGATGTAAAGATTATATTGAATGAAACACCTATCACATGTATTTGTACACCCATGTAAAGTGTATGTGTTTATGATGATAAACTCTATACAGATTTAGTCAATAAAAATATGTTCTGCTCTATTCTGTTTATAAATTCACATTTCAGTAACAATTCAAAGTCTGTCAATGCATGGCAATTACTAAACCTTAGAGTTTTACTACTTTTAAATTTTCTAAGTTTGCATTGATTCAAATTTTTCTCTATGTGGATTTATTAACGGAAATGCATATGAGGGTTTCTATGAATGTTTATCTTGTTTGATTTACAGGTTTATGTGAGAATTGTTTGCTTATTCTATTTAACGTGTATTACTGTATTCTATATAATATTTATTATACAGCTAATAAACATATGTCATAAATAGTATGTAACTATAGTGAAGGTATTACAATAAATTGAATTATATCATAAGCAGTTGTTTATTTGTGTCTGAATTATAAGAAACCGTATATGAGCAATAGTTCACATTCAGGCAAACAGTTACTGGTAGAAGCATTGTGCTCGTGACCCGCCAATTTCGTGCAACTACAAAGCACGTGATACGCATACACGGAAGAGTTTGTTATTCGTATTTCTTCTACCGATATTCTAACATGAACCTCACCTTCAGTCTTACATTCTCTGTCTCCAATATTAAAGAGTATCGGAAGTCAAAATAGGAATACCAAACTAACTTCTAACTGCTGTGAAAGATTTACATCGGAGCTAGAATAACGATAATCGTACAAATTTAAGGGCGATAACTAAATTTTGACATATCGTACACTTGAGTCACATATGGTATGAAATCTAACATATGAACAGAGAATCATATGAAACTTGGCATGTGATAATCACTAGCAATCTTGTATATAATAATCACATGGAACATAGAATATGATAATCTTGTTACAGACAGCACGAGACAATCATATGGAACCTAGCATGAGTCCTATGAAATTTAGTTTATACTAATTATATAAAGCCTGGAATATGATAATCACATAAAAACTAGCATAATTTTATGATTATCATCTGAAACCTAGCATGTGATGATCACATGAAACCTAATATATGAGGATAACATGAAACCTGACATATGATATTAATATCAAACATAGCATGTGACAATCACATGAAACCTCGCATATGACAATCACATGAAACCTAGTATAACTATGATAATCGTATCAAACCAGTTATATAATAATACCATGAGGATCATATGAAACTTAGTGTATTAGAAACATATAAAATCTGACATATGATAATGACATGAAAGCAAGTATCACATGAAACATAGCATGTGGCACTTATATAAAACCTAACATTTGATAGTCACATGAAACCTAGTATATGAGGAACACATGAAATCTAGTATAATTATGACAATTACATGAAACCTAGTATGATTATGACAATAACATGAAACCTAGTATAGTTATGACAATCGCATGAAACCTAGTATACGCTAATCACTTGAAAACTGGCATATGAGAATATTACAAAGTATAGTATATGAGAATAATATGAAACCTGGAACATAATAATCATATTAAAACTAGCATATGATAACCATTTGAAGCATAGCATATGATAATCACATAAAATCTAGTAACTTAATATATGACAATCACATGAAATCTGGCATATGATTATCACATGAAACATGGCATAAGATAATCACATGGAACCTGGTATATGATAATCACATGAAACCGTATATGATAATCACATGAAACATAGTATATAATAATAGCATGAAACCTGTCATATGATAATCGATTGAAACCTGGCATATGATAATCTCATGAAACCTAGTATATGATAATCACATGAAACCTAGCATATGATAATCACATGAAAACTGGCATATTATAATCACATGAAACCTGGCATATGATAATCCATGAAACCTGGCATATGATAATCCGTCAAACCTGGCATATGATAATCACATGAAACCTGGTATATGATAATCACATGAAACCTGGCATATGATAATCCATGAAACCTGGTATATGATAATCACATGAAACCTGGCATATGATAATCCATGAAACCTGGCATATGATAATCACATGAAACCTAGTATATGATAATCATATGAAACTTAGTATTGTGTATGATTGTCATATGAAACATATCACATTAAGATTAATCCTAAAGCGTTGATCGATCAAGACGTTGGGATGCATACTTTACCAAACCTTTGATAATGTTACTTATCACATCTTCGTACACTATTTTTTTATTTTATTACTGCCCTGGTTCTGTGGAATTATCGAGTTCACCTACGTTTCTATATATTACTTATATATTTACCTGGTCATTTCTGTATTCACACCATTCACTGAATATTCCAGCATAAGTAATAGAACAGCCTGGTACGGCTACTTAATTTTTTACAGTCTCGTTTGAAGATGTGACAACGTGGAAACCAGTCTTGAAAGAAGTATATAAGGTAAAAACGCTATAAATGTCTTAAAAGTAGAATTATTTTTAAAATTGATACAAACCATCTCATAATCACATATCAAATCTACCAAAACGTGACAAAAAAGATACTTAAATCTTGAAAGCTTGAAACGAAATCCCATTCTAAAAATAGATAGTACTCTTATACTGCTTGGCGACTTTCTCATCATCATTCGGACTCTTTCTAATATGAAACAAATTCTACAATGTGTCAACCAGAATGACGGATCAAATCGAAATCAAAATGAAATCACTCATTTGATACTTCACAAAATACGTTGCAATTTTAATCAGGAAATCTTAACCCAAGTTAGGAAATCCCCTTTTCAATATATTATTTTGGCATGTTTAAAATATATATTCTCGTAAATATCCTTACGGTAATACGGCGTCAGTGAATATAAACAGGCATGACAAATTGGAAAAATATTTCTTTCTTTTTTAAAAATCCTGATATATTTCCTTTCAACTTTCCGGTGGTGAGTTTTTACATTTGATTGAACAAGATAGTGAGCCGTGTTGTCCCCTCATGTACATATTATGTTTATTCTACATGATTATATTTACACTGTTATAGTGGCTGTGTAGTTTGATGGGTCTCGGGTCTTGTATAAACTTTATATTTGTAAATCACTGTCATTTTTTACATCCAATGCAATGTATACATATTACGCACATATCCAATGACATCGTTACAGTTCTCCATACCGACGACAGTTCGTTCGAAATGGAAAACTGAAAGTGGCAATATGAGTATATGCTTTGGTTGCGCTAATTGGTAATGTGTATAAACGACACCAAATTGAGAGATAAATGTTAATGTACGACATTTAAGATATGCTCAATGATTTATTGATGGACGTTATCATTTGTATTAGTATTAACTAGGATTTCGTTTTCATTCCTTGACGAAAATGTATATTGTATAAAAAATTTTAAGGTACTTGATACTGAAGCCTTCAAACAATAGTTTCCTTTTGTTTAGTTTATTCACATAACATCACTATTTGTTTTACATTTAGCTGTTTCTATGTTACAATGTTGGCATAGTCTTTATACATTTAGTGACTATGTTTGAAATAGCCATAAAAGTTGTCATATTTATTACGTAATAGTATCCTCCGTTCCATGTCACGTTACAAACTATATTTTCAATTTACGGCCTAGTATAATTTACATAAAAAAATATCAAGCTAAGCTATATATGGGGCGGACAGGGTATACATTACTTTTGATCAGCAGTTACACTTGTGTCAATTAGTGAGTGTTTTGTCGAATTTTATCAAGTCAACTATACATTTAACGGCAAGACAAGGTGTGTATAAGGACCATTACAAACGCCACTGTTCGTACAAGGTTTTATGACAGTTTATCCAACATCGACTTCTTAGTCCTTCCAGTGTCGAATAACTAGAGAAAACCATGATAGCAAACTACATCCGGTTCTCCAACTAAAGGGAGATAATCCAATTTGATAAACTTCATAATATGTAATAGCAGATAAGGATTTAAACTGACAATAGCCGCGGATTTTAAGGAGCATGAATCTCAAATCGCCACTTCCCTCACTATCCAGTTGTGCTCTTTGTATTGGCGTCAATACAGTTATTGTACAAAGTTTCCATGTGAGTGAGTTAGGAATATTTTCAAAAATGGTTCATAGATATTGTGATTTTTTGCTGCAGATGATAAGAGCAAATACTAGTATTGTATATATTGATATAAGGCATCACTGGTGTTACCAATGTGGATTTTGACAGACGGGTGTGTTTTAGAGCATTTGGGGACGTTTTGGGGTATTACTGCACTGTCTTAACAAGTCACTTAATTTGCCGTTTTATCTTTCTGAAATATCTATGTGGATTTATTTTTACAATGGAAATCTAAGACAATTTTTTATACAGAACATAGCAAAAAGTATTATTATTACAGAAACTAATATTATTATATTCATCATAATATTATTATTATTATTATTATTATTATTAGTATTAGTATTATTATCCTACAAAGCATGCTTTTATAGTTTATATTATAACTTTATGATTCAAAACATGAAAGTTAACGCCTGATTATATTCCACAGCTATTGCCTGTGTTTTACTATATTTGATCTGGTATTTGGAAATATTGGAATCGCTGGATAAAATAAAAAAAAATTGGCAGAAACATTAATCAACAAAGTGAATTCAAGTTATACGTTCATCATTTAATTATACAGACAATATGCTCGACATCCAGTTGTAAATGGGAAGTTCTTTCCGCTTTTTGGGAAACATTCCCTGTAAATCAATACTGTCGTGTGAATGTGTTAATTATAACTGCTGCTGATATATAACCTAAATGACAGATTGATACAGTTCATTATTGACCGAGGAGGCGGCGAAGGCGGCCAATATTTTGCATTACCTGTTTGACCCTGTCAATGGAAGGAGGTGGCGAAGGCGGCCAATATTTTACATTACGTGTTTGACACTGTCAATGGAAGGAAGCGGCGAAGGCGGCCAATATTTTACATTACGTGTTTGACACTGTCAATGGAAGGAAGCGGCGAAGGCGGCCAATATTTTGCATTACCTGTTTGACACTGTCAATGGAAGGAGGTGGCGAAGGCGGCCAATATTTTACATTACGTGTTTGACACTGTCAATGGAAGGAAGCGGCGAAGGCGGCCAATATTTTGCATTACCTGTTTGACCCTGTCAATGGAAGGAGGCGGCGAAGGCGGCCAATATTTTGCATTACCTGTTTGACCCTGTCAATGGAAGGAGGCGGCGAAGGCGGCCAATATTTTGCATTACGTGTTTGACACTGTAAATGGAAGGAGGCGGCGAAGGCGGCCAATATTTTGCATTACCTGTTTGACACTGTCAATGGAAGGAGGCGGCGAAGGCGGCCAATATTTTGCATTACGTGTTTGACACTGTCGATGGAAGGAGGCGGCGAAGGCGGCCAATATTTTGCATTACTTGTTTGACGCAATGGAAGGACGCGTATTTTAATAAGCGGTTAAACTGTATTTTATTTTTCATAACTGATTCGACAATTTATTGTGTTTTTTAAAAGGAATAATGATGTTGACAGTTTTGGTACAAATTTTCTATTTCATTTTCGTGGTGTTAATGCTATTTCATTGGCTGATGAACAAATTTGAAATCACGACTTAGAATTACACTATCCTTGCATTCAGTCCGTAAGGGTTGACCAAACCATAAATTTTAAATAAGAGTTAAACCAAATGTTTTGTCTCTACTGATACATCTTTAAAGCGACCCTTATTTGATTTCTATTGATTATTTAGTACTAGTATTTCATTTTAGGTTTGCCAACGTAAATATACATCATAGTCAGTAGGTGGCATTTAATGCTTACTCAATGAGCAACTACATGTACGTGCTGGGACGCCAACTACATCAAGTTTACACTGAATGCGACCTTAATCAACAACTACCTATTTATACGCAATCCCGAACATGGAATCGAGCTCAGTTATCGACAGTAACACTCTCACTTTCTTGACTTAAATCTTCGTGACGCATTGATGCCATGCATATAATTTTACTTGATTTTATTGCATTTACTTGAACACGCTTTTGTCAATATTTGATTAATGACACCCTATTTCTTGATACAAGCAATGACATAAACAATGTTTAAATCCTATGATGGCCGTTTTGTAAGAGACGTTCCAAGACAGAAATTCCTATTATGTCTTAGGTATGTTTATATTATTTTTGTATTATACTTAGTCGTTTATTTAAAAAAATGCATTGTTTGTGTTTTCGTTATCGTTTGGCTATGTTAAATGAGTCCTTGCTCTGTACACTGTCTCTGTGGATTCCAATGTTTATTCTGTTCGAACAAATGCGCTAGCCGATGCAAACACAAACTTTAAAACTTTGGCGAGAACACCCAAATGTGTTTGTTTAATGTTTCCGACCAGTTGAAATCCAAATAGTGATTGAATAGATCGCAGTTTGAGTTTGATATTAACATATATAATGTATTTGCTTTTGGTTTCCTTAATACACACGATCAAGTTACAATGCAACCTAATGACCTTGATTTCTTTCTATGAATAATTGAGTGGTTGTAATAATGTGTACCTCACGCACGTTGCGACAAATTAAATATTGAATATGATTTGCTGGAACTCCGTAGATGTAATTTTCATAACTATAATTCGTTGATACTTCAATATGCATGTTAATGTGTTTGTTTTGTGTATCGAGAATGAGTCAGTATTTTCCAGGCTGGTGTCATATTATATACCTTTTTATATTGGTACATCATAAAATCTCAATTTATTCTTTTTTTTTTCATTTTTCTTTGAGAATTAGAACGTGCTGATGATAGGACTTCTTCGCGGCTTGATTAGTTGTAATCTTGGTTTCTTGCAGTGACAATGAAACTATTTATCATATATACGCGAAAGTTGGAACCATTATCATTGTTAGTGTCGTCAGATGACATTAAATGCAGTTCAAGTGTTTGCTTTATCGTAAATTAGTATAGTCTACAAAGATAAGAATATTAAGACGTTACTAAATTTGAACTGCACTAGTGATAGCCGTAGCAAGTCGTGATATGTCATTTACGTTTATGTCCTGCCGGTAGGTTTGCCCTTGTTCTATTTCTAGAAACGACTTATATTCTAATATGTCCTGTTGTGTGCCAACATCGTGATGTTCTAATTTTTAACGTTACTTTGTCTGCAAGCGAATTAGGATTGTGTTATCAACAATGTTCCAATTATTTTGCTATATAAGTTTCCCTTCAGGCATTAGTTTGACACATGAGTATCATGCATTCAGGTAGACATTATTTTTAAACTTTTATTACAGATCTATTTAAATTTACATTGGTGTATTTAATAAAGGAAATGGATTACATCGTGTGATGTTAGTTACATCGTTTGGATTACGTCTTGATTTGAAAGAAGCCATATGTAGTAGTAGCGTCAGTTAGATAACGCTGTTCTCTATTTATACTTTAAGGTGTTGGTTTATTGACAGTTCTACTGGCGGTCTGGCATGTCGATGTATCAGGTAATCCAATATTTAAAATATTGTTAACAGGGCTGCTGTCATCAAATCAAAACTTGGCTAATGTTACAAAGATTCTGATTTTTATCAGTTTTATATATAATAAACTGTAACTTCAAAAACAATAAGTTAACGTTACTAAACAATGGCGGCAATCAACAACGACGTCATCTTTTGGTCAATATAGTTATAGAAATGTAATATAATTTATATATGTATCGTATTTAAATGGATTAGATTACAAAGCTGCCTTGCATATTTTTATTTGTAATACATTATACATTTCAGTACGTATAACATGTACGTATAACATGTACGTATAACATGTAACAAAGTTTACATTTCAGTACGTATTACATGTACGTATAACATGTAACAAAGTTTACCTTTCAGCATGTTTTCTTCTTACACATTACATGTCACATACAAACATGAACAAAAATTAAAGGGAATGTTGAAGGTTCATGATAAGCATTCTGTAAAACAAATAATATTTTAGTATAATATGAGTAGTGATGAATATAGTCTACTAACTTTTCTGATATGTTTATTTCATGTTTTACGTGTCTGTTCAAGTGGAATAATGGAATATGGAACACCTGTCACGTCTCTTAGCACTCTTAGTACCGGGTTCAGCAGTATACAGTGTTCAAACCATACCAAACGTGCGCCATTGTTCAAATCAATCAGAAAGTTTAATACCATTGATAATAATAACATTGAGTAACGGCAAACGTTCTGTGATTGAGATGTTGACGTATACTTTGCAATGATAAAATGATTAATCACATAAGCATCTGGTTTGGTGAATATTTTCCATAAGCAAATTCACAGAGAATGACGTTATATAAAGCAATTTTAGTTTAATTAAATCATACTTTTTATTATGGTCGTCAGTCTGGTCCGATGAGCTCAATCAATAGAGCGTCTGACTATCAATTCAGGGGTCGTGTTTTTAAATCCCCGCCCGCCCATAGTCTCCGTGATTATTGATATACAGCATTGCCTCTCATTATCATTCGCCTGACACAGCTGATTCAAGTGGGAAAGTTATCAGTTAATTGCAGAGATGGTTGTGCTCGATACCGGTTAACCTATTCCTGGATTAGAGGAAAGTATAGTTAGCTTAACTGAACGTTTGTTAGCCCTCGATGACATAAACAAAGTCTTTAGTTTCATAACAGTATCATTATAGGTTTTACCCGTTAACATTTACTGACAAACATATGACTATGTCTGCAAATTCATCTATGGTTTTATTGAATATTATATTTGATATAAAATTATTTTCAGAAACATTGGAATGTTTTTCTTGTACCAATATTCCAAACATATCTGACTGTTTATCAGTAGTCAAGTGCTCGTTGGATGAGGTCAGCTGTTTTCATAACTCATAGAATAAATATAACTGTTGTTAATCAAACATTAACGAATAAACAAATTGTACAAAACCAAATTAAAACCTGTTATTTTTGAAAGATTGAATAACTGTTCTTACATTGAAACATACTTTAACTGCCCACTAACCTATTAGATAAGGTCTTTAAAGCACTGACTGTAACGCCCACATTTCTTTTTTAACAATAGTGTAGGACTGTCTGTGAAATGTTTCGAAACGATATTGTCAAGTTCATTTCTTATAGATGAAACATATTTTATCGCCATATAAACACATATTATATTATAGTATGCATATGAATCAAATACAATTATAGATAAAAATGTCTGGTCACAAGTTGAATTCGTCCATTCCCTTTATTTTTTTCATATTTGTACGTTCATATTTCAGGAGTGTTTCACCGAGGCAAGAGGTTTAGGGAACAACACTTATTTCACTCTAGGATGCAGAACATCTGCAGTAAGTAAACATTAATGTTTTACTATTTATATTCGCCAATCAATTTATTCATCATCATCAAACCAACGAGGTTCCTTGACTAAATTAAAAGACTAATATTACAGAAACATGGATAGTACATTTTTCGGTTGTTATAATCTTAGCAGTACGCGGTTGAAATAACAACCTCTTATAGTTTGGTTTCACATTATGATCACTATGGCTGCTAAAAGTATTGTAGTATCGACACATGGATTAACTGATAGTCAGTTTTACGATGTGTGAACGGGGTACATATTCACAAACGGATTAGTTATTTGTACAAAAGAAGTGTTAACCGCATTTGTTGATTGTGAGTTTTTCTTTAGTGTATTTCATTGAAAAGACAAACTACTTTTTCATCCACAGCATAGCATAGGAACGAGTACAGCCAGTCCTGTATCAATAGTGGGGAGGAAGTTGGACGATCGCAGCAGCCAATCGCCAATATTGGGGAGGGGATTGGACGATCGCAGCAGCCAGTTATCCACGGGTTGCAAACAGTGTTGTGGGACGGACTACTGTAACAAAAAGATTTGCAACAACCCTACACAAAGTAAGGTTATTAACAGAATACAATAGTATTAGTCGCTATTGTCTTCCTAGTCTTTAAAGTATTGAGAAATAATTCAAGTACTGCTGTTACTCTTTTACAAGTCTGTAAAGTATTAGGAATAATGAGAGTATTGTCGCTTATGTGTATCCAATCGGTTAGGTATTGGGAATAATTCATGTATTGTCGCCAATGTGTATCCAATCGGTGAGGTAGTGAGAATAATTCAAGTATTTTGCTAATGTGTATCCAATCGGTTAGGTTGGAAATAATTCAAGTATTTTTTCGTTAATGTTTTATCAGTCAGTAAAGTATTGGTTATAATGCCTGTATTGTCGCGAATGTGTATCCAATCGAATAATGCAAGTGTCGTCGTTTCTATATTACTGGTCACTAAAGTATTTGCGACAACGCACGTATCGATTTTTTTTTACTATTCAGTAAATTATAAGAAATAACGCAAGTGTTGCCGCTATTTCGTTACAAGGAAGCAAACTATTTAGGATAATACAATTATCGTTTTTACTGTTTACCAATATTTATCCTAAATTTCCTTTATAACAGACGTATAAGCTTAGTTTCTAAGTAAGTTTCTGTTGATCTAAGCTAGAAGTATGTACAATCATATTTCAATTAATAATATTGCAAAGGCGTAGGGTAAGGTGTATCTTTTTATTTTCACACCATTAGTTATTGAGTAGACACATTATCATTAACGTTTGTTTTAGTATTTCTACCAATTAAATTAATGTCCTATATAATACGTTCAGTAGTAACCAACACTGACGGTCAATGTCACGATGACCCGGACTATAACTGTGAACTAATCAGCGGAACCTTCAACATTTGCGGTGACATAGCCCATGCCAAGACGGTCTGTCGTAAATGGTGTGGCCTCTGTCCGTTAGGTACGTACGGTCATATACGTTTATGCGATACTCATGTTATAATTATCAGTATTATGTCATAACTGCCTGGTAGCCTACGTTTACGTTTAAACATACAGCACATTTGGGACTGCATGTTGTAAATATATTGCAATATAATAGTAGTGTTGTGTTATAAAGATTTATATTCTCAAATTCACATTCTCCAAAATAATTGTAATATGTACAAATATGGTTTCAGTTGTAGATATCAGAAAAATGTTCGAAACAATAGAATCAATATGGCAAAATAACCCGATCACAAATGCTCACAACATCGGTTACGGTCGTCCCCTTACACAATTAACGTATACATGAAATGTACATCGTAATATGTACAAATATGGTTTCAGTTGTAGATATCAAAAGAATGTTCGGAACAATAGAGTCGATACGCCAAAATGACTTGATCACAAGTGCTCACAACATCGGTAACGGTCATCCCCTTACACAATTAATGTATACATGAAATATGACATTGTACTTTGTATCAATGAATTCCACTACAGCTGATTTCTACTCTGATTTGCCTCTCCATAATGTAATTATACTGCAAATACTCTATCATTTTAGTTGGGTGACAATTTGTGATATATTCCTAAAATATATGTTTTTAATTTATTCAACTCAATATATTCCTAGTTGATGGACACTGGTCATCATGGTCTACTTGGACCGGATGTAGTGTCTCCTGTGGTCAAGGTCAAAGGTCACGAAATCGGTCATGCACAGAACCTAAACCTTCACAATGTGGACTGGAGTGTGTTGGAAGTCAACAAGACGTTTCAAATTGTTTAGTTGGAACGTGTCCAGGTACGATGATACATATTGCGTAATTTATTTATTTTTCTATCTTTTTTTTTTTAGTTTATCATTCTTGATATGATGCCGAGGGGAAGAGTGCTGTTGTGCGCATATGTTTACAAAGTTTGACCTACCCCTTGGCGATGATGCCGCTAAATTTTCCAAGGCGGTGACATGTGTTGTCGTTCTCTCTGTATTTTTGTATTGCGCGTATCATTAATATAATTAGTGTCTATATTTATTGTGACTGTGCTGCTTTGGTCGTTAAATGCTTCATCTCTTACTGGGCATGTACGGTCTTATAGTTATGGTCATTCCAGTCGGGCATTGAACGACTTCGGAAAGTATGTGCATGTAAATGAAACCTAGTCACTTTTCAATTTATTCTTATTAATATGTTCAGTATCCGTATGACGATAGTAACCTGAGTGGTAGATGTTATCAATATTTTGAAATTGAAACAAGGGCCATAACTGTTATTCACCATTCCGTGTCACATTGCAGTACATGGCGGCTGGAGTATATGGTCAGCCTGGGGATCTTGTAGTGTGTCTTGTGGTGTTGGATTACAGCGCAGAGACCGAAGTTGTAGCCGGCCGTACCCTGGCCCAAACGGAAATCCTTGCTTTGGGGACGCAAGAGATGACCGCGTGTGTCTCCCGGGAGCCTGCACAGGTAATTTTAAATATTTCGGTTTTGTACACTTATTTGTGTATCTTTCAATTATTTATAATTGCAAATTACATTCTGCTATTCACTTTCAACTACCATAATTTATTTAGCTAAAAAAAACAATCAAAATTATATAATAAACTTTATTTTAAAAATAATTGGAAGAGCAATAAAACGTATACACGTAATGTGTATACTAATTAGATACCATAATTACAATGTTTTAAACCGTGTTGTAGCATATTAACAGAAATATAATTGTATGTCATGCTTGACATGTCATAGTTAATACATTGTAGATGGCGCTTGGTCAACTTGGAAAACCTGGTCAGATTGTTCAGCGACCTGTAACGGCGGATTGGTATCGAGGTCCAGATCCTGCGATAACCCTAGCCCTTCCATTTTAGGGAAACAATGTGTTGGGGAAGATGATGAATATCACACGTGCAATACGCATGCGTGTCCAGGTAAAGTTTAATTTGATTTTACTAGCAGTTTATCCGACGGACAGATTAATAATAACGCATCTTATCGGTACGTATTTTCCGGACGATATTTTCCTTTTTCCCTTATATTATGATCAATATTAATTGTTAATTGTTTTAATAACATTTTTAAATTACTTATTTTATTTCCTGTGATAAGAGTATCAATTTTATACAGATAAAGTAAAATTTGCGGTTCTTTTACATTTCATCAATACGACGGGATTTAAAATATAATACGCGGGTTTAAAAACAAGTAATTTGAACATTCACTGATGGTTGCGAAAAAAAACTCAGATACAAGTTCTTCTATTTCACATATGTTAACTCTATTCCACTATGATTTATTTCACTATAGCATTTTTTTTCTTCATAAATTCGAATTTATATCACAATTGAATCATTTAAAAACACACGACGCTTGCCTGCGAATTCGGACGACGTCGTATTTTACTTTTAAATTACATGGCGTTCTCTTGACGTCATCTGAAATCACCCGCGTTTTAATCAACCCCGTCGTAATTATTAGATGTAAAGGTAACACAATTTGTGTTCTATATGTATATCCTGTCTTATGACAGGAAAAATAATTTAAAAACAATATTTGAATTAGTATTTACTTTTTATAAGGGAAACACGGCAAGATTTGTCCGAAAAATACGTACTTGTAGGGCGCTGATAACGAGAAATGTCGGTACTATATCAAAAAAGCTAAAACGAAAGTGTACAGAATTTTGATAATTTACGCCAGATGTCAAAAAATCCGATAGGAACATCGCAAACAACCTTAAATGCGACGTTTCCAATACGCTTAAAATGTATTTTGCAAATTTATAATGTTTTTAACTAAAATAAACTACATGTACCAACAATAAAGATTGCTATTTTAATATAGATACATGAATTGTGTCTCATTTATAAGATATTAAATTAAAGAAAGCATTAATCATTGGATTATCAATAATATATATATAAACTGGGAATTTGATTATCTCATATTTAAGATATATAACCGAATGTGTCAACTATACATGCTCTTCTACAATCTACAAAGTTGTAGCATGTATTAAAACTATATGCAGCGTTTTTATGACGGTCTGTCAGTTGAGATTATCAAGTGTGTTATCTCTTTCAGCTCCAGTTGTCGTCTTCTCTGTTAATTCCCCACGGAGTACCCTAAGTAACGGAGGGACCGATAATGGTGTTGTTGTTTATGCAACGATTGTAACGAATAAGGGCAGTGGATACAACGTAACGTCAGGAGAGTTCACATGTAGTGTACCGGGTATCTATAGTTTTGATATTTCAATATTGCATACAGGTGCATCAGGTATATCACAGTGTTATATACAACATAACGGACACAGTACTGTTGAAGCTTATATACACGTTTCTGGATCAGGTGACACGCATGCTGCATCTGCGTCTGTATATCTGACATTAGTTGTTGGTGACGTTGTTCATGTGTATTGTACTGGATTTCATTTTTTACACAGGGGTTCGTACGCACACTTCAACGGTGCTTTAGTATCATCAACTTGAGAGTCTAGTATCATTGTTAGCATTCAATACAGTTTCATCTCATACTTTCATTTTATCATTAAGAGCAATTTCCTTAGTTATTTGGTCATTTTCCAATTGATAAATTTGATGTTACTTTCCTGTACTTAAAAGTAATGTATATTTAGGAACTATCAGAAGAAGAAAAAAGACAGGTTTCCTTCTTTGTTATTACCTCACCAACATGTCCATCTTCGCTTTGAATAGTCTTAAAATGTAGGATTAACAAGATATTTACAAACATATTTAAAGCAGTTTACATATATTATTTAATTGAACAAAATATTTATATGTTAAAGTAAACAGATAATAAAGGTCCTAGGAAATAAAGCTTAAAGCTTTGAGCTTAAATTAAACCATTTATTTATTATTTTAAAAAAGCCTTCGGCCGAGATATTTTTTGCAATTTAAGTACTATAGTAGTTCAGAAATGAGACGTTAAAAGGATTTCAGGTTTTACTCATGGGCTAGGGTTCCTTAAAATCATTAAAAAAAATAAGAATATCATCGGAACAAAGGCTGATAATCACGATGCATGTGACCGACTAATGCCATGTTTAAATTCTTGAGTTTTAGTCAATTGACAAAAATAATTTAACTGTTCAATTCGGATTTTAAACAATGGTAAAGAAACATAACATTTAGCGTATAAACAATAATACAACAACAACCTCAATAGTATGATTGAACAGTTTATTTCTTCATCATTTTTTTAATTTTTCATCTCAATCTAGTAAGCAGTACTGGTGTGGTGACCATGGGGTTACTGTGTCATTTTTGGAGTGGTGGGGGAGGGGTCACTATCAACTTTAGAGTAGTGTTGGGGGAGGGATTGTATCATCTTTGGAATGGTGGGGGAAGGGGGCTGTATCAACTATGGAGTGGTGGGTGTAGGGGTCTGTATCATCATTGAAGTGGAGTGGTCTTTATCATCTTTGGAGTGGTGGGGAAGGGGTCTGTATCATCTTTGGAGTTGTGGGGGGAAGGGGTCAGTATCATCTTTGGAGTTGTAGAGGATGGTCTGTATCATCTTTGGAGTGGTAGAGGATGGGTCTGTATCATCTTTGGAGTGGTGGGCAAGGGGTCTGTATCATCTTTGAAGTGGTAGAGGATGGGTCTGTATCATCTTTGGAGTGGTGGGGGAAGGGGTCTGTATCATCTTTGGAGTGGTAGAGGATGGATCTGTATCATCTTTGGAGTGGTAGGGGAAGGGGGCTGTATCATCTTTGGAGTGGTAGAGGATGGGTCTATATCATCTTTGGATTGGTGGGGGAAGGGGGCTGTATCATCTTTGGAGTGGTAGAGGATGGGTCTGTTTCATCTTTGGAGTTGTAGAGGATGGGTCTGTATCATCTTTGGAGTGGTAGGGAAGGGGTCTGTATCATCTTTGGAGTGGTAGGGAAGGGGTCTGTATCATCTTTTGAGTGGTGGGGGAAGGGCCTGTATCATCTTTGGAGTGGTAGAGGATGGTCTGTATCATCTTTGGAGTGGTAGAGGGGGTGAGGTGGTTTGTATCATCTATTGAGTGGTGAGTGGAGGGATCTGTATAATCTTTGGAGTGGTGGGTGGAGGGGCCTGTATCATCTTTGGAGTGGTGGTTGGAGAGATCTGTATCATCTTTGGGGTAGTGGGGGAATGGGTCTGTATCAACTTTGGAGTTTTGGGTGGAGGGGTTTCTATCATCTTTGTAGTGGTGGGTGGAGGGAACTCTATCATCTTTGTAGTGGTGTGGGGAAGGGTCTGTATCATCTTTGGAGTGGTGGGGGGGGGGGGGTTCTATCATCTTTGTAATGGTGGGTGGAGGGCTCTGTATCATCTTTTTAGTGGTGTGGGGAGGGGTCTGTATCATCTTTGGAGTGATAAGTGGAGGGGTCTGTATCATCTTTGGAGTGGTGGGGAAGGACGCTGTATCATCTTTTGAGTAGTGGGGAAAGGGGTCTGTATCATCTTTGGAGTGGTGGGGGAAGGGGGCTGTATCATCTTTGAAGTGGATTGGTCTTTATCATCTTTGGAGTGGTGGAGGATGGGTCTGTATCATTCTTGGAGTGGTGGAAGATGGGTCTGTATCATCGTTGGAGTGGTGAGGGGACGGGTCTGTATCATCTTTGGAGTGGTGGGGGGAGGGGTCTGTATCATCTTTGGAGTGGTGGGGAAGGAGTCTGTATCATCTTTGAAGTGGCGGTGTGAGTGGGTTTGTATCATCTATGGAGTGGTGGGGAAGTGTTCTGTATCATCTTTGGAGTTGTAGAGGATGGTCTGTATCATCTTTGGAGTGGTGTGGGAGAGGTCTGTATCATCTTTGGAGTGGTGGGGGAGGGGTCTGTATCATCTTTGGAGTGGTGGGGGGAGGGGTCTGTATCATCTTTTGAGTGGAGGGAGAAGGCTCTGTATCATCTTTGTAGTGGTGTGGGGAGGGGTATGTATCATCTTTGGAGTGGTGAGGGAAGGCGTAGGTATCATCTTTGGAGTGGTGGGGAAGGAGTCTGTATCATCTTTGGAGTGGCGGGGTGAGTGGGTTTGTATCATCTATGGAGTGGTGGGGAAGTGTTCTGTATCATCTTTGGAGTTGTAGAGGATGGTCTGTATCATCTTTGGAGTGGTGTGGGAGGGGTCTGCATCATCTTTGGATTGTTGGGGGAGAGGGCTGTATCAACTTTTGAGGCATGAATGAGGCTGTATCAACTTTGGAGTGGTTGGCGAAGGGTGCTTTAGAGTGCTGGTTGGAATAAATTTCATCCTTATTTTATAAGTGAATATTGAATTATGTTAATAGGAAACTTAACTGTAACATTACATTAAATGAGATGTAAAGATTATATTGATTGAAACACCTATCATATGTATGCGTGAACGTATGTAAAGTGTCTTTGTATGATAAACTATATACATATTAAGTCAATAAAATTAATTTCTTCTCTTTTTTGTTCATCAATTCACAATTCGATAACAATACAAAGTCTCTCAATCCATGGCAATTACTTAACCTTAGAGCTTTACTACTTTTAAATGTATTCAATTTTTTCTCTATGTAAGTGTATGTTTGATTACTTAACGGAAATGCTTATGAGGGATTTTATGAACGTTAATCATGTTTGAATTACATGTTAATATGATAATTGTTTGTTTGATGTTGCCGTTTATTTCTGTATTCGATATAAGCATTATTATAACGGATAAACTTATATCAGGAATATTGTGTTAGCATAGTGAATGTATTTCAATAAATGGAATTATACCGTAAGCAGTTGCTTGTTTATTTGTCTCTGAATAACAAGAAACCTTATTTAAATTATATTAAACGTTCAGGCAAACAGTTAATGATTGAAACATGCATGCTACAAGCATACTACAAGCATGGTGCTTGTGTCACGTCAATTTCGTGCAACTATAAAGCACGTGCTAAGCATACAAGTTGAAAGTGTGAACGTAGCGTGAGATTCGTATTTCTTCTTCCAATATCTAACATGAACCTAGCCTTCAGCCTTACATTCTCTGTCTCCAATATTAAAGAGTATCGGAAGACAAAATACGAATACCAAATTAACTTCTAACTGCTATGGAAATAGAGTTACGATAATCGTACACGTTTAAGGGCGATAACTCTATTATAACATATCGCACACTTGAGTAACATATGGTATGACATCTAGCATATGAGAATCACATGAATCCTGGCATGTGATATTTATATGAAACATAGCATGTTACAATAATATGCAACATACTATACTGTATGATATTCACATGAAAACTTGCATATAAGAATCACATGAATCCTGCCATGTGATATTTATATGAAACATAGCATGTGACAATCATATGCAACATACTATACTGTATGATATTCACATGAAAACTTGCATTTGGGAATCATATGAAACCTAGCATATAATAATAATATCAAACCTAGTATATAATAATAATAATATTATTAAACTTAGTATATGAGAATCATTCTAAGATAAAATATTATAATCGCATGAAACCTAGTATATGTATATGAGAATCACATGAAATCTCGTACGTGATAATCACATGAAATCTAACATATGATAATCATATTTAACATAGCATCATGTGACAATCATATGAAACCTCGCATATGTCAATCTTATGGACTCACACCATTATTATCCCCTACAGATGAAGGAGGTAAAAATAAAATTTTATTTCTCTTTTTCGTCTTTTTTCAGGGCTTTGTACTGCAGTGCTTTATTTTTTCCTAGCATGAGTTAAATTGAATCACCACTGAAAAGTTGATGCTAATACCAGGTTTCTGGACAATTCTGTGTCCTTTCACAACCGTTGGTTCGAACTACATCGTGGGCCAAAAGTTGACACATTATTACTCTGGAAATTGATAGGCCTCACAAAAGCATTGAATTTTAAAAAAAAAACTGTCAAGATATGCTTTTTTCCTTTATAATTGCATATCTTGAAACAGTGAAGAATTTCAGCCCAGACACATGCTACAGATTTTGCTTTTTCACTGTGTTTTGGACATAAATGTTACAATGGAGCCCTATGGGAAATGTAATAATGGTGATATGATTATATTTTTACTATTATAGTGGCTGTGTAGTTTGATGGGCCTCGGGTCTTGTATAAACTTTATCTTTTTATATTTGTAAATCACTGCCACTTTTTACATCCAACGTAATGTATAAATATTACGCACATACCCAGTGACATCGTTACAGTTCTCCATACCGACGACAGTTCGTTCAAAAACACATATGCTAAAATGGCAATATGAGTATATGCACAAATTGGTAATGTGTATAAACGACGACACTAAATTGAGAGTTAAATGTCAATGTTCGCCATTTAAGATATACCCAATGATTTATTGACGATTGTTATCAATTATATTAGTATCAACTATAAAGATTTGTTTTAGCAACAGTTCAAATGTAGGTAATATAATACTGTAGGCTTCAAACAACAGTTTCCTCTGTTTAGTTTTTTACATAAAAAATATTTCAATTTCCATTTATTTTACATTTAGTTGTTTCTATGTTACAATGTTGGAATAGTCTTTATACATTTAGCGACTATGTTTGAAATAGCCATAAAAGTTGTCGATTTTATTACCCAATAGTATCCTCCGTTCCATGTCACGTTACAAACTATATTTTCAATCTACGGCCTAGTATAAGTTATATAAAGAAAATAGCAATTTAAGCTATATATTGGGCAGACAGGATATACATAACTTTTGATCAGCGGTTACACGTGTGTCAATTAGTGAGTGTTTCGCCGAATTTTATCTTGCAAGGACTATACAATGGTGTTACAAATGCAATGAAAACAAACTAATTACTAGACAAACGGATTATAAGCAGCGCTTGAGATGAAAATAATAAATATGTGCAAGTATCTTGATCGTTGAGAATACAGATGTAGCTGATTTGGTATGTATATAGGCTGCGGCGTATGCGACGCTTCAACTACTGAGAGTTGTGTATAGGTGTAACCCCACCATTGATTTTTGTTCTTTATTCTATAGTAAATAATAAAAGTTTGAAGGCTTGTCATTCATAGAGGGTCCCAAATGAAAGAAGTGAAACCTACATTTTACTGTTTGCCAACCTCTGCACTATCAAAATATGATGAGAAAAGTAGGGGTCATGTGTCATATAAGAGATTTTTTTTCTGCTCAGTGTGTACACTGGTGACAAAGTGAAAGTAGACTTCCGAAATCATGAATTCATACCCCAATTTCCAAGCATCATTTTTTTTTTCTAAATTCACAATTCAAACATGACAATGCTATCAAAATGTTCAAAATACATCAATAATGCCATTCAAATAAAACAATGAGCATTAAAATAAGGAAAATACATTTTTAAAGAAGAAGAATTGAGGATTATTTACAACCGCCATTATGCGACTACCCCACGGAAGCACTTCCTTTTTGCAATGGTGGCACTATGCCTATACTAGCATTGAACAATAATTGCCGTATATAACTTAAAATATTTTAAAAAAGAAAAAAAAATGTGAGTAGAAATAAAGTGGAAAGGGTAGATAAAGTAGATAGAGAGAAACAGGAAAAGAGAGGTGTGATCACAGAATACCTTTTGAGGTGTTGTGGAATAAGTTATGGAATAAAGGATAGTTCAATTCAAGGAATAAAACGCTTGGTCTTCGAAATGTATGTTTGGACATGGTGAAATATTTTACGATTGACATCATCAGAAAGAGAGTCGTTGCCGAACAGTAGTGTGTTAAGATCTAGACGAGTAATAGGACGAAGGACGTCATGGAGTAGAGTTCTTTGGCGTTGATATAAGGGGCATGTGAAGAAAAAGTGATACGTATCCTCAATTTCTGCACAGACGCAGGTAGGCTTTCTATAATGTTTTTGGAAAACAGGTGCTCTTTCAAGGAACTGCAGTGCATCCGGAACCGCGCATGCTGAATTGCCGAATCTCTTCTACCATCGAAATAAAATTTTGGAACAGTCTTCTTGTTAGAATTTAGATCGTGCTTGAAAGACAAGACGGAAGTAGCAGACCGGGTGGCAGGGGGTAGTTTGTTCCATTATGATATAGTGGAAGGGAGGAAAGATGCAGAGAAGTGTTGTGTATTGAAGGAAACGTTCCTAATGTGGTCAGAATTGCGTAGGCCATAGGTTGCAACATTACCTACTGTCATGGGGATCATATTGGATAAATAGGAAGGGGTAGAAGGACTGTTGAGCATTGTATAGAAGTGGATCAATTTGTGTTTTCGTCTGCGGGACTTCAAAGGCTCAAGAGCGGATTGTATACGTTATTAAGTGTTACCAGGCTTGTTGCTCCCGTAATGATTCTAGCTGCTTCGATTTGGATTTTTTCGAGGTCTTCTTCTTCAGCTTTCGTTATATTATCCCAAACGACGTCAGAGTATTCGAGTGTAGGTCTAATGAAAGATGTGTAGATAGTTTCAAGCGACCGACGACCAAGAGTGAATTTGAGAGAGCGCAGATTGTTGACTCGATTCCAAGCTTTTTTGGTGATGTCTTCAATGTGTTTGTGCCATGTGCCATCGATATATAGAGTTATTCCAAGGTGTTTGTGATTGTCAGCGTCCTTTTTTTTAATAGAGTTCATGAATATGGGCGGGTGCTTAGGTTTGACATGTTTGCGAGAAATAAGTAGAGATTCAGTTTTAGCAGGATTAAAAGTTACTAGCCAGGTTGAAGCCCAGTCATTGATCTTTTGTAGGTAAGAATTTAAACGGAGAGCAACATGTTGAGGATTATCGACAATAACATAAAGGGTTGTGTCGTCAGCAAAGAGGCGAATCGCAGAGCCTATTTCAGAAATAATATCATTGATATAAACAAGAAATAACAATGGACCAAGAATTGAGCCTTGAGGAACACCAGCCGATATTGAAACCGTGTCAGATGTGGACCCGGAAAGGACTACACATTGTGTTCTGCCAGCTAAATAATCATTGAACCAAAGAAGAAGAGAGACAGAGATACCACTGCGTTCAAGTTTGAATAAGAGTCCCTTATGCCACACGCGGTCGAAAGCTTTAGATATATTACAAAAGACAGCTCGAACCTCTTTACCATCATCAAGAGCCTTGCAAAAGATATGGTAAATATATGTAAGCTGGTTGACAGTAGAGTCCTTGGGAACGAAGCCAGACTGAAAAGAAGAGACGAAGTTGTTGTCATGGAAGAAGTTAAATACATGTTTGTGGATAATCCTTTCGAAGACTTTACTGATTGCACTGAGTAGGGAGATTGGCCTGTAGTTGCTAACATCGTGAGGGTCTTTCTTCTTGTAGATTGCACAGACGTGGGCTAGTTTCCATTGACGGGGAACTTTGGATAGACGTACGGAGTAATTGAAGAGATCACAGAGAGGTCGGGATAGTTCGTTTGAGAGTTCTTTGAGCACTATGTTATTGATGGTATCGGGACTGGTGGCTTTCCCTGATTTAAGAATTTTTAGGGCATCAGTTACCTCTTTAGGCTGGATGTTAATGTTGGTGAGTTTAGGACCTTGATCGCTGATGGGACGGTTTGGGAGGTCTTTATTCGTGTCATCTTGGAGTGTTTGTGCTTGAAAGAATGTGTTGAGTATGTCTGCATGTCTGTATGTATTTTCTGTGTTTGATTCATATGTGTTGTTGTTGTGATAAAGTGTTGGGATGCTTGTTGTAGAGGACTTGGGATTAATGAAGCCTTTTAGAAGTTTCCAATAGTCGGACGAGTTGTGTTGTGACAGATGGTGCTTTAGTATTTCGGCCATTTTGGTGTTGTGTACGTGTTTGGCATTGCGTACGAGTGAGTTAGTTTTGTTGCGTATGGTGTTGTATGTATTCCAATGGTTTGGGTTGTTTGTTTTGCGTGCTCTGATATATGCTCGTTTTCGTCTTCGAATATGGGTTCTAGTTGTGTTATGCATCCAAGGTGGGTCGGTGGGTCGTACTGTTACAGTTTTGTTAGGAATACACTCATCACATAAAGAACGTAAAGCTGCAGTGAGACTAGAACAATATACATCAATATCAGCGTTAAAACAAATTTCCCAATCAAACTCGGATACATTGGTACGCAACAGATCAAAATTGGCTTCAGAAAATTTCCAGACTTTTCGCTTGAAGGGTGTGTGTCGGGGTTTAGGGTATCTGATACAACAGAATACTGGACAATGATAGCGAATATTCTGTTCAAGGAAGGGTTCACCTACACCACAAATGGATACCAGATTGGGATAGGATACAAGGAATAAGTCGATAATGGACTGGGAAGATTCGGTGAAATTGGTTGGATTTGAAATTAGTTGGGAAATGCCGAATTGCATGCAGATGTTGTCAATTTTCATTCGAGATGCAGGTTTGCGACAATCGAGATTAAAATCACCAGTAACCACTATGTCTTTTATCTGAGTATCTACAGCTAGGGCTATGGAATCTTGTATACACGAAAGGACAGCAGCATTGGAACTCGGTGGACGGTAGAAAACGCCGAACAGAATAGGTTTATGTTTCACTTTCAATTCTAACCATATACATTCAATGTCGTTTAACTCTAAGTCTTGTCTTCGGCGAGCAGTGATCGTATCCTTAACATAGACTAGGACACCGCCATATCTGTCAGTCGGGCGATCCTTACGGAAGGGTGTTTGGTAGTTGGAAAAGGCAAGATCCGATGTAGGTATATTGTTATTCAACCAGGTTTCCGTGAAAGCCAATACATCAAATGAGCATAAATCAGCATACAGTTGGTGTATCTTTGGGGCAAAGCTTTGAACATTATAATGAACAAATGAGAGATGGCTAGAAATAAGTTCTGAGATAAGTTCTGGATGACGAGCCGGAACTCAAATTGGACGTACTAGATGAAGCTGGACCGGGATTTTCGTGGATGTCACCGGACAGAATAAGTAAAACGGAAAGCCAAATAATCAAATCGAAACTGTTCATCGGTTTGAACCCTTTTTGCTTGAGTTGATAGTGACCAAAAAGACCCACTCTCGCTCTGTAAACAGATATATCAATAGACATTATGTAATACCAGGCTGATAAGTCTGTGTGAGCGAGTATCCTCCGTAGAACATGTGATCATACGAGAAGAAAGGAAATATGAGTGTATAGGATGTGAAGGAGTAATGCACAGAGGAAAGTAAATGTTGGAAAATGGTATGAGAAGACATAGCAGAAATAACGGACATACATAATGATGATACGAGAATTATTTGGTAGAATGGGTGGAGTATAATGTGATTAAATTACGATAATATTGAAATATAAACAGACAAGGTGAAATTCTATCTCTTGCGATTTAGTAAGTCGACGTTAGGTGTATTGATAAGTAAAAGCACCTAGAATTGTGAAGCAAACTAAACAGTGTTTTATGTGTTTTCTTATAAAAACAATGCCGGGTATTCTGAATGGATTTACTCAGGTACTCAATGTAACCGTGCTTGGTATTTATTCCATCAAGATCATCCGATGTAAGCTGCGTTTGGAGTGAAAACAAGCAATGTGTTGCTGTTTGTATTATTTACGAGTTGAATAATGGTGCTAATTTATTAAAACTAGTGTTGATGTAATGCTAGTTGCTCTACGTGTGTGTGTGTATTAAAATTTAAAATGTGTGCTTGGGGATTTGGATTAACATGCAGCAGTAAGGATTAGATATAGTGAAGACAGTGTAACATAGACTGGTATTTATATTTAAGGGTAGCGCAACCGTGCCTGGAATTTATTCCATCAAGACCATCCTATGTGAGCTGCATTTGGAGTGAAACAAGCAATGTGTTATTCATGAGTATAATAATGGTGCTAATTTATTATTAAAATTAGTGTTGATGTAATGCTAATTGCTCTACGCGTGTATGTGATACTAAAATATGTGCTTGGGAATTTGGATTTACATGCAGCAGTAAGGATGGATTAGATATATTGAAGGGCAGTGTAACCGTGCTTGGTATTTATTCCATCAATACCATCCGATGTAAGCTGCATTTGGAATGAAACAAGCAATGTGTTTCTGTTTGTATTATTCATGAGTGGAATAATGGTGCTAATTTATTAAAACAAGTGTTGATCTGATGCTAATTGTTCTAAGCGTGTGTGTGATACTAAAATATGTGCTTTGGAATTTGGATTAACATGCAGCAGCAGCAAGGATTAGATATATTGAATGACAGTGTAACCGTGCTTGGTATTTATTCCATCAAGACCATCCGATGTAAGCTGCATTTGGAATGAAACAAACAATGTGTTTCTGTTTGTGTTATTCATGAGTGGGATAATGGTGCTAATTTATTAAAACTAGTGTTGATCTAATGCTAATAGCTCTACGCGTGTGTATGATACTTCAATATGTGCTTGGGAATTTGGATTAACATGCTGCAGCAAGTTTAGCGGGAGCAGAGTGATGGTTCTACATGCGCATGAATGCAGTTGTAGTCTAAGGTGAGAATTCATGTTAATTTTAAGTTATTAATATTTGTATTCATGCAAATATGTTGACAGCTTATGCTGTAATGTAACAATAGAAGGTAACATACAGATATGAGGCTCACACAATTACAAGTCCTGTGCATAATAGTGATAATTGTTAGATGAGATGCAAAATGTAGTAATCAAATGCAGGATGCTTGTATTTTATATACAAAATATGTTTTATGACGTAAGCAGTTCATAATACCATTAATTACTTTGCATGGGCACATTCCTATTGATGTATGGACAAATGCATTCATGTGACAGGTGCTGAACCATGTAAAAGTGATATAACAGCTATACATAGTCGTATACATGATAACAGCTGGGCAAAGATTTCAGATGTAGCAGCAGACATTACAATGGTTCATAGGCACATGGATTCATCTGTAGATGGCATCAAGGTGAGTATTTATGCGAATTTATAGATCGTCATTGTAATCATGCAATAATGTTCACTTTCATAGTGCAATATGTCTGCAATATATCCTATGGTAGACACATATGAGACCTACACAATCGTAATCATGTGCCTGATACAGAACCATAAGTGGGAACAACACATCAGTACAAGGGCATACATACAGTAACAGCTATGCCTAAATGTAAGATGTAGATACTGAGAGTTAAATGGTTCAACATGCACATGAGTTCAATTGTATATGACATCAAGGTGAGTACTTTATATTGGCACACACTGATATGAGACCTACACGATTGCATTCATGTGTCTGGTACTGAAACATCGGCAACAGGGATCAACACAGTTGTACATAGGCATATGTAAGTAAGGTTACAGCTATGCAAAGATTCCAGTTGGTAAGCTTTGTTAATACTCTTTGTAGTCATGCCATTATGTTCACATAAACTTCACATGAATTCAACTATAAATGGCATCAAGGTGAGTCTAATCTTAATATATAAATCATGATTGTAATTATGCCATGATGTTCAGATCTCATATACAAACTGACTTTAAAATGATATTGGATAGGCACATCCTGATTGTAAGTCATATTTGTAATCATATCATAATGTTCAGAACTCATGTACAAACTGATTTCAATAGGCGCATTCTGATTGTAAATCATATTTGTAATCATGCCATAATGTTTAGATCTCATATACAAACTGACTTCAACAGGTACATACTGATTGTAAATCGTATTTGTAATCATGCCATAATATACAAGCTGACTTCAACAGGCACATACTGATTGTAAATCATATTTGTAATCATACTATAATGTTCAGATCTCATATACAAATTAACTTCAATATGATATTGGATAGGCACATACTGATTGTAAATCATATTTGTAATCATATTTGTAATGTTCAGATCTGATATACAAACTGACTTCAATATGATATTGGATAGGCACATACATGAGGACTACACAGTTGCATTCATATTCAAGGTGAGTATTTCAATTTGTAAATAACATTAGTTTTATAAACATGCCAGATGATTACATTTCATAATACAATTTGACTTTAATATGATTTAGTATTGGCACACACTGATATCAGGCCTACACAAAGTACATTCATATGCCTGGTACCGACCCATGGACAAGTGGGACCAGCAGAGCTGTGCATATAAGAAGCACATGAGTTCAGTTCAATTGTTCATGGCATCACGGTGAGTACTGATCTTATTATGTAAAACATATTTGTAAACATGCCATTGTGTTCAGATCTCATATACAAACTGATTTCAATATGCTATTGCATTGGCACTACATATAAGAAGCACATGAGTTCAATTGTTCATGACATCAAGGTGAGAACTGATCTTAATTTGTAAAACTTATTTGTTATTATGCCATAATGTTCAGATCTCATATACAAACTGATTTCAATATGCTATTGTATTAGCACATACAGATATAAGGCCTACACAATTGCATTCATGGGCAAGGTGAGTACCTAAATATAAATAATAATATTAATTTGTAAACTTGCCAGATGATCACATTCCATAGTACATTATGACTTAAGATTGGCACAAACTAATATGAGGCATACACAAGTTGCATTCATGGACCTGGTACTGAACCATGGATAATAGGGACCAACACAGCTGTATATAGGCCACTACATTATGACAGCTATACAAAGATTCCAGATGTAGTATAGGACAGCACAATGGTTCCACAGGCACATGTATTCAATTGTAAATGGCACCAAGGTAGGTTCTTATATATTTCAATTTGTAGATAAAATTGATTTTGTAATCGTGTCATATGTTCACATTCCATTATACAATTTGATTTCAATATGACTTAATTTTGACATACACTGATATGAGGCCAACACAAATTGCATTTAAGTACCTGGTATTGAAACAATGGGCAATATGGATCACAGCTGTACACCGGCAGATAGACTATGGCAGCTATGCAAGTATTCCAAAAATAGTAGGTGAGCACAATGGTTCAACAGGCACATGACTTAAATTGTAGATGGCATCAAGGTGAGTACTTAAATATTCCAATTTGTTAACAAAATTAATTTTGTAATAATGCCATAATGTTCACAATTCATAATAATATTTTGACTTCAATATGACTTAATATAAGTTCACATTAAATACCTCAATGTTAATAATTATGTCAATTGATAAACATGGTTAATTTTTTTGTATGCCATAATGTTCACATAAAATGTTATATTTAATATAACTTGCCAGATGTTCACATTCCATAGTACAATTTGACTTCAAAATGACTTAAGATTGGCACAAACTAATATGAGGCATACACAAGTTTTATTCATGGACCTGGTACTGAACCATGGACAATAGGGACCAACACAGCTGTATATAGGCGCATACATTATGACAGCTATACAAAGATTCCAGATGTAGAAGAGGACAGCACAATGGTTCCACAGGCACATGAATTCAATTGTAAATGGCATCAAGGTAGGTATATATATATTTCAATTTGTAGATAAAATTGATTTTGTAATCATGTCATATGTTCACATTCCATTATTCCAATTTACTTCAATATGACTTAATATTTGCACACACTGCTATGAGGCCAACACAAATTGCATTTATGTACCTGGTATTGAAACAATGGGCAATATGGATCACAGCTGTACACCGGCACATAGACTATGGCAGCTATGCAAGTATTCCAGATATAGTAGGTGAGCACAATGGTTCAACAGGCACATGAATTAAGTTGTAGATGGCATCAAGGTGAGTACTTAAATATTCCAATTTGTTAATAAAATTAATTTTGTAATACTGCCATAATGTTCACAATTCATAATAATATTTTGACTTCAATATGACTTAATATAAGTTCACATTAAATACCTCAATGTTAATAATTATGTCAATTGATAAACATGGTTATTTTTTTTTGTATGCCATAATGTTCACATAAATGTTATATTCAATATGACTGCAGTAAGACTAGGAAAGGTACATACTGACATTAGGTTTATACAGTTGTATTCATGTGCTTGATGTTGAACCATAGGCAAGTTAGACCAGAACAGCTGTAGCTTTATGCATATGATGACAGTTGTGTAGTGATTCCAGGTGAATGCAATGACAGTGTAATGATTCAATATGCACATGACTACAATTGTAGACAACATAAAGGAGAGTATTCCTGTCAACATTTGGATATATTAAATTTTTTAAATTTGTGTTCATGTCATAATAATCATATTTCATATAATAGATTGCAGATAGTTTCTAAATGATCATGTCATGATATATTAGAAATGACAAGTAATTACAATTGGTCATAAGAGTTATATAACATTAATAGTATCTACCACTGAAATAGATGACATTAACACATCACTAAGTGTTGTAATGTTAGACTGACTCAGTCTAAGCCTCAGTGGGCTTGTATCCATATTTGTAGATGTCATTATGGGTCTGTATCCTGATGGGTTTGCCTTCTATGTCAGTTTTGACAAAGATAGTACCCTCAAAGGTCCAAGTGTCAAGAATAGGGGACTGGCTGCTTTTCTTGAGCTTTCTACACTGCCAGGCTAGTTCCCTTCTAAATGGAGTCAGCTGTTCATTGATGAACATTGTTTCCTTGTTCTTCCTTAGTGTTTCCCTACCTTTCATGAAGGTACTCTTAGCACTGTAGCTTAAGAATTTAACAATTATGTCTCTTGGTTTGGCATTGTTGTCTTGAGGGGAATTGGGGTAAAGAGGTTTCCCATTTCTATGTGATCTGTCAATGTCTTTCAGGTTGATTTTAGCACCACTCTTTTCGGCCACTTCAATTACCTGGTTATCTGTTGATTCACCTACTGTTTCAGGTATGTTGCTGGTAAGCACACACAGGCGCCTACTATATTGGTCGGTGTTGTCCTGGTCCATTTCCATTTTGTTCATTTTAGCAGTCATGCTAGTAACTTGCTCTTGGAGCTTCTGTACCTGTTTTGTGAGTGGTACAACTTTCTCCTCAACTGCTGCATTTACAATAGTGGATATGCTGTGGATGAGAGAGTCATGTAAGCTTTCTGTGATTCTCTGGATATTATGGTCAGACAGGAAATTTACTTTACTTTACTTTTACTTTTGGTTTCCTTAATACACACGATCAAGTTACAATGAAGTCTAATGACCTTGGTTTCTTTCTATGAATAAATGAGTGGTTGTAATAATATGTACCGCAATCACGTTGCGGCTAATTAAATATTGAATATAATTTGCAGGAGCTCCGTAGTTGTGTTTTTCATAACCATAATTTGTTGATTTTATTTCAATATGCATGTTAATGTGTTTGTTTTGCTCATGGAAAATCAGTCTGGATTTTCCAGGCTGGTGTCATATTATATACCTTTATATATTGGTACATCATAAAATCCCAATTTATTCTTTTTTCCATTTTTCTTTGAGAATAAGAACGTGTTGAAGATAGGACTTTTTCATGGCTTGATTAGTTGTACTCTTGGTATCTTGCAGTGACAATGAAACTATTTATCATATATACGCGATAGTACAACCATTTCAAATAAGTGGATCTGTTGGAACCATTATCTTTGTTAGTGTCGTCAGATGACATTTAATGCAGTTCAAGTGTTTGCTTTATCGTAAATTAGTATAGTCTACAAAGATAAGAATATTAAGACGTTACTAAATTTGAACTGCACTAGTGTTAGTCGTAGCAAATCATGACATAACATTTACGTTTATGTCCTACCGGTACGTTTGCCCTTGTTCTATTTCTAGAAACGACTTATATTCTGTCATGTCCTGTTGTGTGCCAACATCGTGATGTTCTAATTTCTACCGTTACTTCGTCTGCAAGCGAATTAGGATTGTGTTATCAACAATGTTCCAATTATTTTGCTATATAAGTTTCCCTTCATGCATAAGTTTGACAAAAGGCGTACCATGCATTCAGGTAGACATTATTTTTAAACTTTTATTACAGATCTATTTAAATTTACATTGGTGTATTTAATAAAGGAAATGGATTAAACAGTATGATGTAAGTTACTTCGTTTGGATTACGTCTGGGTTTGAAAGAAGCCATATGTAGTAGAAGAGTTAGTTAGATAACGCTGTTCTCTATTTATACTTTAAGGTGTTGGTTTATTGACAGTTCTGCTGGCGGTCTGGCATGTCGATGTATCAGGTAATCCAATATTTAAAATATTGTTAACGGGCTGCTGTCATCAAATCAAAACTTGGCTAATGTTACAAAGATTTTTATCAGTTTTATATATAATAAACTGTAACTTCCAAAACAATAAGCTAACGTTACTAAACAATGGCGGCAATCAACAATGACGTCATCTTTTGGTCAATATAATTATAGTAATGTAATATAGTTTATATATATATCGTATTTAAATGGATTAGAATACAAAGTACTTATATCATGTACGTATAACATGTACGTATAACATGTACGTATAACATGTAACAAAGTATACATTTCAGCATGTTTTCGTCTTACATATAACATGCCACATACAAACATGAAAAATAATTAAGGGAATGTTGAAAGTTCATGATTAGCATTCTGTAAAACAAATAAATATTTCAGTATAATATGAGTAGAAAACTTTTCTGATATGTTTATTTAATATTGTACGAGTCTGTTCAAGTGGGATAATGGAATATGGAACACCTGTCACGTCTCTAATCACTCTTAGTACCAGTTTCAGCAGTATACAGTGTTCGAACCATACCAAACGTGCGCCATTGTTCAAATCAATCAGAAATTTTAATACCATTGATAATAATAACATTGAGTAACAGCGAACGTTCTGTGATAAAGATTTTGAAATACACTTTGCAATGATAAAATGATTTATCACATAAGCATCTGGTTTGGTGAATATTTTCCAACAGCAAAATCAAAGGAGAATGACGTTATATAAAGCAATTTTGTTTTTATTAAATCATAGCTTTTATTATGATCGTCATTCTAGTCCGGTGAGCTCAATCAATAGAGCGTCTGACTATCAATTCAGGGGTCGTGTTTTTAAATCCCCGCCTACCATAGTCTCCATGATTATTGATATACAGCATTGCCTCTCTGTATCATTCGCCTTGCACAGCTGATTCAAGTGGGAAAGTTATCAGTTACTTGCAGAGATGGTTGTGCTCGATACCGGTTAACCCCTTCCTGGATTACAGGAAAGTGTAGTTAGCTTAACCGAACGTTTGTTAGCCCTCGATGACATAAACAAAGTCTTTAGTTTCATAATAGTATCATTATAGCTTTTACCCGTAAATATATACTGACAAACATATGACTATGTCTGCAAATTCATATTTGGTTTTATTAAATATAATATTTGATATAAAATTATTTTCAGAAACATTGGAATGTTTTTCTTGTACCAATATTCCAAACATATCTGACTGTTTATCAGCAGTCAAGTGCTCGTTGGATGAGGTGAGCTGTTTTCATAACTCATAGAATAAATATAACTGTTGTTAATCAAACATTAACGAAAAAACAATTTGTACAAAAACAAATTTAAAACCTGTTATCTTTGAAATATTGAATAAATGTTCTTACATTGAAACATACTTTAACTGCCTACTAACATATTAGATAATGTCTTTAAAGCACTGACTGTACAGCCCACATTTCGTTTTTAACAATAGCGTAGGACTGTCTGTGAAATGTTTCGAAACGATATTGTCAAGTTCATTTCTTATAGATGAAACATATTTTATCGCCATATAAACACATATTATATTATAGTATGCATATCAATCAAATACAATTATAGACAAAAATGTCTGGTCACAAGTTCTCTTAACATTGGATTCGTCCATTCCCTTTATTTTTTCATATTTGTACGTTTATATTTCAGGAATGTTTCACAGAGGCAAGAGGTTTAGGGAACAATACTTATTTCACTCTAGGATGCAGAACATCTGCAGTAAGTAAACATTAATGTTTTACTATTTATATTCGCCAATAATTTTTTTCATCAGCATCAAACCAACGAGGTTCCTTGACTAAACTACAAGACTAATATTACAGAAACATGGATGGTATATTTTTCAGTTGTTATGTTTTTAGCAGTACGCAGTTCAATAAAAAAACCTTATTGTTTGGTTTCACATTATAATCACATTAAAAGTATTGTAGTAGCGACACATGGATCAACTGATATTCAGTTTTACGATGTATGAACGGGGTACATATTCACAAACGGATTAGTTATTTGTACAAAAGAAGTGTTAACCACATTTGTTGGTTGTTTGTTTTTCTTTAGTGTATTTCATTGAAAAGACAAACTACTTTTTCATCGACAGCAATGCGTAGGAACGAATACAGCCAGTCCTGTATCAATAGTGGGGAGGAAGTTGGACGATCACAGCAGCCAATCTTCAATAGTGGGGAGGGCGTTGGACGATCGCAGCAGCAAGTCATCCATTGGTTGTCAACAGTGTTGTGGGACTGACTACTGTAACAAAAAGATTTGCAACAACCCTACACAGAGTAAGATTATTAGTAGAATACAATAATGTTAGTCGCTATTATTTTCCTAGTCTTAAAGTATTGGGAAATAATTCAATTACTGTTGTTGCTCTTTTACCAGTCAGTAAAGTATTAGGAATAATGCAAGTATTCGGAATAATTCAAGTATTGTCGCTAATATGTATCCAATCGGTTAGGAATTCGGAATAATTCAAGTAGTGTTGCTAATGAGTATCCAATCGGTTAGGTATTAGGAATAATTCACGTACTTTTAGTTACAGTTTCATCAGTCAGTAAAGTATTGGGACTAACTCAAGTATTGTCACTAATGTGTAACTAATAAGTTAGGTATTCGGAATAATTCAAATAGTGTCGCTAATGACTGTGTATCCAATCAGGTAGGTATTGGGAATAATTCAAGTATTGTCGTAAATGTGTATCCAGTCGGTTAAGTATTGGGAATAATTCAAGTATTGTCTCTAATGTGTATCCAATCGGTTAGGTATTGGGAATAATTCAAGTATTGTCTCTAATGTGTATCCAATCGGTTAGGTATTGGGAATAATTCAAATATTGTCGCTAATGTGTATCCAATCGGTTAGGTATTGGGAATAATTCAAATATTGTCGCTAATGTGTATCCAATCGGTTAGGTATTGGGTATTAATTCAAGTAGTGTCGCTAATGTGTATCCAATCGAATAATGCAAGTGTCATCGTTTCTATATTATTGGTCACTAAAGTATTGGCGACAATACACGTATCGTTGTTTTACTATTCAGTAAATTATAAGAAATAACGCAAGTGTTGCTGCTATTTCTTTACAAGGCAGCAAAGTATTTGGTATAATACAATTATCATTTTTACTGTTTACCAATATTTATCCTATGCTTCGTTAATAACAGACGTATAAGCTTCTGTTGATCTAAGCTAGAAGTATGTATTCAGTTATTAATAATATTAATAACAAAGGTGTAGGGTAAGGTGTATCTTTTTATTTTCACACCATTGGTTATTGAGTAGAGACATTATCACTAACGTTTGTTTTAGTATTTCTACCAATAATATTAATGTCCTATATTATACGTTCAGTAATAACCAGCACTGACGGCCAATGTCACGATGACCCGGACTATAACTGTGAACTAATCAGTGGAACCTTCAATATTTGCGGTGACGTGTCCCATGCCAAGACGGTCTGTCGTAAATGGTGTGGCCTATGTTCATTAGGTACGTACAATCATCTACGTGTATCCGATACTCATGTTATAATTATCAGTATTATGTAACAAACTATTATTATCATAACCCAAGTGTTTTAAATTCATTCAGTTACTGAACTGTAATAAAGTTAGAATCTTAAATAACTTAGCAAAATATATAATAAAAGCTTCTCAAGAAAGGACACTAAAATTAAATACTATGACTTAACAATTTAATTGTCACATTCACTCTCGTTTATATAACCTGTATTTGAATGTTCATGTTTTGTTTTTCTTTGCATGCACATGTATTGCAGTATTGATACGTTATTATTTGTGATGATAAGCTATGTAATATGCTTAAATCCTAAATAAACTATTCTGTATTCTATGTCATAACTGCCTGGTATCCTACGTTTACGTTTAAACATACAGCACATTTTGGATGGTTTTTGGTCATATGTTGCACCTTATAATTCTTGATGTGACGCCGAGGGGAAGAGTGATGTTGTGTGCATATATTTACAAGGTTTTACCTACTCCTTGGCGAATATGTCACTAAACTTTCCAAGGCGAAGTTTGTTGTCATCCCCTCTGTATGTTGTTCATATATTGCACTAAAAATGTAGTGTTTGATTATAAAGATTCATATTATCAAAATCATGTTCTCAAAATATAAGTGTACTATGTACAAATATGGTATCAGTTGTAGATATCAGAAGAATGTTCGGAACAATAGAGTCAATATGCCAAAATGACTTGATCACATGTGCTCACAACATCCGTTACGGTCATCCCGTTCCACAATTAATGTATACATGAAATATGACATTGTACTTTGTATCAATGAATTCCACTACAGCTGATTTCTACTCTAATTTGCCTCTCCATAATGTAATTATACTGCAAATGCTCTATCATTTAAGTTGGGTGACAAAATTGTAAAATATTCCTAAAATATATATATTTAATTTATTCACCTCATCATATTCCTAGTTGATGGACACTGGTCATCATGGTCTCCTTGGACCGGATGTAGTGTCTCCTGTGATCAAGGTCAAAGGTCACGTAATCGGTCATGCACAGAACCTAGACCTTCACATGGTGGACTGGATTGTGTTGGAAGTGAACAAGACGTTTCAAATTGTTTAGTTGGAACGTGTCCAGGTACGATGATACATATTGCGTTTTTTTCTATTAGTTTATCATTCTTGATATGACGCCGAGGGGAAGAGTGCGCATATTTTAACAAAGTTTGACCTACCCCTTGGCGATTATGACACTAAATGTTCCAAGGCGGTGACTTGTGTTGTCGTGCTCTTTGTATTTTTGTATTTGCTTATCATCATTATAATTAGTGTCTATATTAATTGTGACTGTGCTGCTTTGGTCGTTAAATGTTTCATCTCTTACTGGGCAGGTGCGCTCTTATAGTTGTGGTCGTTCCAGTCGGGCATTAAACGACTACGGAAAGTATGTGCATGTTGATGAAACTTTTCAATTTATTCTTAATAATATGTTTGGTATCTGTATGAAGATAGTAACCTAAGTGGTAAACGTTACCAATATTTCAAAATTAAACAAGGGCCATAACTCTTCTTCATTATAACGTATCATATTGCAGTACACGGTGGATGGAGTGGATGGTCAGCGTGGGGATCTTGTAGTGTGTCTTGTGGTGTTGGATTACAGCGCAGAGACCGAAGTTGTAGCCGGCCATACCCTGGTCCAGACGGAAATCCTTGCTTTGGGGACGCAAGAGATGACCGCGTGTGTCTCCCGGGAGCCTGCACAGGTAATTTTAAATATTTCGGTTTTGTACATTTACTTTTGTATCTATCAATTATTTATAATTGCAACACATCATTTCAATGTCATATTAACTGACAAAATTACATTGTTTATTTATGTTTCAACTCGACGTAAATTCTGCTTTTCATTATAAACGTAATGTGTATACCAATCAGATACCATGATTACAATGTTTTAAACCGTGTTGTAGCATATTAACAAAAACATAATTGTGTGTCATGTCTTGATATGACAAAGTTAATAAATTGTAGATGGTGCTTGGTCAGATTGGACTACCTGGTCAGTTTGTTCGGCGTCCTGTAACGGCGGATTGGTATCAAGGTCAAGATCCTGCGATAACCCAAGTCCTTCCATTTTAGGGAAACAATGTGTTGGGGACTATGATGAATACCACACGTGCAATACGCATGCGTGTCCAGGTAGAGTTAAGTTTGATTTTACTAGCAGTTTATCATTCATAACAACGCCTCTACTCATAACATATTTTCCGGAAGACGTTTGCCTTTTTTTCTTATATTATGATCAATATTAATTGTAAAATGTTTTAATAACATCTTTAAATTACTTATTTTATTTCCTGTGATAATAGTATCAATTTTATACAGATAAAGTAAAATTTGCGGTTCTTTTACATTTTATCAATACGACGGGATTTAAAATATAATACGCGGGTTTAAAAACAAGGAATTTGAACATTCACTGATGGTTGCGCAAAAAAAAACAATATAGATACAAGTTCTTCTATTTCACGTATGTTAAACTTTATTCCACTATTATTCATTTCACTATAATATGACCAAATTTTTTTTCCTTCATAAATTCAAATTTAAATCAAAATTGAACCATTTAAAAACACACGACGCTTGCCTGCGATTTCGGACGACGTCGTATTTTACGTTTTACATGGCGTTCTCTTGACGTCATCTGAAATAACCAGCGTTTTAATCTCCGTCGTAATAATTAGATTTAAAGGTAACACAATTTGTGCTCTATTTGTATATCCTGTCTTATCGCTGGATAAATAATTAAAAAAACAATATTTGGATTATTATTTACTTTTTTATAAGGGAAACACGGCAAGATTCGTTCGAAAAATACGTACTGCTTGCGGGCGTTGTATCCAAAAAAGCTAAAACGAAAGTGTACAGAATTTTGATAATTTACGCCAGATGTAAAAAAATCCGATAGGAATATCGCAATCAACCTTAAATGCGACGTTTCCAATACCCTTAAAATGTATTTTGCAAAACTGTAATGTTTTTAACTAAAAAAAATACATGTACCAACAATAATGATTGCTATTTTAATATAGATACACGAATTGTGTCACATTTTTAAGATATTATATAAAGAAATCATTAACCACAATAGATTATAAATAAAATATAAATAAACTGGGAATTTTTAAGATATATAACAGAATGTGTCAACTACACAGCTTTACTACAATCTACAAAGTTAAATCATGTATTACAACTATATGCAGCGTTTTCGTACGGTCTGTCAGTTGAGATTATCAAGTGTGTTGTCTCCTCCAGCTCCAGTTGTCATCTTCTCTGTTAATTCCCCACGGAGTATCCTCAGTAATGGACGGACCGACAACGGTGTTGCTATTTATAGAACGACTGTAACGAATGTGGGCAGTGGATACAACGTAACGTCAGGGGAGTTCACGTGTAATGTACCGGGCATCTATAGTTTTGATATTTCAATATTGCATACAAGTGCTGCAGGTTATTCATATTGTTACATACAACATAACGGACATAATAGTGCTGAAGCTTTTACATACGAACCGCCGTCTACAGCAGGCGGTCATCATGCTGCATTTGCGTCTGTATATTTGACATTAGTTGTTGGTGACGTTGTTCATGTGTATTGTACTGGATTTCAGTATTTATATAAAGGCATCAATGCACAATTCAACGGTGCTTTAGTATCATCAACTTGAGAGTATAGTTTCATTCTTATTATTTTATAGTTTCACCTTATATTTTTTTATAATTTTTGGACGATTTCTGTAGTTTTATGTCCTTTTTTCCAATAGATCAGTTGATGTTACTTTCCAGCATTTAAGGTTAAGGTATGTTTAGAAATTATCAGAAATAAAAGAAAGTTTCTTTCTTTGTTATACCTCACCAATAACATGTCCGTCTTTGAACTGAGTCTTAAAATGTAGGGTTTACAAGAAATTCACAAGCATATTTAGTTTAAACAATATTTATTTGTTATATTACATAAACATATATTCAAATATACAGCGATACATAACAATAGAATTGAGAAGAAGGCTATTGCTAGCTCGTACAAAGGCTCTCTTCTGGCAAAGTCTCTCTTCTGAAAAAAAGAAACATTTTAAAAAATATTTAAAACAGTTGACATATAATAGTTAATTGAAACAAATATAAAAGTCCTGGAAAAGGTTGTTTTAAGTTTGAATATAACTATTTTTGATTTTTTTAAAAATCCCTTCGGCCGAGATACATTTTTTTTTGCATTTTTTATAGAACTACTAGCTTAATGTATTAGATTTATTGTTGTTTCTGTTGTTTTGGTGTGGAGCACAATTAAGAATACAATTTTATTTTTTTCTTTAATGAAACACAAATCCATAAGATAGGTTGAGTTCTTAAGCATTGCCGTAGTAGAGAAATGACGCAAACAAGAAAATCAGGTTTTGTTCAGGGGTTCATGGTTTCTGAAAAGGATCATTTAAAAAAATAAAAAATATCATCGGAATAAAGGCCGACAATCACTATCCATGAGACCGTCTAATGCCATGTATAAGTTCTTGTGTTTTAGTCTATTGACTTTTAATTAAACAGTTCAATTCGAGTTTTAAACAATGGTTAAGAAACATAACATGTATTTATAAACAACAACACAGCAACACACTCAGTAGAATAACTGAACAGTTTATTTCTTCATCTTTTTTTTTCATTTTTCATCTCCATCAAGTCCCCTAGTAACAAGTATTCTATTCCAGAGTAACACTGAATTAGATCCATGATACCAAGTTACCAGAAATTATACCAACGCTATGTCAATATACCCGGGCATTTTACGTCTCTCACACAGCAGGAAGGTTGCTGTTGTGATAGTCAGCTGTATCAACTTTGGAATGGTGGGGGAGGAGGCTGTATCAACTTTGGAATGGTGGGGGAGGGGTCTGTATCAATTTTGGAGTGGTGGGGGAGGGGGCTGTATCAACTTTGGAGTGGTGGGGGAGGGGCTGTATCAAATTTGGAGTGGTGGGGGAGGGTTCTGTATCACCTTTGGAGTGGTGGGGGAGGGGGCTGTATTACCTTTGGAGTGGTGGGGGAGGGGGCTGTATCACCTTTGGAGTGGTGGGGGAGGGGGCTGTATCAACTTTGGAGTAGTGGGGGAGGGGTCTGTATCACCTGTGGAGTGGTGGGGAAGGGGGTTGTATCACCTGTGGAGTAGTGGGGGAGGGGTCTGTATCACCTTTGGAGTGGTGGAGGAGGGTTCTGTATCACCTTTGGAGTGGTGGGGGAGGGTTCTGTATCACCTTTGGAGTGGTGGGGGAGGGGGCTGTATCAACTTTGGAGTAGTGGGGGAGGGGTCTGTATCACCTGTGGAGTGGTGGGGAAGGGGGTTGTATCACATGTGGAGTAGTGGGGGAGGGGTCTGTATCACCTGTGGAGTAATGGGGAGGGGGCTGTATCAACTTTGGAGTGGTGGGGGAGGGTTCTGTATCACCTTTGGAGTGGTGGAGGAGGGGGTTGTATCACCTGTTGAATAGTGGGGGAGGGGATTGTATCACCTGTGGAGTGGTGGGGGAGGGAGTTGTATCACCTGTGGAATGGTGGGGGAGGGGATTGTATCACCTGTGGAGTAGTGGGGGAGGGGTCTGTATCACCTGTGGAGTGATGGGAGAGGGGTCTGTATCAACTTTGGAGTGGTGGGGGAGGGTTCTGTATCACCTTTGGAGTGGTGGGGAAGGGGGCTGTATCAACTTTGGAGTGGTTGGGGAGGGGTCTTTATCAACAATGGAGTGGTGGGGGAGGGGGCTGTTTCACCTTTAGAGTGATGAGGGAGGGGGCTGTATCAGCTTTGGAGTGGTGGGGAGGGGGCTGTATCAACTTTGGAGTGGTGGGGGAGGGGGCTGTATCAAGTTTGGAGGGGTCTTTATCAACATTGGAGTGTAGGGGGAGGGGGCTGTTTCACCTTTGGAGTAATGGGGGAGGGGGTTGTATCAACTTTTTGGAGTGGTGGGGAGGGGGCTGTATCAACTTTGGAGTGGTGGGGGAGGAGGCTGTATCAAGTTTGGAAGGGTTGGGGAGGGGGCTGTATCATCTTTGGAGTGGTGGGGGAGGGGGCTGTATCAACTTTGGAGTGATGGGGGAGGGGGCTGTATCAACTTTTGAGTGGTGGAGGGGGCTGTATCAACTTTTGAGCGGTTGGGGAAGAAAGGCTGTATCAACTTTGGAGTGGTTGGGGAGGGGGCTGTATCAACTTTGGAGTGGTGGGGAGGGGGCTGTATCAACTTTGGAGTGGTGGAGGGAGCTGTATCAACTTTGGAGAGGTGGGGGAGGGGGCTGTATCACATTTGGAGTGCTGGGAGAGGGGGAGGCAGTTTCAACTTTGGAGTGGTGGGGGGAGGGGGCTGTATCAACTTTGGAGTGGTGGAGGGGGCTGTATCAACTTTGGAGTAGTGGGGAAAGGGGGGCTGTATCACATTTGGAGTGCTGGGAGAGGGGGAGGCAGTATCAACTTTAGAGTGGTGGGGGAGGAGGAGGCAGTATCAACTTTGGAGTGGTGGGGGGAGGGGGCTGTATCAACTTTGGAGTGGTGGAGGGGGCTGTATCAACTTTGGAGTAGTGGGGAAAGGGGGGCTGTATCACATTTGGAGTGCTGGGAGAGGGGGAGGCAGTATCAACTTTGGAGTGGTGGGGGACGAGGGACTTATTTACTTTGGAAAGGTGGGAGAGGGGAAGATTGTATCAACTTTGAAATTGTGGGAGAGGGGAAGGTTGTACCAACTTTGGAGTTGTGTGGTTGGGGGAGGTTGAATCAACTTTGAAGTGGTGTGGAAGGGCTGAGGCTGTATCAACTTTGGAGTGGTGTGGGAGGAGGAGACAGTTCAACTTTGGAATGGTGGAGGGGGAGGAGGCAGTATCAAGTTTGGAGTGGTTGGGGAGGGGGCTGTATCAACTTTGGAGTGGTGGGGGAGGGGGCTCTATCAACTTTGGAGTGGTGGGGGAGGGGGCTGTATCAACTTTCGAGTGGTGGAGGGGGCTGTATCAACTTTTGAGCGGTTGGGGAAGGGAGGCTGTATCAACTTTGGAGTGGTGGGGGAGGGGGCTGTATCAACTTTGGAGTGGTGTGGGAGGGTGCTGTATCAACTTTGGAGTGGTGGGGGAGGAGGAGGCAGTATCAACTTTGGAGTGTTGGCGGAGGGGGCTGTATCAACTTTGGAGTGGTGGGGAGGGGGCTGTATCAACTTTGGAGTGGTTGGGGAGGGGGCTGTATGAGTTGTGTGGGTGGGGGAGGTTGAATCAACTTTGAAGTGGTGTGGAAGGGCGGAGGCTGTATCAACTTTGGAGTGGTGTGGGAGGAGGAGGCAGTTCAACTTTGGAATGGTGGATGGGGAGGAGGCAGTATCAAGTTTGGAGTGGTAGGGAAGAGGAGGCAGTATCAACTTTGGAGTGGTGGGGGAGGAGGAGGCAGTATCAACTTAATCCTTTTTCTATTATTGTATACAATAATATAGGACTTATCAACTTTGAAATGGTTGGAGAGGGGAAGGGTGTATCAACTTTGAAATGTAGGGAGAGGGGAAGGTTGTATCAACTTTGAAATGGTGGGATAGGGGGAGGCAGTATCAACTTTGGAGTGGTTTGGGAGGAGGAGGCAGTATCAACTTTGGAGTGGTGGGGGAGGGGAGGAGGGACTGATCAACTTTGAAATGGTTGGAGAGGGGAAGGTTATATCAACTATGAAATGGTGGGAGAGGGGAAGGTTGTATCAACTTTGGAGTGATGTGGGTGGGGGAGGTTGTATCAACTTTGAAATGGTGGGAGAGGGGAAGGTTGTATCAACTTTGGAGTGGTGTGGGAGGGGGAGGTTGTATCAACTTTGAAGTGGTGTGGGAGGGGGCGGTTATATCAACTTTGGAGTGGTGTGGGAGGAGGAGGCAGTATCAACTTTGGAGTGGTAGAGGGGGAGGTGGCAGTATCAACTTTGGAGTTGTGGAGGGGGAGGAGGCAGTGTCAAATTGTGGGAGAGGGGAAGGTTGTACCAACTTTGGAGTTGTGTGGTTGGGGGAGGTTGAATCAACTTTGAAGTGGTGTGGAAGGGCTGAGGCTGTATCAACTTTGGAGTGGTGTGGGAGGAGGAGGCAGTATCAACTTTGGAGTGGTGGTGGAGGGGAGGAAGAGGCAGTTTCAACTTTGGAGTGGTGGGGGAGGGGAGGAGGGACTTTTCAACTTTGAAACGGTGGGGAGGGGAGGAGGAGGCAGTTCAACTTTGGAGTGGTGGAGGGGAGGAGGAAGCAGTTCAACTTTGGAGTTGTGGAGGGGGAGGAGGCAGTGTCAAATTGTGGGAGAGGGGAAGGTTGTACCAACTTTGGAGTTGTGTGGTTGGGGGAGGTTGAATCAACTTTGAAGTGGTGTGGAAGGGCTGAGGCTGTATCAACTTTGGAGTGGTGTGGGAGGAGGAGGCAGTATCAACTTTGGAGTGGTGGTGGAGGGGAGGAAGAGGCAGTTTCAACTTTGGAGTGGTGGGGGAGGGGAGGAGGGACTTTTCAACTTTGAAACGGTGGGAGAGGGGAACGTTGTATCAACTTTGAAATGGTGGGAGAGGGGAAGGTTGTATCAACTTTGGATTAGTGGGGGAATGGTGTGTTTAGGGGGAGGGGATTGTATCAACTTTGGAGTGGTGGGGAAGGGGATGGGGACTTATCGACTTTGGAGTTGTGGGGAGGGGGAGGGGGAGGGGGACTTATCGACTTTGGATTGGTGGGGAAGGGTGCTGTATCAACTTTGGAGTGGTGGGGGAGGGAAGGAGAGACTGTATCACTTTTGGAATGGTAGGGGAGTGGGGCCTTATCAACTTTGGAGTGGTAGGGGAGGGAAGGAGAGACTTATCACCTTTTGAATGGTAGGGGAGGGGGCCTGTATCAACTTTGGAGTGGTGGGGGAGGTGGGGCTGTATCAATTTTGGAATGGTGAGCCCAATGCTCTATCAACTTTGAATTCCATCCTCAATTTATGAGTGATATTGAATTATGTTTGTTTTTGCTTCAATTCATTTATGAGTTTTAAATAGAAAACTTTAACATTACATATAATAACGATGTAAAGATTATACTGATTGAAATGCTCTCAAATGTACGTGTATATATATGTAAATGGTATTTGTATCGGATGATAAACTGTATACAGATTAAGTCAATAAAATTATGTTCTGCTCTATTCTGTTGATAAATTCACAATTCGATAACAATAGAAAGGCTATCAATCCATAGCATATTTATAAACCTTAGAGATTTACCACTTTTAAATTTTGAAAGTTTGCATTTATTCAAATTTCTCTCTTTGTAAGTTGATGTAAATTGAATAACGGAAAAGCTAATGAGGGAATCTGTGAATGTTTATCATGTTTGACTTACAGGTTTGATAATTCTATGTAACCGTGTACTGTATTTTGTATAATATTTATTATACAACTGATAAACATATGTCATGAATATTGTGTTGCCATGGTGAAGGTATATCAATAAATGGAATTATACCATAAGCAGTTGTTTGTTTATTTGTCTCTGAATTATAATCAGTGCGAAAGAAACCTTATATGAATAATATCGCTAACCCAGGCAAATTATTGTTGCTGGTAACATGTATGCTACATGTATGGTGCTCATGTTCCGTCAATTTCATGCAACGAGAAATACATGTGTCATGCATATACGAAATGCATAAAAGTTGGCAGTTGGTCAATTAGCTTGATATTCGTGTTTCTTCTTCCCATATCCAACAGAAAATTAACCCTAAACCTAACACTCTCTGTCTTCAATATTAAAAAGTTTTATACTTAACTACCGGAAGACAAAAACGTATACCAAACTAAGTTCTAACTTCTATGACAGGTTTACAACAAAGCTAAAATAACGAAAAGTCGTTAATGTGTAAGGGCGGTAACTCTGTTGCAACACAATATGTATTACCGGGTATGGTTTAGCGTATACAGGAAAAAGAGTCACATGTGGTATGAAATCTAACATAAAATGATGTGATAATTATATGAAACATAGCATAATAGAATAAAATGAAGAAATTAGCATGCTATTAGCATGTTGTAAGAGTCTGATATGAGAGCAATATGCATATCCTTTCAGATGAGAATCATATGTGACTCAATAAGCCATATAAAACATGTATACCCTGAATCTTACACATATTGTATTATGATATTTAAGATAATTGAGTGACATTTATGTTTAACAGTTAAAAGATGATTGATTGGTTGATTGATTGAGTGATTGATTGAATATTTAGTGTCAGTTGTATGCCATCGAGGGCTAACAGACGGTCAGTTAACCTAACCACTGTTTCCTGGGATCCTGAAAGGTTAACCAGTACTCGAGCTCACCCAATCTACGCAAGTAACTGATAACTTTCCCACTTGAATCAGCGTTGAGAGATTAATGATAATGAGACACAATGTCGTATATCAATCATCACGGAGACTGTTGCCGGGCGGGGGTTCGAACTCATGACCCCTAGATTGATAATCAGACGCGTAAGTCAATAGATGAAAAAACAACAACAACAACAAAAAACGGTTCATACGGAAACAACACATAGACATGTTGTTTACTGAGATTTATTCAAAACAAAAGAAGTTGTATTTTCAATGCTACAAGTCAACATTTTCATCTAACACCGTATGATTGGGATGATAAAATTTAAACATATTCCATAACACAATTCAGTTATTAACACATTTTACATCACATTGTATGCATAGATTAGTGAAATCTATAAGGTTCCAGATTACGGGCCCCAGAACAGTTGAGCTTTATTTCCGGCAACGTTTACAATGAAGCTCAACTGTTTTGAGGTAATCTGGAATTTTGTTGGTCACACTGATCTATCTTTGGTGAAATAAATTCATCTAATACTCAGAAGGTCGGTAGGAACATTAAAATCTGCACATGTTAGAAAATCACTTAACCAGCTTTTGAAACACCGTTCCGGGACTGTTCTCCCCCTTGTGGACGTCCCTTTCCGATACATTATTTTTGGCATGTTTAAATAGAGGTCATTTTGGCAATACAGAATACTGGATAGGTGAGTATATTATAATATAGGCATGGCATATTAGAAAATATTGTTTGAACCCGATTTAAAATTGTGAAAATTCCTAATATATTTCCTTTAATAGAAATATGCTCATAAACATATTATGCACTTCGTCCTGGACCATGTTCGTACCGGATATTGTGCTGACCAGGACAGGTTTTTTACAAGACGGCAGCATCTCTTACGTTCAACAAACCACTTAAATTAGAACAAATTGAGCGATTGAATGATATTTCTAAGGAGACTTCAATGTGGTACTCCTAACTTGTTACGGGAAAAGTTCGGTATAAAAAAGTTCTAATGACAAAGCCCCACGGAGTACCCTCAGTAATGGAAGGACCGATAACGGTGTTGTTATTTATAGATCGATTATAACGAATGCGGGCAGTGGATATAACGTAACGTCAGGGGAGTTCACGTGTAATGTACCGGGCATCTATAGTTTTTATATTTCAATATTGCATAGAAATGCAGGAATATCATTTTGTTATATAATGCATAATGGACACGGTACTGTTCACGTTAATACATACAAGACATCGTCTGATAATAATGCCGCATCTGAGTCTGTATATCTGACATTAACCGTTGGTGACGCTGTTCATGTAGATTGTCATGGATTTCAGTATCTAGTTGGTGGCGTTGATGCATCATTCAGCGGTGCTTTAGTATCACCAACTTTAGAGTATAGTATCTTTTTTATCATTTTATACAGTTTCACCTCTTACTTGTTTTTTTCATTTTTGGACAATTTCTATAGTAGTTTTTTTTGTCATTTTTCCAATTGATATATTCGGTGTTACTTCCCAGTATTTAAGATTAATGTATGTTTAGGAACTATCAGAAATAAAAAAAAAGATACCTCTTTTTGTAATTACCTCATCCACATGTTCATCTTTGAACTGAGTCTTGAAAATGTAGGGTTTAAGTGAAATTTTACAAACATATTTATTACATATATAGTTTACATATAATAGTTTATTGAAACAAATATATTGATGTATACAGATTATAATAAAAGTTCTGGAAAGGGTTGTTTTAAGTTCGAATTTAACCATTTTTTTAGAAATCCCTTTAGATATAAATTTGATACAAAAAATATCGTTTGCCAAATATTTTGTAATAATGTGTCCGTAGAATTTGTCTAAAATCTCACATAGAACTCTTTGATACCCATTGTAATGAAAAATAATACATATTATTTTCCGAGCATTTAAAAATACATTTGAGGGAAAAAAATATTCAAAATTTCAAACATTTGTCCTTAAACTGATATGACTTTTTTTGAAAGCCACAAACGGTTAACTTCAAGCTTAAAACTACTTTTTTTTACAAGATATCTAGTATAAACCTTATGCATCAAGGTATTTATTTAGTTTTCGTTAAAGAATATATTGTGTGTATTTCTTGTCAAACCTATATGTTTGGACACAATTCAGAGATGGGTAGGTTATTGGTGAAGAAATAACAAAAACATGGTACATAACTTGCATACCTTCCTGTCAAAGAACACAAATATTTAGGAGCAATGGATCAATATATATGTTTTTATTAAAAATTGAATACTATTTGATTTTATTCAACAAGAATCTAAAGCATAGTCTAATAATTGATCCGTACTGGCACTTTGATTGCAATAAGGAATTAGGATTAATATCATTGTGATTGTCAAACATCACCTCAATAACTGGACAGCCAAGAGGTTTCATTTTCTCATCTATTTAGGGGCTGTGTCAATTATTGAGTGGTAGAGCAGGGGTGACTTTATCAACTTTGGAGTGCTAGGGGGTGGGGGCTATATCAACTTTCGAGTGGGGGGCAGTGGGGGGAGGCTTTATCAACTTTGGAGTGGTGAGGGAAGGGGACTGTACCAACTTTGGAGCTGTTGGGTAAGATGGGGGCTGTATCAACTTTGGAGTGGTGGGACTGTATGACCATTGGAGTGGTTGGGGATGATGGGGGCTGTCTCAACTTTGGAGTTGTGGGACTGTATGACCTTTGGAGTGGTTGGGGATGATGGAGGCTGTATCAACTTTGGAGCGGTGGGACTGTATGACCTTTGGAGTGGTTGGGGATGATGGGGGCTGTATCAACTTTGGAGTGGTGGTACTGTATGACCTTTGGAGTGGTGGGGGGTGACGGGGGCTGTATCAACTTTGGAGTTGAGGGACAAGGGAACTGTATAACTTTGGAGTGGTGGGGGATAATGGGGGCTGTATCAACTTTGGAGTGGTGGGGGATAATGGGGGCTGTATCAACTTTGGAGTTGAGGGACAAGGGGACTGTATAACTTTGGAGTGGTGGTGGATAATGGGGGCTGTATCAACTTTGGAGCGGTGGAACTGTATGACCTTTGGAGTGGTGGGGGATGATGGGGGCTGTATCAACTTTGGAGTTGAGGGACAAGGGGACTGTATAACTTTGGAGTGGTGGGGGATAATGGGGGCTGTATCAACTTTGGAGTGGTGGGACTGTATGACCTTTGGAGTGGTGGGGGACGATGGGGGCTGTATCAACTTTGGAGTTGTGGGACAAGGGGACTGTATAACTTTGGAGTGGTTGGGGATGATGGGGGCTGTATAAACTTTGGAGTGGTGGGACTGTATGATCCTTGTAGTGGTGGGGGATGATTGGGGCTGTATCAACTTTGGAATTGTGGGACAAGGGGACTGTATAAATTTGGAGTGGTGGTGGATGATGGGGGCTGTATCAACTTTGGAGTGGTTGAACTGTATGACCTTTGGAGTGGTGAGGGATGATGAGGGCTGTATCAACTTTGGAGTTGAGGGACAAGGGGACTTTATAATTTTGGAGTGGTGGTGGATGATGGGGGCGCTGTATCAACTTTGGAGTGATGGGACTGTATGACCTTTGGAGTTGTGGGGGATGATGGGGGCTGTATCAACTTTAGAGTTGTGTGACAAGGGAACTGTATAACTTTGGAGTGGTGGGGGATAATGGGGGCTGTATCAACTTTGGAGTGGTGGGGGATAATGGGGGCTGTATCAACTTTGGAGTTGAGGGACAAGGGGACTGTATAACTTTGGAGTGGTGGTGGATAATGGGGGCTGTATCAACTTTGGAGCGGTGGAACTGTATGACCTTTGGAGTGGTGGGGGATGATGGGGGCTGTATCAACTTTGGAGTTGAGGGACAAGGGGACTGTATAACTTTGGAGTGGTGGGGGATAATGGGGGCTGTATAAACTTTGGAGTGGTGGGACTGTATGACCTTTGGAGTGGTGGGGGATGATTGGGGCTGTATCAACTTTGGAGTTGTGGAACAAGGGGACTGTATAACTTTGGAGTGGTTGGGGATGATGGGGGCTGTATCAACTTTGGAGTGGTGGGACTGTATGATCCTTGGAGTGGTGGGGGGATGATGGGGGCTGTATCAACTTTGGAATTGTGGGACAAGGGGACTGTATAACTTTGGAGTGGTGGTGGATGATGGGGGCTGTATCAACTTTGGAGTTGAGGGACAAGGGGACTGTATAACTTTGGAGTGGTGGTGGATAATGGGGGCTGTATCAACTTTGGAGCGGTGGAACTGTATGACCTTTGGAGTGTTGGGTGATGATGGGGGCTGTATCAACTTTGGAGTTGAGGGACAAGGGGACTGTATAACTTTGGAGTGGTGGTGGATAATGGGGGCTGTATAAACTTTGGAGTGGTGGGACTGTATGACCTTTGGAGTGGTGGGGGATGATTGGGGCTGTATCAACTTTGGAGTTGTGGAACAAGGGGACTGTATAACTTTGGAGTGGTTGGGGATGATGGGGGCTGTATCAACTTTGGAGTGGTGGGACTGTATGATCCTTGGAGTGGTGGGGGGATGATGGGGGCTGTATCAACTTTGGAATTGTGGGACAAGGGGACTGTATAACTTTGGAGTGGTGGTGGATGATGGGGGCTGTATCAACTTTGGAGTGGTGGGACTGTATGACCTTTGGAGTGGTGGGGGATGATGAGGGCTGTATCAACTTTGGAGTTGAGGGACAAGGGGACTTTATAATTTTGGAGCGGTTGGGGATGATAAGGGCTGTATCAACTTTGGAGTGGTGGGACTGTATGACCTTTGGAGTGGTGGGAGATGATGGGGGCTGTATCAACCTTGGAGTTGTGGGACAAGTGGACTGTATAACTTTATAGTGGTTGGGGATGATGGGGGCTGTATCAACTTTGGAGTGGTGGGACTGTATGACCCTTGGAGTGGTGGGGGATGATAGGGGCTGTATCAACTTTGGAGTGGTGGGACTGTATGACCCTTGGAGTGGTTGGGGGATGATAGGGGCTGTATCAACTTTGGAGTGGTGGGACTGTATGACCTTTGGAGTGGTGGGGGGATGATGGGGGCTGTATCAACTTTGGAGTGGTGGGACTGTATGACCTTTGGAGTGGTGGTGGGGGCTAAATCAACTTAAGAGTGTTTGGGGAGGGGGCTGTATCAGCTTTTGAGTGATTGTCGTGGGTTGTATCAACCTTGGAGCAGTGGTAAGAACGCTGTATCAACTTTGGAGTGGTGTTTTGGGGCAGTATCAACTTGGAGTGATGGGAGAGGGGGCTTTATCAATTTTGGAGTAGTGGTGGCGGGGGAACTGTAT
>CM055896.1:10099462-10417641 GCA_029582155.1 Panopea generosa | reverse complement strand
GAAAATTGGCATATGAGAATATTACAAAATATAGTATATGAGAATAATATGAAACCTGGAACATAAAAATCATATTAAAACTAGCATATGATAACCATTTGAAGCATAGTATATGATAATCACATAAAATCTAGTAACTTAATATATGACAATCACATGAAATCTGGCATATGATAATCACATGAAACTTGGCATAAGATAATCACATGGAACCTGGTATATGATAATCACATGAAACCGTATATGATAATCACATGAAACCTATTATATAATGATAGCATGAAACCTGTCATATGATAATCGCTTGAAACCTGGCATATGATAATCTCATGAAACCTAGTATATGATAATCACATGAAACCTAGCATATGATAATCACATGAAAACTGGCATATTATAATCACATGAAACCTGGCATATGATAATCCATGAAACCTGGCATATGATAATCCATGAAACCTGGCATATGATAATCACATGAAACCTGGTATATGATAATCACATGAAACCTGGCATATGATAATCCATGAAACCTGGTATATGATAATCACATGAAACCTGGCATATGATAATCCATGAAACCTGGCATATGATAATCACATGAAACCTAGTATATGATAATCACATGAAACTTAGTATTGTGTATGATTGTCATTTGAAACATATCACATTAAAATTAATCCTAAAGCGTTGATCGATCGAGACGTTGGGATGCATACTTTACCAAACCTTTGATAATGTTACTTATCATATCTTCGTACACTATTATTTTTATTTTATTACTACCCTGGTTCTGTGGAATTATCGAGTTCACCTACGTTTCTATATATTGCTTATATATTTACCTGATCATTTCTGTATTCACACCATTCACTGAATATTCCAGCATAAGTAACAGAACAGCCTGGTACGGCTACTTAATAATTTTTTACAGTCTCGTTTGAAAATGTGACAACGTGGAAACCAGTTTTGAAAGAAGTATATAAGGTAAAAACGCTATAAATGTCTTAAAAGTAGAATTATTTTTAAAATTGATACAAACCATGTCATAATCACATATCAAATCTACCAAAACGTGACAAAAAAGATACTTAAATCTTGAAAGTTTGAAACAAAATCCCATTCTAAAAATAGATAGTACTCTTATACTGCTTGGCGACTTTCTCATCATCATTCGGACTCTTTCTAATATGAAACAAATTCTACAATGTGTCAACCAGAATGACGGATCAAATCGAAATCAAAATGAAATCACTCATTTGATACTTCACAAAATACGTTGCAATTTTAAGCAGGAAATCTTAACCCAAGTTAGGAAATCCCCTTTTCAATATATTATTTTGGCATGTTTAAAATATATCTTCTCGTAAATATCCTTACGGTAATACGGCGTCAGTGAATATAAACAGGCATGACAAATTGGAAAAATATTTCTTTCTTTTTTAAAAATCCTGATATATTTCCTTTCAACTTTTCGGTGGTGAGTTTTTACATTTGATTGAACAAGATGGTGAGCCGTGTTGTCCCCTCATGTACATATTATGTTTATTCTACATGATTATATTTACACTGTTATAGTGGCTGTGTAGTTTGATGGGTCTCGGGTCTTGTATAAACTACATTTCTTTATATTTGTAAATCACTGTCACTTTTTACATCCAATGTAATGTATACAGATTACGCACATATCCAATGACATCGTTACAGTTCTCCATACCGACGACAGTTCGTTCGAAATGGAAAACTGAAAGTGGCAATATGAGTATATGCTTTGGTTGCGCTAATTGGTAATGTGTATAAACGACACCAAATTGAGAGATAAATGTTAATGTACGACATTTAAGATATGCTCAATGATTTATTGATGGACGTTATCATTTGTATTAGTATTAACTAGGATTTCGTTTTCATTCCTTGACGAAAATGTATATTGCATAAAAAATTTCAAGGTACTTGATACTGAAGCCTTCAAACAATAGTTTCCTTTTGTTTAGTTTATTCACATAACATCACTATTTGTTTTACATTTAGTTGTTTCTATGTTACAATGTTGGCATAGTCTTTATACATTTAGTGACTATGTTTGAAATAGCCATAAAAGTTGTCATATTTATTACGTAATAGTATCCTCCGTTCCATGTCACGTTACAAACTATATTTTCAATTTACGGCCTAGTATAATTTACATAAAAAAATATCAAGCTAAGCTATATATGGGGCGGACAGGATATACATTACTTTTGATCAGCAGTTACACTTGTGTCAATTAGTGAGTGTTTTGCCGAATTTTATCAAGTCAACTTTACATTTAACGGCAAGACAAGGTGTGTATAAGGACCATTACAAACGCCACTGTTCGTACAAGGTTTTATGACAGTTTATCCAACATTGACTTCTTAGTACTTCCTGTGTCGAATAACTAGAGAAAACCATGATAGCAAACTACATCCGGTTCTCCAACTAAAGGGAGATAATCCAATTTGATAACTTCATAATATGTAATAGCAGATAATAGCCGCGGATTTTAAGGAGCATGAATCTCAAATCGCCACTTCCCTCACTATCCAGTTGTGCTCTTTGTATTGGCGTCAATACAATTATTGTACAAAGTTTCCATGTGAGTTAGGAATATTTTCAAAAATTGTTCATAGATATTGTGATTTTTTGCTGCAGATGATAATAGCAAATACTAGTATTGTATATATTGATATAAGGCATCACTGGTGTTACCAATGTGGATTTTAACAGACGGGTGTGTTTTAGAGCATTTGGGGACGTTTTGGGGTATTACTGCAGTGTCTTAACAAGTCACTTAATTTGCCGTTTTATCTTTCTGAAATATCTATGTGGATTTATTTTTACAATGGAAATCTAAGACATTTTTTTATACAGAACATAGCAAAAAGTATTATTATTACAGAAACTATTAATATTATATTCATTATTAATATTATTATTTTTATTATTATTATTATTATCCTACAAAGCATGCTTTTATAGTTTATATTATAACTTTATGATTAAAAACATGAAAGTTAACGCCTGATTATCTTCCACAGCTATTGCCTGTGTTTTACTATATTTGATCTGGTATTTGGAAATATTGGAATCGCTGGATAAAATAAAAAAAGATTGGCAGAAACATTTATCAACAAAGTGAATTCAAGTTATACGTTCATCATTTAATTATACAGACAATATGCTCGACATCCAGTTGTAAATGGGAAGTTCTTTCCGCTTTTTGGGAAACATTCCGTGTAAATCAATACTGGCGTGTGAATGTGTTAATTATAACTGCTGCTGATATATAACCTAAATGACAGATTGATACAGTTCATTATTGACCGAGGAGGCGGCGAAGGCGGCCAATATTTTGCGTTACCTGTTTGACCCTGTCAATTGAAGGAGGTGGCGAAGGCGGCCAATATTTTGCATTACGTGTTTGACACTGTAAATGGAGGAGGCGGCGAAGGCGGCCAATATTTTGCATTACGTGTTTGACACTGTCAATTGAAGGAGGCGGCGAAGGCGGCCAATATTTTGCATTACGTGTTTGACACTGTCAATGGAAGGAAGCGGCGAAGGCGGCCAATATTTTGCATTACTTGTTTGACTTATTATTTTAATAAGCGGTTAAACTGTATTTTATTTTTCATAACTGATTCGACAATTTATTGTGTTTTTTAAAAGGAATAATGATGTTGACAGTTTTGGTACAAATTTTCTATTTCATTTTCGTGGTGTTTATGCTATTTCATTGGCTGATGAACAAATTTGAAATCACGACTTAGAATTACACTATCCTTGCATTCAGTACGTAAGGGTTGACCAAACCATAAATTTTAAATAATAGTTAAACCAAATGTTTTGTCTCTACTGATACATCTTTAAAGCGACCCTTATTTGATTTCTATTGATTATTTAGTACTAGTATTTAATTTTAGGTTTGCCAACGTAAATATACATCATAGTCAGTAGGTGGCATTTAATGCTTACTCAATGAGCAACTACATGTACGTGCTGGGACGCCAACTACATCAAGTTTACACTGAATGCGACCTTAATCAACAACTACCTATTAAGATGCAATCCCGAACATGGAATCGAGCTCAGTTATCGACAGTAACACTCTCACATTCTTGACTTAAATCTTCGTGACTCATTGATGCCATGCATATACTTTTATTTGATTTTATTGCATTTCCTTAAACACGTTTTTGTCAATATTTGATTAATGACACCCTATTTCTTGATACAAGCAATTACATAAACAATGTTTAAATCCTATGATGGCCGTTTTGTTAGAGACGTTCCAACACAGAAATTCCTATTATGTCTTAGGTATGTTTATATTGTTTTTGTATTATACTAAGTCGTTTATTTAAAAAATATGCATTGTTTGTGTTTTCGTTATCATTTGGCTATGTTCAATGAGTCCTTGCTCTGTACACTGTCTCTGTGGAATCCAATGTTTATTCCCGTCTCACACACCAATTAATTTTGTACTGTTCTACATATAGAGACATGCACTTCTGGAACACTGGATACATTACCAATGGTTCTAAAAGTGCCTTGTTCCCATAGAAAGTCCTCTGTTGGTCCAAATATGCAGAAAAAAACATGGGGTTGACCAGGTTGCTTTTTCACAATTTCGATAGTTTAATGGCACCCCTTCATTTTTGACAATTCTGCCCATTTGTTGCATTGTATCACTACGCATCTTTAAACTGTTATAGCATCATCAAACAGTTCCCAGTGTCACCCAAACTTTGCAGAAATCATGAAAATGTTCCAATGTTCCCATATGCACAAAGAAATATGACATTTTATGCATTTTTAAAAAAAAAATTACCCAACCGCTTTACACAGCTCTAATTTCTTGGGCGTAATAATCTTGCTACCGTCATGTAAGGGAGGTAATTGTTCAGTGAGACCTTCCGTTCGAACAAATGCTCTAGCCGATGCAATCACAAACTATAAAAACTTTGGCGAGAACACCCAAATATGTTTGTTTAATGTTTCCGACCAGTTGAAATCTAAATGTTGATTGAATAGATCACATACTGAGTATGATATTAACATAATATTATATAATGTATTTGCTTTTGGTTTCTTTAATACACACGATCAAGTTACAATGACCTTGATTTCTTTCTATCAATAAACGTGTGGTGGTAATGATATGTACCTCACACACGTTGCGACCAATTAAATATTAAATATGATTTGCTGGAACTCCGAAGTTGTGTTTTTCATAACCATAATCTGTTGATTTTATTTCAGTATGCATGCTAATGTGTTGTTTTAGTACATGGAGAATGAGTCAGGGTTTTTCCTGGCTGGTGTCAGATTATATACCTTTATATATTGGTACACCATAAAATCCAAATCTATTCTTTTTTTCCATTTTTTTTTAAAATAAGAACGTGTTATTGATAGGACTTCTTCACGGCTTGATTAGTTGTAATCCTGGTTTCTTGCAGTGACAATGGAATCATTTATCATATATATGCGATAGTACAACCATTTTAAATAAGTGGATCTGTTGGAACCATTATCTTTGTTAGTGTCGTCAGATGACATTTAATGCAGTTCAAATGTTTGCTTTATCGTAAATAATTACATTCAACAAAGATAAGAATATTAAGACGTTACTAAATTTGAACTGCACTAGTGTTAGTTGTAGCAAGTCGTGATATGTCATTTACGTTTATGTCCTGTCCGAAGGTTTGCCCTTGTCCTCTTTCTAGAAACGACTTATATTCTGACATGTCCTGTTGTGTGCCAACATCGTAATGTTCTAATTTCTAACGTTTCTTTGTCTGCAAACGAATTAGGATTGTGTTATCAACAATTATTTTGCTATATAAGTTTTCCTTCAGGCATTAGTTTGACAAAAGGCAAACCATGCATTCAGGTAGACATTATTTTGATAATGTTATTACATATTTATTTAAATTTAAACTGATGGACCAAATAAAGAAAATGTTTTAAACCATGTGCTATTAGTTACATCATTTGGATTACGTCTAGATTTAAAAGAATCCATATATATCAGTAGAGTTTTATTAAACTGTTCTCTATTTATACTTTAAGGTGTTGATTTATTGATAGTTCTACTGGCGGTCTGGCATGTGGATGTATCAGGTTATTCAATAGTTAATATAATGTTAACGGGCTGATGGAATCAAATCAAAGCTTGCCGTCTTGCGTATTACGTGTAACAAAGTGTACATTGCAGCGTGTTTCCGTCTTGCGTATTACATGTAACAAAGTGTACATTGCAGCGTGTTTCCGTTTTGCGTATTACATGTAACAATGTATACATTGCACAGTGATTCCGTCTTGCGTATTGCATACAACAAATTGTACATTGCACTGTGTTTCCGTCTTATGTATACATGTAACAAAGTGTACATTACACCGTTTTTCCGTCTTGCTTATTACATGTAACAAAGTGTACATTGCACCGTGTTTCCGTCTTCTGTATTACATGTAACAAAGTGAACATTGTAGCCGCGGTGTTTCCGTCTTACGTATTACATGTAACAAAGTTTTATATATTTTGGTAGATTACGTACAATGACAATATATATTGGTAGATAACGTACAATTTTAATATAAAAGTAATTATATATTATCCTCCGTCGGAAAGTACGTAAAATATATATAATTTTTAACTCTCAATTTCCAATATAATACTGACACAAATGAAAATCATGAAAGTTATTTATATGCGACAAGATGTAATTGATATTTTTGTTTCATCCTTGATAAAGACCCATTGGGTCAAAATATTGGAAATTGAGTGCAAACAAATGGATTCTTTAAAAATAGTTTGGCAGAGACCATGTAATGTTTATGTATTTGATAGAGAGCGTCCGATGTTAAAGTTGTTTTGGTGGAGATTTTGCATGATAATGTATTTTGGTCAGGAATGTGCAATGAACTTTTTTTGGTAGAGGTTGTGCAATGTGACGTATTTTGTCAGAGATTTTTCAATAACGTCTCACTGAGGCACTTTGTTTATCCATTCAACAGACGGATACCAGGCTAAATCCTTTGATTCTTCGGCGCATTGTATGTTTGATTGATTGCCGACCCTTTTAAAGTTGGTCAAAACTTTGATAAATATTAATAAAATGTTCCACATAATCAGCAAGTACTTTAGTAGATGTTTTGAAAAGTGTTTTGGTAGCGATGGCACGATATCGAAGAACATGGTTTGAGTAGTGCTTTGATAGGCATTATGCAATAACCAATGATATTAGTTTTATTGAGTTCGAGTCTGTTTTATTGGATTTCTTCCAAACGCCAATTTACAGGAGAATGGAAATATATAAAGCAGCGCAGGTTTGTTAATCTATAGCTAGTATAAGGTAAGCGTCTATAGTTTCAAAAAATAAAACATAGAACAGTAAATGTATCCATAAACGCACGCTAATATACATGATAACATTGTGAATGTGTCTGCATAAACGTCTGTTGTTCTATCGAGAATAATGGTTGATACATATTTGATACATATTTGTTTTCAGAAACATTGGAATGTTTTTCTTGTACCAATATCCCGATTATATCTGACTGTTCGTTAGTGGTCAAGTGCTCTTTGGACGAGGTGAGATGTGTGTTCATTTCTTTTTAAAATAAGTATTATATATTTTGTCAAATGTCAATCTTTACGATTAAACATGTACATTATCAAATTAAAAGCCGTAAACTTTAAAACACTCAAACGTGGTCATGATATTCGTAATCTCATTGTTTCAGGAATGTTTCACAGAGGCAAGAGGTTAAGGAAACAGCACTGATTACACTCTGGGATGCAGACCGTTTGCAGTAAGTAAATAACAATGTTATTTACGATGCAAGTCTTTTGTTAAACAAAATTTGGGTTGTTATGTTCTTAATACTACGCGGTAAAAATAAACATCCCTTTATTGCTTGGTTTTATACTATGACGACAATGTTGTTTTAATGACACATGGGTGTATTGAACTATACGTCTTACACCACTTTTACATTTCCCATAGAACTCCATTATAACATTTATGTCCACAACAAAGTGAGAAAACAAAACATGCAGTATGTGCCAGGGTTTAAAATATCTTCACTGGTTCAAGACATGCAATTATAAAGGGAAAAAGCATACCTTGACCAGGTTGGGCTTTTATTTTAAATTCAATGCTTTTGTGAGACCTATCAATTTCCAGAGTAAGAATATGTCAACTATACACCCACGATGCGGTTCGAACCAACAATTTTGAAATGACACAGAATTGTTCAGAAAGCTGCTATTAACATCAAAATTTCAGTGGTGATTTCTAAAATACTGACCATTTAACTCATGCTAGGAAAGAATAAATCACTGCAGTATAAAGCCCTGAAAAATAAGAAAAAAAAGAACTAAAGTTTTATTTCTACCTCCTTCATCTGTCCTGAACACACGTGGTTAGAAAGATGATAGTCTGGGTAGGGAGTTTTTTTTCTTTGTTTTCTTTCATTGAAATTGCAAAATACTCTTTCACCAATAGCAATGCAGAGGAACGAGTACAACCAGTCCTGTATCAATAGTAAGGAGGAAGTTGGACGATCGCAGCATCCAATCGTCAATAGTGGGGAGGGGGTCAGACGATCGCAGCAGCCAATCGTCAATAGTGGGGAGGGAGTCAGACGATCGCAGCAGCCAGTCATCAACGGGTTGTCAACAGTGTTGTGGGACGGACTACTGTAACAAAAAGATTTGCAATAGCCCTGCACAAAGTAAGGTTATTAGTAGAATACAATAGTATTAGTCGCTATTGTTTCCTAGTCTAAAGGTATTGGGGGTTGGACGATCGCAGTAGCCAATCGTCAGTAGTGGGGAGGGGGTCAGACGATCGCAGCAGCCAATCGTCAATAGTGGGGAGGGGGTCAGACGACCGCAGCAGCCAATCGTCAATAGTGGGGAGGGGGTTGGACGATCGCAGCAGCCAGTCATCAACGGGTTGTCAACAGTGTTGTGGGACGGACTACTGTAACAAAAAGATTTGCAATAGCCCTGCACAAAGTAAGGTTATTTGTAGAATTCAAAAGAATCTGTGATAAAATACACAAAAAATGCCATTGTTTCACATGTAAAGTTTTGGGTAATAATGCAAGTATCGTTGATACGGTTTTACCAGTCAGTAAAGTATTGGAAATAATACAAATATTGTCGCTACTGTTTTTTTCTAATCAAAGAAGTATTGAAAATATTACAAGTATCGTTGTTACTGTTTAACCAGTCAGTAAGATATTGGGAATCATGCAAATATTGTTAGTTCTGTTCCACCAGTCAGTTAAGTGTTTGGAATATTGCAAGTATTAGTGGTACCAATGTACTAAATGGAGAAGTATTGTGAATAATACAAGTATTGTAATTTCTGTTTCACCAATCAGTTAAGTATTTTGGATAATACAATTATCGTTTTTACTGTCGTATCTATATTTTCCAAACGTTTCCATTCAATCAGACTGCATTATATAACTTTAGATAAATGCTGATAACTACATTGTCCTCAAATACCGTAAGTGTAAGTATGCCTCGAAATACTATCCATTTTGAGGCCTTGTTTTAAAGCTTAGCTCTAGTATTTGATAGTTTTTTCCCGAAATTAATAAACATATTTTGTCTATACGATTAGATAATGTAATAAATACGTATTTGAAAGCATAGGGGAAGATGTATTTACATCTATTTTGTCACACTTTGGTATTAACGTTTCTTTGAATAAGTTCTACATTTTTTACCAACAATAATAATGTTACTATTGTTCTGTCAGTAATAACCAGTACGGACGGTCAATGTCACGATGACCCGGACTTTAACTGCGAACTAATCAGTGGAACCTTCAACATTTGCGGTGACGTGGCCCATGCCAAGACGGTTTGTCGTCAATGGTGTGGCCTCTGTCCGTTAGGTGTGTACACTCATCTACGTTTATGTAATACTCATGTTATAATTATAAATCATGACAACAGACTGAACAGATTAAAAAAGAGGGGTGCGTTCGTCAATGATTGAATATGTAACTGATCCGTCCTACCTATTGGCGTGGCAAAACGACAGTAATTATTGTATATCATGTTAATGAACTTTTAAATGTTTATCGGATAACAAGCGATGCTTTAAAATTATTAATTTATAAAATGATAAATAAATAACAAATGAATTATAAAATATTCAATTAACAACAAAATTGTTAAAAATGAACATTCATGAACGTACTGTTAATTAAGATTATTCATTACTTTTGATTTGCGGTTATTTCTCAGAAATAATGTTTGGTACCTTGGATGGTTAATGTGTACATGTTTATAACCCCATTAAGCCTATATTTTCCCATTTCTCATTTTTTAAAAATATTTTTTCGCAATAAAAGCATTAAAATTATAAAATACAAATACATTTTGTTAATATTTGTCCTAAAGATCTATCAAATATGATTAAGTAATATAAATATAAAGAAAACTATGTTTCTTTTGTTAAATAAGCAGCCATTTTGTCGGCCATCTTGGATATTTCCGCCATTTTTGAAAGTAATGCAGTGGGTCTCAGTGTTGACCTTCATCTATATTTCTTACAAATTTTGTGCTTTTCTAAAAAAATGGCACAATTGTTTCACCATATGAGTCCACTAATTACTATCATTATTAATTTGTCTTACGTCTGATTACCTACACATCTACACATTTAAGTTTAAACCTGCAGAATATTAAAAATGAATGCTGTTCATGTATTGCACTAAAACAGAAATGTTGAATTATAAAGATTAATGAAGTCTTAACAAAATCTCAAAAATAATTGTATTATATACAAATATGGTTTAAATCATAATTATCACTAGCATGTTTGAAACAACAGAATTAATAACCTTATCACAAATGATAGCAACATCGATTACGGCCACGCCCTTACACAATTAATGCATAAATAAATTGTGATATTGGACTTTGTGTCATTTAATTCAACTGCAGCTGATTTGCCTCACCATTATATACTTATACCATGCATGTTCCTAAATGTTTTTGGTTGGTTGACAATTTTTAATATATTTCTAAAATATATGTTTTTAATTTATTCACCTCATCATATTCTTAGTTGACGGACACTGGTCATCATGGTCACCTTGGATGGGATGTAGTGTCACCTGTGGTCATGGTCAAAGGTCATGTAATCGGTCATGCACAGAACCTAAACCTTCACACGGTGGGCTGGATTGTGTTGGAAGTCAACAAGACGTTTCAAATTGTTTAGTTGGAACGTGTCCAGGTACGATAATACATATTGCGTAATTTATTTATTTTTCTAAGTATCGTTTTTTTGTAGTTTATCATTGAATTTATTGATATGACGCCGAGGGGAAGAATGTTGTTTTGTCCATATTTTAACAAAGTTAGTCCTTCCCCTTGGCGATTATGACACTAACTTACCATTGCGGTGACATGTGTTGTCGTTCTCTCTGTATTTTTGCATTGTGCCTATCATCATTATAATTAGTGTGTATATATTTATTGTGTTATTGTGACTGTGCTGTTTTGGTCGTTAAATGCTTCATCTCTTACTGGTCATGTACGCTTTAATATTTGTGGTCGTTCCAGTCGGGCATTGAACGACTTTGGAAAGTATATATATTGAGATGAAACTTGGCTACTTCTCAATTTATTGTTATTAATATGTTCAGTATCTGTATGACGATAGTAACCTAAGTGGTAGATGTTATCAATATTTTAAATTGAAACAAGGGCCATAACTCTTCTTTATTATACCGAATCAATTACAATACACGGTAGCTGGAGTGGATGGTCAGCTTGGGGATCTTGTAGTGTGTCTTGTGGTGTTGGATTACAGCGGAGAGACCGAAGTTGTAGCCGGCCGTACCCTGGCCCAGATGGAAATCCTTGCTTTGGGGACGCAAGAGATGACCGCGTTTGTCTCCCGGGAGCCTGCAAAGGTAATTTTAAATATTTCGGTTTTGTACACTTATTTTTGTATCTATTAATTATTTATATTTGCATCACATCATTTCAATATCATATTAACTGACAAAATTACATTGTTTACTTATGTTTCAACTCGACGTAAATTCTGCTTTTCACTATAAAAGTAATATGTATACCAATTAGATACCATTATTACAATGTTTTAAACCGTGTTGTAGCATATTAACAAAAATATAATTGTGTATCATGTCTTGATATGTCATAGTTAATAAACTGTAGATGGGGCTTCGTCAAGTTGGACTACCTGGTCAGTTTGTTCGGCGTCCTGTAACGGCGGATTGGTATCGAGGTCAAGATCCTGCGATAACCCCAGTCCTTCCATTTTAGGGGAACAATGTGTTGGGGAATATGATGAATACCACACGTGCAATACGCATGCGTGTCCAGGTAGAGTTAAGTTTGATTTTACTAGCAGTTTATCATTCATAACAACGCCTCTACTCATAACGTATTTTCCGGAAGACTATTGCCTTTTTTCCTTATATTATGATCAATATTAATTGTAAAATGTTTTAATAACATTTTTAAATTACTTATTTTATTTCCTGTGATAATAGTCTCAATTTTATACAGATAAGTAAAATGTGCGGTTCTTTTACATTTTATCAATACGACCGGATTTAAAATATAATACGCGTGTTTAAAAACAAGGAATTTGAACATTCATTGATGGTTGCGAAAAAAAACACTCAGATACAAGTTCTTCTATTTAACATATGTTATATTTATTTCACTATAATATGACCAATTGTTTTTCTTCTTCATAAATTCGAATTTAAATCAAAATTGAACCATTTAAAAACACATGACGTCGTATTTTACGGTTTACATGGCGTTCTCTTGACATCATCTGAAATAACCAGCGTTTTAATCTCCGTCGTAATAATTAGATGTAAAGGAACACTATTTGTGCTCTATTTGTATATCCTGTCTTATCGCAGGATAAATAATTTAGAAACACTATTTGAATTATTATTTACTTTTTTATAAGGGAAACACGGCAAGATTTGTTCGAAAAATACGTACTGCTGGCGGGCGCTGCTAACGAGAAACGTCGGTACTATATCCAAAAAAGCTAAAACGAAAGTGTACAAAATTTTGATAATTTACGCCAGATGTCAAAAAATCTGAAAGGAATATCGCGATCAACCTTAAATGGAACGTTTCTAATACGCTTAAAATGTATTTTGCAAAATGGTAATGTTTTTAACTTAAAAAAGTACATGTACCAACAATAATGATTGCAATTTTAATATAGATACACGAATTGTGTCACATTTTTAAGATATTAAATAAAGAAATCATTGAACACATTAGATTATAAATAAAATATAAATAAACTGGGAATTTTTAAGAATGTGTCAACTACACAGCTTTATTACAATCTACAAAGTTATATTATGTATTACAACTATATGCAGCGTTTTCGTACGGTCTGTCAGTTGAGATTATCAAGTGTGTTGTCTCTTCCAGCTCCAGTTGTCATCTTCTCTGTTAATTCTCCACGGAGTATCCTCAGTAATGGAAAGACCGATAGTGGTGTTGTTGTTTATACAAGGATTATAACGAATGTGGGCATTGGATACAACGTAACGTCAGGGGAGTTCACGTGTAGTGTACCGGGCATCTATAGTTTTGATATTTCAATATTGCACACAACTGCTGCAGGTCAATCATATTTTTACATACAACATAACGGATATAATATTGTTGTCGCTGATACATACGCACCGTCGCCTACAGCAGGCGGTCAACCTGCTGCATCTGCGTCTGTATATCTGACATTAGTTGTTGGAGACATTGTTCACGTTTATTGTTATGGATTTCAGTATTTATATAAAAACATTAATGCAACATTCAACGGTGCTTTAGTATCATCAACTTGAGAGTTTCATTCTTATTATTTTATATAGTTTCACCTTATTTTTTTTTTAATTTTTGACGATTTCTGCAGTTTTATGTCCTTTATTTACAATAGATAAGTTGATGTCACTTTCCACTATTTAAGGTTAAGGTTTGTTTAGAAACTATCAGAAATAAAAGAATTTTTTTTTTGTTACACCTCACCAATAACATGTCCGTCTTTGAAATGAGTCTTAAAAATGTAGGTTTAACCAGAAATTCACAAGCATATTGAGTTTAAACAATATTTATTTGTTATCAACATATTACATAAACATATATTTAAATATACAGCGATACATAACAATAGAATTGAGAAGAAGGCTATTTCTAGCTTGTACAAAGTCTCTCTTCTTGGAAAGTCTCTCTTCTGAAAGCATATTTAAAACAGTTGACATATAATAGTTAATTTAAACAAATATATGGATACAAACAGATAATAATAAATGTCCTGGTAAAGGTTGTTTTAAGTTTGAATATAACCATTTCTTATTTCTTTTTAAAATCCCTTCGACCGATATACAATTTCTTTACATTTTTTATATGAAAAAATATCATTGTTCAACTATTATGTAATAGTGTATGGATAGAATTTGCGCAAAACCTCACACAGTACTCTTTGATACACATTCTAACGAAATTAATTAAATATAAAATAGTCTTTACCGCGTATTTAAAAATATATGTGAGAAAAAAAATTTAATTCAAAATTTCAAACATTTGTCTTTAGACTGATATGATTTATTTTGAAAGTCCAAAACAGTTAAATTCAAGCTTAAAACTACTTTTTACAAAACGTTGATTATTATCCTAATGCATTAATGTATTAATTTTAATTAAAGAATAGTTTGTGTGTATTTGTTGTAAAACCTATATGTTTAAGCACATGTTTTGGTGACGGTATAACAAAGACATAGTACAGTTCTTGCATTTTTACTTCTTCCTTAATAAAAGTTCTATAACATTATTTTCATCAAAAAAGAAATAACATCAATGTCTAAGAATATAAATGTTTAGGAGCAAAGAATTCAATAGATATGCTTTTATTAAAAATGGAATACAATTTGATTTTATTCAACGTAAATAAAAAGCATACTAGTCTAAGAATTTATCCGTTAAGGCTTTTGATTGCAATAGGGAATTAGGATTAATAGCATTGTGATTGTTCAACATCTCCTCAATAACAAGACAGCGAAAATGTTTCATGTTCTCATCTATTTACGCAAGGGTTCTATTCATGCTAAGATTGTATAGTCACGACAGTAGTCTCTTTGTCAAAAACTTACCAGCTCAATTTATTACATTTGTTGTTATTTCTGTTGTTTTGGTGTGGAGCAAAATTAAGAATACAGTTTTATTTTTTTTCTATAATGAAACATAAATCCATAACATATGTTGAGTTCTTAAAAATTGCCGTAGTAGAAAAATGACGCAAACAAGAAAATCAGGTTTTGTTCAGGGGTTCATGGTTCCTGAAAAGGATCATTTAAAAAAAATATATATCATCGGAACAAAGGCCGAAAATCACTATCCATGTGACCGTCTAATGTCATGTATAAGTTCTTGTGTTTTAGTCTATTGACTTTTTATTAAACAGTTCAATTCGAATTTTAAACAATGGTAAAGAAACATAAGATTTACCGTATAAACAAAAACAGTATATTTCTTCATCATTTTTTTAAATTTTCATCTCCATCTAGTAAGCAGTACAGGTGTGGGGAGCATGGTGTTACTGTATCATCTTTGGAATGGTGGGTGGAGGGGTCTCTGTTATTTTTGGAGTGGTAAGTGGGGTTCTGTATCATCTTTGGAGAAGCGGGGGTCTGTGTTATCTTTAGAGTGGTGGGGGGTCTGTATCATCTTTGGAGTGGTAAGTGGGGTTCTGTATCATCTTTGGAGAAGCGGGGGTCTGTATTATCTTTGGAGTGGTGGGGGGGGGGGTCTTATCATCTTTGGAGTGGTTGGGGGTCTGTATCATCTTTGGAGTGGTAAGTGGGGTTCTGTATCATCTTTGGAGAAGTGGGGGGTCTTTATTATCTTTGGGGTGGTGGGGGGGAGTCTTATCATCTTTGGAGTGGTGGGAGATTCTGTATCATCTTTGGAGTGGCTGGGGGGAGTCTGTATCATCTTTGGAGTGGCGGGGGAAGAATCTGTATCATTTTTGGAGTGATGTGGGAGGGGTCTGTATCATCTTTTGAGTGGTGGGGGAGGGGGCTGTATCAACTTTGGAGTGGTGTTGGGGGAGGGGGCTGTATCAGTTTTGGAGTGATAGGGAAGATTGGTTATGTCCGCTTTGGAGTGTTTGTGGAGGGTTCTGTATCAACTTTGTAATAGTGTTGGGGAAGGGGGCTGTATCATCTTTGGAGTTCTGGGGAAGGGTGGTTATATCCGCTTTGGAGTGGTAGGGGAGGGGTCTGTATCAACTTTGGAGTGGTAAGTGGGGTTCTGTATCATCTTTGGAGAAGCGGGGGGTCTGTATTATCTTTGGAGTGATGGGGAGGGGGTCTTATCATCTTTGGAGTGGTGGGAGATTCTGTATCATCTTTGGAGTGGCTGGGGGAGTCTGTATCATCTTTGGAGTTGCGGGGGAAGAATCTGTATCATTTTTGGAGTGATGGGGGAGGGGTCTGTATCATCTTTTGAGTGGTGGGGGAGGGGGCTGTATCAACTTTGGAGTGGTGTTGGGGGAGGGGGCTGTATCAGTTTTGGAGTGCTAGGCAAGGTTGGTTATATCCGCTTTGGAGTGTTTGTGGAGGGTTCTGTATCAACTTTGTAATAGTGTTGGGGGAGGGGGCTGTATCATCTTTGGAGTGCTGGGGAAGGGTGGTTATATCCGCTTTGGAGTGGTGGGGGAGGGGTCTGTATCAACTTTGGAATGGTGGGGGAGACTGTATCACGTTTACAGTGGTGGTGAAGAGGCTGTATCAACTTTGGAGTGGTGGGCTGTATCAACTTTGGTGTGGTGGGCTGTATCAACTTTGGTGTGGTGTGCTGTATCAACGTTGGTGTGGTGGGCTGTATCAACTTTGGTGTGGTGGGCTGTATCAACTTTGGTGTGGTGGGCTGTATCAACTTTGGAGTGGTGGGCTGTATCAATTTTGAAGTAGTGGGGGAGGCCGTATCAACTTTGGATTGGTTGGGGAGGTTGTATCAACTTTGGAGTGATCAGGCGGGGGCTTTTTCAACTTGGTGTGGTGCGCTGTATCAATTTTGAAGTAGTGGGGGAGGCTGTATCAACTTTGGATTGGTTGGGGAGGGGGCTTTATCATTTTTGGAGTGATGGGTTGTATCAGCAGTGATACGTAAGGCTGTGTCATCTTTAAGGTAGTTGTTGGGCTGTATCAACTTTGAAGTGTTGGGGAGGCTGTTTCAATTTTGGAGTGGTGAAATGTATCAACTTTGGAGTAGTTGGAGAAGTTGTATCAACTTTGGAATGGTGTGGATGGGCTTTATCAATTTCAGAGTGATGCATAGGGATGTATCAACTTTGGAGTGATGCGTAGGGCTGTATCACCTTTGGAGTGGTGGAAGTGCTTTAACAACTTTGAAGTGGTGGGAGTGCTTTAACAACATTGAAGTAGTGAGGGAAGAGCTTTATCACCTTTGGAGTGGTAGGGAAGAGGGCTGTATCAACTTTGGAGTGTTGGGGGAGAGGGCTGTATCATCTTTAAGGTAGTTGTTGGGCTTTATAAACTTTGAAGTGTTGGGGAGCCTGTATCAACTTTGGAGTGGTGAATTGTATCAACTTTGGAGTAGTTGGGGAAGTTGTATCAACTTTGGAGTGGTGTGGATGGGCTTTATCAATTTTAGAGTGATGCATAGGGATGTATTAACTTTATAGTGATGCGTAGGGAAGTATCAACTTTAAAGTGATGCGTATGGCTGTATCAACTTTGGAGTGGTGGGAGTGCTTTAACAACATTGAAGTGGTGAGGGAGGGGCTTTATAAACTTTGGAGTGGTAGGGAAGAGGACTGTATCAACTTTGGAGTGGTGGGGGAGAGGGCTGTATCATCTTTAGAGTGATGCGTAGGGCTGTGTCATCTTTAAGGTAGTTGTTGGGCTCTATCAACTTTGAAGTGTTGGGGAGGCTGTATCAACTTTGGAGTGGTGAAATGTATCAACTTTGGAGTAGTTGGGGAAGAGGGCTGAATCAACTTAAGAGTGGTGTGGATGGGCTTTATCAATTTTAAAGTGATGCATAGGGATGTATTAACTTTATAGTGATGCGTAAGGAAGTATCAACTTTGGAGTGATGCGTAGGGCTGTATCAACTTTGGAGTGGTGGGAGTACTTTAACAACTTTGGAGTGGTGGGAGTGCTTTAACAACTTTGGAGTGGTGGGAGTGCTTTAACAACTTTGAAGTGGTGAGGGAGGGGCTTTATCAACTTTGGAGTGGTAGGGAAGAGGGCTGAATCAACCTTGGAGTGGTTGGGGAGAGGGCTGTATCATCTTTAGAGTGATGGGTGAGGCTGTATCAACTTTTGAGTTGTTGGGGAGAGTGCTGTATCAACTTTTGAGGGATGGGTGAGGCTGCATCAACTTTGGATTGGTGGGCGAAGGGTGCTTTAGGGTGGTGGTGGGACTAAATTATATCCTTATTTTATAAGTGAATATTGAATTATGTTAATAGGAAACTTAACTGTAACGTTACATTAAATGATATGTAAAGATTATTTTGATTGAAACACCTATCACATGTATGCGTGTACGTATGTATATTGTATGTGTATGATAAACTGTATACATATTAAGTCAATAAAATTAAGTTCTTCTCTATTTTGTTGATAAATTCACAATTTGATAACAATACAAAGTCTCTCAATCTATTGCAAGTACTAAACCTTAGAGCTTTACTACTTTTAAATTTATTCAATTTTTTCTCTATGTAAGTTTATGTTTGATTACTTAACGAAAATTCTTATGAGGGATTCTATGAACGTTAATCATGTTTGAATTACATGTAAATATGATAATTGTTTGTTTGATGTTGCCGTTTATTTCTGTATTCGATATAAGCATTATTATAACGGATAAACTTATATCATGAATATTGTGTTATCATAGTGAATGTATTTCAATAAATGGAATTATACCGTTAGCAGTTGTTTGTTTATTTGTATCTGAATAACAAGAAACCTTATGAAATGATATTACACGTTCAGGCAAACAGTTAATAATGGAAACACGCATGTTACACGAATGGTGCTCTTGTCACGTCAATCTCGTGCAACTTCAAAGCACGTGGTAAGCATACAAGTTGAAAGTGTGAACGTAGCGTGAGATTCCTATTTCTTCTTCCCATATCTAACATGAACCTAACCTTCAGCCTTACATTCTCTGTCTACAATATTAAAGAGTATCGCATGACAAAATACGAATGCAAAACTAACTTCTAACTGCTATGGAATTAGAGTAACGATAATCGTTCGCGTTTAAGGGCGATAACTCTATTATAACATATCGCACACTTGAGTCACATATTGTATGAAATATAGTATATAAGAATCATATGAATCCTTGCATGTGATATTTATATGAAACCAAGCATGTTACAATCATATGCAACATACTATACTATATGATATTCACATGAAAACTTGCATTTGGGAATCATATGAAACCTAGCATATAGGAATCACATGAAACCTAGTATATAATAATAATAATATTAAACCTGGTATATGAGAACCATTCAAAGACAAAATATTATAATCGCATGAAACCTAGTATATGTATATGAGAATCACATGAAGCCTCGTGCGTGATAATCACATGAAATCTAACATATGATAATCATATTAAACATAGCATATGATAATCACATAAAACCTAGTATATGATACTCAAATGAAACCTAATATATGAGATTCACATGAAACCTAGCGTATGATAATCATATTAATTAAAGCATCATCTGACAATCATATGAAACCTCGCATATGTCACTCGTATGGACTCGTACCATTTTTATCTGCCTTGAGTACTCCTGACCTACAGATGAAGAAGGTAAAAATAAAACTTTAATTCTCTTTTTCGTCTTTTTTAGGGCTTTGTACAGCAGTGTTGTTGGGGTTTTTTTCTAGCATGAGTTGAAAGGTCGGTATTTTAGAAATCACCACTGAAATGTTGATGCTGATACCAGGTTTCTGGACAATTTTGTGTCCTTTCAAAATTGTTGGTTCGAACTACATCGTGGACCAAAAGTTGACACATCATTACTCTGGAAATCGATAGGTCTCACGATAGCATTGACTTTTAAAAAAAACACATGGTCACGGTATGTTTTTTCCTTTATAATTCCATATCTTGAACCAGTGAAGAATTTCAATCCGGATACATGCCGCATATTTTGCTTTTTTCCACTGTGTTTTGGACGTACAGTCAAACCTGTGTAAGCGGTCACCTCTTATAGGCAGCCACTTTTCTTAAGCAGCCACATTTGTCATTTATCATTTCTGTGCTTTCAGAGCTAATTAACATGTTTTAAGCAACAACCTGTCTTAAAAGGCCACTTTTAATCCTTCCCTTGACTGCCTGCTTAGGACAGGTTTGACTGTAAATGTAACAATGGAGCCCTATGGGAAATGTAATAATGGTGTGAGACGTCATGAAACATATTATGTTTATGATAAGCATATCAAAACAGGCATATGGTCATAAAATGAAACCTAGTATATTATAATCACATGATACATAGTATTTGACACTCATATAATACATAACATATGATCGACATATTAAACCTAGTACATAAGAATCATATGACATCTAGTATATAAGAATCACATGAAACTTCGAATATATGAATCACATGCAACTTAGTATATGAAAATTATATGAAACCAGGCATATGTTAATCACTTGAAACGTGGCATATTAGAATATTACGAACCATAGCACATGAAAATCATATGAAATCTTAAATATGACAATCACATGAAATCTAACACATGAGATACACATAAAAACTTAGCTTGTGATAATAATATGATACATAGCATATGACACTGAAATGAAACCTAGCATACGATAATCATATTTAACCTAGTATATGAGAATCGTATTAAATTTAGTATATGAGAATCACATGAAGCCTCGAATATGAAATCATATGAAGCCTAGCATATGAGAATCACATGAAGCCTAGAATATGATAATCATATGAAGCCTAGCATATGAAAATCACATGAAGCCTAGTATATGAGAATCACATGAAACCTAGTATATGAGAATCATAAAAAGCCTAGCATAAGCGAATCATATGACGCCTAGTATATGAAAATCACATGGAACCTCGAATATGAGAATCACATGCAAACTAGTATATTAGAATCACATAAATCTCGAATATGAGAATCACATGAAACCTGGCATATGAGTATCACATGAAACCTACAATATGATATTCAAATGAAACCAAGCATATGAGAATCACATGAAATCTTGCACATGAGGATCACATGAAACCTGGCATATGAGAATCATTTGATGCCTGACATATCTTGATCACATTGAACCTGGTATATTATAACCATTTGAAACATAGCATATGATAATCACATGAAACCTAACATATGAGATTCAGATGAAACATACCATATGAGTATCACACGAAACTTACCATATGGTAATTACAAGAAACCTAGAATATGATACTCACGTGTAACCTGATATGGTAATCACATGAAATTTAGCAAATGATAATCTCATGAAACCTAGTTTATGATAATCATATGAAACATAACATGTGATAATCATAAGAAACATAGCATATTACACGAATCTAGTATAATTATGATAATCATATCAAATTAGGCATATGATGATCACGTGAAACCTAGTATATGCGAATCATATGAAATCTGGCATTTCATAATATCATAAAACCGAGTATCTGAGATTCTTATAAGATCTGGTACATGATAACAATTTGAAACATAGCATATGATAATCACATGAAACTTGGCATTATGAGAATCACGTGAAAACTAGTATATGAGAATTATATGAATACTAGTATAAAATTATCACATAAAACCTAGCATATGACAACCACATGAAACCTAGCATATGATAATCACATGAAACCTAGTATATAATAATCACATGAAACCTAGCATATACTAATCACATGAAACCTAGTATATAATAATTATATGAATACCCATTCTTAAAACAGAGTGTACTTTAATACTGTTTTGCGACCTTCTCAACAGCATTCGAACTCTTTCTAATCTGAAACAAATTCTACAAAGTGTAAACCAGAATGACGGATCAAATCGAAATCAAAACGAAATCACTCGTTTGATATGTCACAAAAATCTTAGCCCGAGCTAGGTAATCCTCTTTGCAATATATTATTTTGATATGTTTAAATATGTATCTTCTCGTAAATACGGCGTCAGTGAATAAATACTGACATTACAAATTGGAGAAAAAAAATATTTCTTGCCAATTTCATTTTTATTTTTAAAAATCCTGATAAGTTACCTTTAAACTTTCCGGTGGCGAGTTTTTCCATTTGATTGGACAAGGTGGTGAGCCGTGTTGTCCTCACATACACTTATTATGCTTATTCTACATTTGTAAATCACTATCACTTCTTTTTACATCAAATGTAATGTATACATATTACGCACATACCCGATGACATCGTTACAGTTCTCCATACCGACGACAGTTCGTTCAAAAACACATATGCTAAAACGGCAATTTTTTTCAATTTCCATTCATTTTTTTCAATTTCCATTCATTTTACATTTAGTTGTTTCTATGTTACAATGTTGGAATAGTATTTATATATTTAGCGAATATGTTTGAAATAGGCATAAAAGTTGACGTATTTATTACCCAATAGTATCCTCCGTTTTATGTCACGTTGCACACTTTATTTTCAATCTACGGCCTATTATAAGTTATATAAAGAAAATAGCAATTTAAGCTACATATAAGACGGACAGGGTATACATTACTTTTGATCAGCGGTTACACTTGTGTCAATTAGTGAGTGTTTCGCCGAATGCTATCAAGCCCATTATACATTTAACGGCACAACAAGGCGTATATAAGGACCATTACAAACGCCACTGTTCGTCTAAGGTTTTATAACAGTTTATCCAACATCGACTTCTTAATCCTTCCAGTGTCGATTAACTAGAGAAAAACATGAAAGCCAATTATAACCGAGTCTCCAAATAAAGGAAGATAATCCAATTTGATAAACTGCAAAGTATACTATAGCAGATAAGGACTAAAACTGACAAAAGCCGCGGATTTTAAGAAGCATTTATCTCAAATCGCCACTTCCCTTACTACCCAGTTGTTCTCTTTGTATTGACGTCAATACAAGTCTTGCGCAAAGTTTCCATGTGAGTTAGTTAGGAATATTTTCAAAAATGGTTCATAGATATTGTGATTTCTTGCCGCAGATGATAAGAGCAAATACTTAAAGTGAATATATTGGTATAAGGTATCACTGGTGTTACCAATGTAGATTTTAACAGACGTGTGTGTTTTAGAGCATTTGGGGACGATTTGAGTTATTTCTGCACAAGCAGCTTAACATGCCGTTTTATCTTTCTAAAATATCTATGTGGATTTATTTTTACAATGGCAATCTCAGACGCTATTTTATACAGAACAGCAAACATTATTATTATTACAGTAACTATTATTATATTCATTATTAATATTATTATTATTATTATTTATTATTATTATTATTATCTATGTGGATTTATTTTTACAATGGCAATCTCAGACGCTATTTTATACAGAACAGCAAACATCATTATTATTACAGTAACTATTATTATATTCATTATTAATATTATTATTATTTATTATTATTATTATTATTATTATTATTATTATTATTATCCAACAAAGCATGCTTTTATAGTTTCTATTATAACTTTATATTTCAAAACATGACAGTTAACTCCTGATTATCTTCCACAGCTGTTGCCTGTGTTTTATTATACTTGATCGGGTATTTGGCAATATTGGAATCGGTGGATAAAATAAAAAAAATTGGCAGAAACATTTATCAACAAAGTGATTGCAAGTTATAAGTGAATCATTTAATTATACAGACAATTTGCTCGACATCCAGTTGTAATTGGGAAGTTTTTTCCGCTTTTTGGGAAACATTCCCTGTAAATCACTTCTGTTGTGTGAATGTGATACCTATAACTGCTGCTCATATATAACCTTAATGACAGATTGATACAGTTCATTACTGACCGAGGAGGCGGCGAAAGCGGCCAATATTTTGCATTAGTTGTTTGACGCTGTCAATGGAAGGACGCGTATTTTGATAAGCGGTTAAACTGTATTTTATTTTTCATAATTGATTCGACAATTTATTGTGTTAATTAAAAGGAATAATGATGCTGACAGTTTTGGTAAAAAATTGTCTATTTCATTTTCGTGGTGTATTTGCTATTTCACTGGTTAATGAACAAATTTGAAATCACGATCTACAATTACACTATCCTTGCATTCAGTCCGTAAGGGTTGACCAAACCATAAAGTTCAAATAAGAGTAAAACCAAATGTTTTGTCTCCATTGATACATCTTTAAAGCCACCCTTATTTGAATTCTATTGATTATTTAGTACTAGTATTTCATTATAAGTTTGCCAACGGAAATATACATCATATTAAGTAGGGGGCATTTAATGCATGCTCAATGAGCAACTGCATGTACATGCTCGGACGCCAACTACATCAAGTTTACACTGAATGCGACCTTAATCAACAACTACCTATTTAGACGCAATTTCGAATATTGAATCCAGTTCAGTTATCGACAAAAACAATCTCACTTTCTTGACTTAAATTTTTGTGACGCATTGATGCCATGCATATACTTTTACTTGATTTTATTGCATTTACTTGGACACGCTATTGTCAATATTTGATTGATGACTCCCTATTTCCTGATACAAGCAATTACATAAACAATGTTTAAACCCTATGATGGCCGTTTTGTTAGAGACGTTCCAAGACAGAAATTCCTGTTATATCTTAGATATGTTTATATTATTTTTGTTTTATCCTTAGTCCTTTATTTAAAATATTCATTGTTTGTGTTTTCGTTGTCGTTTAGCTATGTTCAATGAGTCCTTGCTCTGTACACTGTCTCTGTGGTTTCCAATGTTTATTCTGTTCGAACAAATGCGCTAGCCGATGCAATCACAAACTTTAAAAACTTTGGCGAGAACACCCAAATATGTTTGTTTAATATTTCAGACCAGTTGAAATCTAAATAGTGGTTGAACAGATCGAAGATTGAGTTTGTTATTAACATATATAATGTAATTGCTTTTGGTTTCCTTAATACACACGATCAAGTTACAATGAAGACTAATGACCTTGGTTTCTTTCTACGAATAAATGAGTGGTGGTAATAATACGTATCTCCCGCACGTTGCTGCTAATTAAATATTGAATATAATTTGCTCCGTAGTTGTATTTTTCATAACCATAATTTGTTGATTTTTTTTCAGTATGCATTTTTATGTGGGTGTTTTGTTCATCGAGAATGATTCTGGATTTTTCCAGGCTGGTGCCATATTATATACCTTTATATATTGGTACACCATAAAATCCCAATAAATTCTTTTTTCCATTTTTTTTTTTGGAATTAGAACATGTTATAGATAGGACTTCTTCACGGCTTGACTAGTTATAATCCTGGTTTCTTGCAGTGATAATGGAATCATTTATCATATATACGCGATAGTTCAACCATTTTAAATAAGTAGATCTGTTGGAACCATTATCTTTGTTAGTGTCGTCAGATGACATTAAATGCAGCTCAAGTGTTTGCTTTATCGTAAATTAGTATAGTCTACAAAGATAAGAATATTAAGACATTACTAAATTTGAACTGCACTAGTGTTAGTCGTAGCAAATCGTGACATGTCAGTTAGGTTTATGTCCTGCCGGTAGGATAGCCCTTCTTCTATTTCTAGAAACGACTTATATTCTGTCATGTCCTGTTGTGTGCCAACATCGTGATGTTCTAATTACTAATAATACTTCGTCTACAAACGAATTAGGATTGTGTTATCACCAAAGTTCCAATTATTTTGCTATATAAGTTTTCCTTCAGGCATAAGTTTGACAAAAGGCGTACCATGCATTCAGGTAGATCTTACTTTTAAACTTTTAGTACATATCTATTTAAATTTACATTGGTGTATTTAATAAAGGAAATGGCTTAAACCATGTGATGTAAGTTACATCGTTTGAATTACGTCTTGATTTGAAAATAGCCATATGTAGTAGTAGAGTTAGTTATATTACGCTGTTCTCTATTTATACTTTAAGGTGTTGGTTTATTGACAGTTCTACTGGCGGTCTGGCATGTCCATGTATCAGGTAATCCAATATTTAAAATATTGTTAACGGGCTGCTGTCATCAAATCAAAACTTGGCTAATGTTACAAAGATTCTGATTTTTATCAGTTTTATATATATTAAACTTAAAAAATATTAAGCTTATGTTACTAACCAATTGCAGCAATCAACAATGACGTCATCTTTTGGTCAATATAATTATAGTAATGCAATATAGTTTTAATATGTATCGTATTTAAATGGATTAGATTACAAAGCTGCCTTGCATATTTTTATTTGTAATAAAGTTTACATTGCAGTACGTATGACATGTACGTATAACATGTAACAAAGTTTACATTGCAGTACGTATAACATGTAACAAAGTTTACATTTCAGCATGTTTTCTTCTTACACATTACATGTCACATGCAAACATGAAAAAAAATTAAAGGGAATGTTGAAAGTTCATGATAAGCATTCTGTAAAACAAATTATATTTTAGTAGTATATGAAGAGAGACGAATATAGTCTACTAACTTTTCTGATATGTTTATTTCATATTGTACGAGTCTGTTCAAGTGGGATAATGGAATATGCAGCACCTGTCACGTCTCTTAGCACTCTCAGTACCAGGTTCAGCAGTATACAGTGTTCGAACCATAACAAACGGGCGCCATTGTTCAAATCAATCAGAAAGTTTAATACCATTGATAATAAAAACATTGAGTAACGGCGAACGTTCTATGATAGAGATTTTGAAATATGCTTTGTAATGATAAAATGATTGATCACATAAGCATCTGGTTTGGTGAATATTTTCCATAAGCAAAATCATAGGAGAATGACGTTATATAAAGCAATTTTGGTTTTATTACATCATAGCTATTATTATGATCGTCATTCTAGTCCGGTGATCTCAATCAATAGAGCGTCTGACTATCAATTCAGGGGACGCGTTTTTAAATCCCCACCCACCCATAGTCTCCGTGATGATTGATATACAGCATTGCCTCTCTGTGTGAAAGGTATCGGTTAAATGCAGCAATGGTTGCGATCGGTACCGGTTAACCCATTCCTAGATTATAGAAAAGTGTAGTTAGCTTAATCGAACGTTTGTTAGCCCTCGATGACATAAACCAAGTAGTTATAGCTTTTACCCGTTAACATATACTGACAAACGTATGACAATGTCTGCAAATTCATCTATGGTTTTATTGAATATAATATTTGATATGAAATTATTTTCAGAAACATTGGAATGTTTTTCTTGTACCAATATTCCAAACATATCTGACTGTTTATCAGCAGTCAAGTGCTCGTTGGATGAGGTGAGCTGTTCTCATAACTCATAGAATAAATATAACTGTTGTTAATCAAACATTAACGAATAAACAATTTGTACAAAAACAAATTTAAAACCTGTTATCTTTGAAATATTGAATAACTGTTCTTACATTGAAACATACTTTAACTGCCCACTAACCTATTAGATAAGGTCTTTAAAGCACTGACTGTACCGCCCACATTTCGTTTTTAACAATAGTGTAGGACTGTCTGTGAAATGTTTCGAAACGATATTGTCAAGTTCATTTCTTATAGATGAAACATATTTTATCGCCATATAATATATTATATAATGCATATAAATCAAATACAATTATATACAAAAATATCTGGTCACAAGTTCTCTTAACATTGGATTCGTCCATTCCCTTTATTTTTTCATATTTGTACGTTCATATTTCAGGAATGTTTCACAGAGGCAAGAGGTTTAGGGAACAACACTGATTTCACTCTAGGATGCAGAACATCTGCAGTAAGTAAACATTAATGTTTTACTATTTATATTCGCCAATAATTTTTTTCATCAGCATCAAACCAACGAGGTTCCTTGACTAAACTACAAGACTAATATTTCTAAACATGGATGGTACATTTTTCAGTTGTTATGTTCTTAGCAGTACGCGGTTGAATAACAACCCTTTATTGTTTGGTTTCACATTATAATCACACTTAAAGTATTGTAGTAGAGACACATGGATGAACTGAAAGTCAGTTTTATGAAGTGTGAACGGGGTATATATTCACAAATGGATAAGTTATTTGTACAAAAGAAGTGATAACCACTTTTGTTGATTGTGTATTTTTCTTTAGTGTATTTCATTGAAAACACAAACTACTTTTTCATCCACAGCAATGCATAAGAACGAGTACAGCCGGTCCTGTATCAATAGTGGGGAGGAAGTTGGACGATCGTAGCAGCCAGTCATCCATTGGTTGTCAACAGTGTTGTGGGACGGACTACTGTAACAAAAAGATTTGCAACAACCCTACACAAAGTAAGGTTATATAGAAGAATACAATAGTATTGGTCGCTATTGTTTCCTAGTCTAAAAGAATTGGGAAATAATTCAAGTATTGTTGTTACTATTTTACCAGTCAGTAAAGTATTAGGAATAATGCAAGTATTGTCGTTAATGTGTATCCAATCGGTTAGGTATTGGGAATAATTCAAGTATTGTCGCTAATGTGTATCCAATCCGTTAGGTATTGGGTATAATTCAAGTATTGTCGCTAATGTGTATTCAATCGGTTAGGAATTGGGAATAATTCAAGTAGTGTCGCCTATGTGTATCCAATCGGATAGGTATTGGGTATAATTCAAGTATTGTCGCTAATGTGTATCCAATCCGTTAGATATTGGGAATAATTCAAGTATTGTCGCCAATGTGTATCCAATCGGATAGGTATTGGGTATAATTAAAGTATTGTCGCTAATGTGTATCCAATCGGTTAGGTATTGGGTATAATTCAAGTATTGTCGCTTATGTGTATCCAATCAATTAGGTATTGGGAATAATTCAAGTATTGTCGTTAATGTATATCCAATCGGTTAGGTATTGGGAATAATTTAAGTATTATCGCTAATGTGTATCCAATCGGTTAGGTATTGGGAATAATTCAAGTATTGTCGCAAATGTGTATCCAATTGGTTAGGTATTGGGTATAATTCAAGTATTGTCACTAATGTGTATCCAATCGGTTAGGTATTGGGAATAATTCAAGTATTGTCGCAAATGTGTATCCAATTGGTTAGGTATTGGTAATAATGCCTGTATTGTTGCTAATGTGTATCCAATTGGTTAGGTATTAGGAATAATGCCTGTATTGTCGCTAATGTGTATCCAATCGAATAATGTAAGTGTCATCGTTTCTATATTACTGGTCACTAAAGTATTGGCGACAATACACGTATCGTTGTTTTACTATTCAGTAAATTATAAGAACTAACGCAAGTGTTGCTGTTATTTCTTTACAAGGCAGCAAAATATTTGGGATAATACAATTACCGAATTTACTGTTTACCAATATTTATCCAATGCTTCTTTTATAACAGTTTCTGCTGATCTCAGCTAGAAGTATGTAATTCAGTTATTAATAATATTAATAACAAAGGCGTAGTGTAAGGTGTATCTTTTTATTTTCATATTATTGGTTAGTGAATAGACACATTATCACTTACGTTTGTTTTAGTATTTCTACCAATTATATTAATGTTCTATATAATACGTTCAGTAATAACCAACACTGACGGCCAATGCCATGATGACCCGGACTATAACTGTGAACTAATCAGTGGAACCTTCAACATTTGCGGTGATGTGGCCCATGCCAAGACGGTCTGTCGTAAATGGTGTGGCCTCTGTCCGTTACAGTACAGTCATATACGTTTATGCGATACTCATGTTATAATTATCAGTATTATGTCATAACTGCCTGGTAGTCTACGTTTACGTTTAAACATACAGCACACTGGGACTGGATGTTGTAAATATATTGCAATTTAATAGTAGTGTTCGTTTTCTCTGTATTTTTGTTTTGTGCTTACCATCATTATAGTTAGTGTCTGTATTTATTGTGACTGTGCTGCTTTGGTCGTTAAATGCTTCATCTCTTACTGGGCATGTACACTATTAAAGTTGTGGTCGTTCCAATCGGGTTTTGAACGACTTCGGAAAGTATGTGCATGTAGATGAAACTTAGTCACTTTTCAATTAATTCTTATTAATATGTTTGGTATCTGTATGACGATAGTAACCTTAGCAGTAAACGTTACTAATATTTCAAAATTAAACAAGGGCCATAACTCTTCTTTATTAGACTCTATCTATTACAGTACACAGTGGTTGGAGTGGATGGTCAGCGTGGGGATCTTGTAGTGTGTCTTGTGGTGTTGGATTACAGCACAGAGAACGCAGTTGTAGTCGGCCGTACCCTGGCCCAGACGAAAATCCTTGCTTTGGGGGCGCAAGAGATGACCGCGTGTGTCTCCCGGGAGCCTGCACAGGTAATTTTAAATATTTCGGTTTTGTACACTTACTTTTGTATCTATTAATCATTTATAATTGCAACACATCATTTCAATATCAAATTAACTGACAAAATCACGTTGTTTATTTATGTTTCAACTCGACGTAAATTCTGCTTTTCACTATAAACGTGCATAATATATTTAGTTAAAAAACAGTTAAATTTATATAATATACTACATTTTAAAAATAATTAGAAGAGCGTTAAAACGTATACACGTAATCTATAATTAAATAACATTATAATAATGTTTTAAATGGTGTTGTAGCATATTAAACAAAAATAGATTGTGTATCATGTCTTGATATGTCATAGTCAATTGTAGATGGGGGTTGGTCAGCTTGGACTACCTGGTCAGTTTGTTCGGCGTCCTGTAACGGCGGATTGGTATCGAGGTCAAGATCCTGCGATAACCCAAGTCCTTCCATTTTAGGGAAACAATGTGTTGGGCAAGATGATGAATATCACACGTGCAATACGCATGCGTGTCCAGGTAGAGTTTAGTTTGATTTTACTAGCAGTTTATCCAACTAACAGATTCATAACAACGCCTCTTATCAGTACGTATTTTCCGGAAGACTTTTGCCTTTTTCCCTTATATTATGATCAATATTAATTGTTATTTTTTTAATAACACTTTTAAATTACTTATTTTATTTCCTGTTATAAGAGTATAAATTTTATACAGATAAAGTAAAATTTGCGATTCTTTTACATTTTATCAATACGACGGGATTTAAAATATAATACGCGGGTTTAAAAACAAGGAATTTGAACATTCACTGATGGTTGCGAAAAATAACAATCAGATACAAGTTCTTTAATTTCACGTATGTTAAACTTTTTTTCCACTATTATTTATTTCACTATAATATGACCAAAAAATGTTTTTTTTAAAAATTGCAATTTAAATCAAAATTGAACCATTTAAAAACACACGACGCTTGCCTGCGATTTCGGACGACGTCGTATATTACGTTTTACATGGCGTTCTCTTGACGTCATCTGAAATCACCCGCGTTTTAATCAACCCCGTCGTAATAATGAGACCCTCCCATGGGGGGTCCCTGTTCACTGGAACTCTTAAAGTAATGCCTATTGTTCCCCAGATCTCCAAAAGTTTTAAACATAGTTCCCTGAAAGTACCAACTAGTGTTTCCTTAAGTAAAACGTCTACTATAATCTTCTCTATTATTATTTACACAACATCATATTAAAAAAATCCATGTACTGTCTTCTTTTCCTTGTTTAAAATATCTATGGTCTATGGCTTGAACTTTCAGAGAAAAGGTGTTTTTTAAGTTTCCTTAAAAATGTGCTTGTAAGGCCTGTGGCATGGAGCATTTGTGGTTCAATCACGCTGGTTCAAGAACTTCAGGAGTTTGTGGTTATACAAATGCTGTGCGAGTTTGGATAAGATTCTTTGAAAAATGTTGGGGATGCTATAGCTTCTACAAGAAAAAGGTTAACGAATGGACGACGGACAATTTACCACGACATAAGCCCTGCTCGCCTTTGGCAAGTAGAGTCAAAGAAGATATCGATGGAAGGACAGAAGAGATAAAAAAAATTGAACAGCTGAACGGTTAATTTACAATACACATAAATAATTATAAATACACATAAAAAATTGACTTTATTGTGTAAACACGATCTAATAAAAAATAGTAGATGCCGGGTGGGATTGAACACCAGTCCTTACATTCCGAAATCGACGACATTAACCACTGCACTATTCTGCCTTTACTCGTCGGTAATGTAAATATATCTTTTGTCGGAATTACCATCCAAAATTTATTTCGAGTACATACGATTATGGGATGAAGTTGTGCAGGGGCCCAGAATAACACGTAAGAAACCCCCAAAGCTGTCAAAAGCTGTTTCAAGCAGTCGACATCTCATTTTAAAATTAAATTATAATCAAGTATAAAAATTATACATAAAATCAGTTACTTAATTACAGAAACTGGCAGGTTAATAGTAATATAATGTCCATGGCACTTTTAGCATTTCTATAATAACTCTTCGAATCTTGGTCTGAATTTAACAATTTTGGTGCCAAAGTAAAGCTGATAAAAAATATGACCAATTACATCTATCAATTATTTAATTTTTTTTTCTGAAATTAAATTATTATGGATTGAAATCGAAATATGTTGAAATTTAACGGAAAAAAAGATTTTAAACAAAAAACGGTAGTCTTGATTTAACAAATGCCATGTACGTTTAAACAAAACACGATAAAAATAGAAATATTAGGTGGAAAGATGAAGCAGTAAGTTTTCCATCGGTGGCGAAAGTTTCATATTGACATTTATTGAAGTGGTTTTCTTTATTTCTTATTTCAAAAATGGGCTAAAAAAGAGAAAACGATGACACAAAAAAACTTTAAGCGTAAAATTCTTCATTTCTTTAAATTTAAAAAAGAAAAAAATAATCTCCCAAATCAAGCCCTTTCTTTTGATATCATAATCACAAAAGTATGTTGTTTGATTCTGGAGGATGTGTGTTTCCATGATTTAGAAAACGCCACGTGATCTAGTGGTAAAGCACCGAACCCGTGATCGGAGGGTCGTGGGTATTTCAATCCTTCGCCACGAATATGTGTGGTGTCCTTGAGCAAGACACTTTTTCCACATGTGCTTAGAACTGGTTAAACCCGGGAAGACTTCGAGCGTGATTTGTCTAAGTCGTAAGAACTTGTTTCAAAATCGAAGTAAAATAAGTAAGTCCGAACTAAACTAGAAAAAGCCAAAATGTGCCACCTGAAATTTAGATAAGTGCCTCCAGTTGCTTATCTCTGTTTATATGTCTCTGATAAAATTGATCAAATTAGGTACTTTTTTTCATTAAGGACAATATCTCTATATCTCTAAAATTAGGCCTTTGATCCCTGGATCTCTGAAAATAATGGCCAATGTTCCCCAGATCTCTGAAAAAAATTGCCATGTTCTCCAGATCTCCAAAACCCCCGGGAGGGCCTCAATAATTAGATGTAAAGGTAACACAATTTGTGTTCTATTTGTTTATCCTGTCTTATCGCAGGATAAATAATTCAAAAACAATATTTGAATTATTATTTACTTTTTTATAAGGGAAACACGGCAAGATTTGTGTGAAAAATACGTACTTCTAGGGCGCTGAAAACGAGAAACGTCGGTACTATATCCAAAAATGCTAAAACGAAAGTGTACAGAATTTTGATAATTTACGCCAGATGTCAAAAAAGCCGATAGGAATATCGCGATCAACCTTAAATGCGACGGTTTCAAAACGCTTAAAATGTATTTTGCAAAATTGTAATGTTTTTAACTAAAAAAAAAACATGTACCAACAATAATGATTGCTTTTTTAATATAGATACACGAATTGTGTCACATTTTTAAGATATTAAATAAAGAAATCATTAATCACAATAGATTATAAATAAAATATAAGGATACTGAGACTACGATAATCTCATTTTTAAGATATTTAACAGAATGTGTCAACTATACATGCTCTACTACAATCTACAAAGTTGTATCATGTATTAAAACTATATGCAGCGTTTTATGACGATCTGCCAGTCGAGATTATCAAATCTGTTTTCTCCTCCAGCTCCAGTTGTCGTCTTCTCTGTTAATAACCCACGGAGTACCCTCAGTAATGGAGGGACCGATAGTGGTGTTGTTATTTATAGAACGATTGTAACGAATATGGGCAGTGGATACAACGTAACGTCAGGGGAGTTCACGTGTGGTGTACCGGGCATCTATAGTTTTGATATTTCAATATTGCATTCAGGTACAGCAGGTGCTTCATCGTGTTACATACAACATAACGGACATAATATTGCTGTCGCTAATGCACACGAACCGTCGGCTGTAGCAGGCCGTTTTCATGGTGCATCTGCGTCTGTATATCTGACATTAGTTGTTGGTGACGGTGTTCATGTGTATTGTCATGGATTTCAATATTTATTTAGAGGCATTGTTGCAACATTCAACGGTGCTTTAGTATCACCAACTTGAGAGTATAGTTTCATTCTTATTATTTTATACAGTTTCACCTTTTAGTTTTTTTTTTATAATTTTCTGACGATTTCTATAGTTTTATGTCCTTTTTTCCAATAGATAAGTTGATGTTACTTTCCAGTATTTAAGCTTAAGGTATTTTTAGAATCTATTAGAAATAAAAGAAAGTTTCTTTTTTTGTTATACCTCACCAATAACATGTTCGACTTTGAACTGAGTCTTAAAATGTAGGTTTTACAAGAAATTCACAAGCATATTTAGTTTAAACAATATTTATTTGTTATCAACATATAACATAAACATATATTCAAATATATGGCGATACATAACAATAGAATTGAGAAGAAGGCTATTTCTAGCTTGTACAAAGTCTCTCTTCTGACAAAGTCACTCTTCTGAAAGCATATTTAAAACAGTTGACATATAATAGTTAATTGAAACAAACATATGGATATATATAGATAATAATAAAAGTCCTGGAAAAGTTTGTTTTAAGTTTGAATATAACCATTTTTTTAATTTTTTTTTTAATCTATTCAGCCGAGATACAATTTTTTTGCATTTTTTTATATAACTACTAGCTTGATGTATTAGATTTATTAATGTTTTGGTGTGGAGCACAATTAAGAATACAATTTTATTTTTTTCTATAATAAAACATAAATCCATCAGATATGTTGAGTTCTTAAACATTGCCGTAGTAGAGAAATGACGTAAACAAGAAAATCAGGTTTTGTTCAGGGGTTCATGGTTCCTGAAAAGGATCATTTAAAAAAATAAAAAATATCATCGGAACAAAGGCCGACAATCACTATCCATGTGACCGCCTAGTGCCATGTTTAGGTTCTTGTGTTTTAGTCTATTGACTTTTAATTAAACAGTTCAATTCGAGTTTTAAACAATAGTTAAGAAACATAACTTGTATTTATAAACAATAACGTAACAACACACTCAGTAGAATAACTGAACAGTTTATTTGTTCATCTTTTTTTTTCATTTTTCATCTCCATCACGTCCTCTAGTAACAAGTATCCTATTCCAGAGCAACACTGAATTAGATCCATGATATCAAATTATCAGAAAATTCTATGTCAATATACACGGGCATTTTACGTCTCTCACACAGCAGGAGGCTGCTGTTGTGATAGTCAGCAGTATCAACTTTGGAATGGTGGGGGAGGGGGCTGTATCAACTTTGGATAGGTGAGGGAGATGAGGCTGTATCAACTTTGGAGTGGTGGGGGAGGGGCTGTATCACCTTTGGAGTGGTTGGGGAGGGGAAGATGACTTTTAAACTTGGAATGGTGTGGGAGGGTGCTGTATCAACTTTGGAGTGATGAGGGAGATGAGGCTGTATCAACTTTGGAGTGGTGAGGGAGGTGGCTGTATCACCTTTGGAGTGGTGGGGGAGGGGAACAGGACTTATAAACTTGGAATGGTGTGGGAGGGTGCTGTATCAACTTTGGAGTGGTGGGGGAGGGGGCTGTATCAACTTTGGAATGGTGGGGGAGGGGGCTGTATCAACTTTGGAGTGGTGGGGGAGGGGGCTGTATCAACTTTGGAGTGGTGGCAGAGGGGGCTGTATCACCTTTGGAGTGGTGGGGGAGGGGAAGAGGACTTCTAAACTTGGAATGGTGTGGGAGGGTGCTGTATCAACTTTGGAGTAATGAGGGAGATGAGGCTGTATCAACTTTAGAATGGTTTGGGAGGGGGCTGTATCACCTTTGGAGTGGTGGGGGAGGGGAAGAGGACTTATAAACTTGGAATGGTGTGGGAGGTGCTGTATCAACTTTGGAGTGGTGAGGGAGATGAGGCTGTATCAACTTTGGAATGGTGGGGGAGGGGCTGTATCACCTATGGAGTGGTGGCGGAGGGGGCTGTATCACCTTTGGAGTGGTGGGGGAGGGGAAATGGACTTATAAATTTGGAATGGTGTGGGAGGGTGCTGTATCAACTTTGGAGTGGTGAGGGAGATGAGGCTGTATCAACTTTGGAATGGTGTGGGAGGGGGCTGTATCACCTTTGGAGTGGTGGGGGAGGGGAAAAGGACTTATAAACTTGGAATGGTGTGGGAGGTGGCTGTATCACCTTTGGAGTGGTGGGGGAGGGGGCTGTATCAACTTTGGAGTGGTGGCGGAGGGGGCTGTATCAACTTTGGAGTGGTGGCAGAGGGGGCTGTATCACCTTTGGAGTGGTGGGGGACGGGAAGAGGACTTATAAACTTGGAATGGTGTGGGAGGGTGCTGTATCAACTTTGGAGTGGTGAGGGAGATGAGGCTGTATCAACTTTGGAGTGGTGGCGGAGGGGGCTGTATCACCTTTGGAGTGGTGGGGGAGGGGAAAGGACTTATTAACTTGGAATGGTGTGGGAGGGTGCTGTATCAACTTTGGAGTGGTGAGGGAGATAAGGCTGTATCAACTTTGGAGTGGTGGTGGAGGGGGCTGTATCACCTATCACCTTTGGAGTGGTGGGGGAGGGGAAAAGGACTTATAAACTTGGAATGGTGTGGGATGGTGCTGTATAAACTTTGGAGTGGTGAGGGAGGTGGCTGTATCACCTTTGGAATGATGGGGAAGGGGGGAGGCGGGACTAATCAACTTGGAATGGTGTGGGAGGGGGCTGTATCAACTTTGGAGTGGTGGGGGAGGGGGCTGTATCAACTTTTGAGTGGTGAGGATGTGACTCTATCAACTTTGTATTCCATCCTCAATTTATGAGTGATTGTTATATAAATGGAGTTAAGAAATTGTATCACCTTTGGAGTGGTGGGGGAGGAGAAGAGGACTTATTAACTTGGAATGGTGTGTGAGGGTGCTGTATCAAATTTGGAGTGGTGAGGGAGGTGGCTGTATCACCTTTGGAATGATGGGGAAGGGGAGGCGGGACTAATCAACTTTGGAGTGGTGGGGGAGGGGGCTGTATCAACTTTGGAGTGGTGGGGGAGGGGGCTGTATCAACTTTTGAGTGGTGTGGGAGGGGTCTGTATCACCTTTGGGGTGTTGGGGAGGGGAGGAGGGACTTATCAACTTGGAATGGTGTGGGAGGGGGCTGTATCAACTTTGGAGTGGTGGGGGAGGGTGCTATATCAACGTTGGAGTGGTGGGGGAGGGGTCTGTATCATCTTTGGAGTGTTGGTGAGGGGAGGAGGGGTTTATCAACTTGGAATGGTGTGGGAGGGGACTGTATCAACTTTGCAGTGATGGGGAGGGGAGGAGGGACTTATCAAGTTGGAAGGGTGTGGGAGCGGGGTGTATCAACTTTGAAGTGGTGTGGGAGGGGTTTGTATCACCTTTGGAGTGGTGGGGTGGGGGAAGAGGGACTTATCAACTTGGAATAGTGTGGGAGGGGGGCTGTATCAACTTTGGAGTGGTGGGAGAGGGGAACTGTATCAACTTTGGAGTGGTGGGGACAACTTTGGAGTGATGGGGAGGGGATGAGGGTCTTATCAACTTTGGAATGTTGGGGGAGAGGGAGGTTGTATCAACTTTGGAGTGTGGGTGAAAGGTATGTGGAGGAAGGAAAAGTGGCTGTTCCAACTTTGGAGAGGTGGGGGAGGAGGAGGCAGTATCATCTTTGGAGTGGTGGGGGGGAGGAGGGACTGATCAACTTTGAAATGGTGGGAGAGGGGAAGGTTGTTTAAACTTTGAAATGGTGGGAGATGGGAAGGTTTTATCAACTTTGGAGTGGTGAGGATGTGACTCTATCAACTTTGTATTCCATCCTCAATTTATGAGTGATTGTTATATAAATGGAGTTAAGAAATTGTATGTACATATTATGACAGGTTAATAGGATAGGATGACATGTTACTGGAGATAAATAATAGCCTAGGGTTATCTTGATGTATAGATGACAGTTAATTTTGAGGGCTGGATCTTAAGATCTGTAACTAGAATACTGACCAATAGAAAAAGTAGAAATGAATTGACCAATGATAGAATAGTTGTTTATTCATTCAGAGACTGATTTGAGTAGAGATAGGTCCGTCAGTTGGAGTAGACACGAGCACGGTAACATGTCAGTTAGGCTAGGGTTAGTTTGTGACTTTAAACTTATGCGAACTTTATAATTATGTGAATAAAATTTACTTATTATACAAAGAGAGTTGTTGGGTCGATTATACCACATGATATTGAATTATGTTTGTTTTTGCTTCAATTCATTTATGACTTTTAAATAGAGAACTTAATTTTAACATTACATATAATAACAATGTAAATATTATACTGATTAAAACGTTCTCAAATGTACGTGTATATATATATATATATATATATATATATATATATATATATATATGTAAATGGTATTTGTATCAGATTAAGTCAGTAAAATTATGTTCTGCTCTATTCTGTTGATAAATTTACAATTATATATCAGTAGAAAGGCTATCAATCCATAGCATATTTATAAACCTTAGAGATTTACCACTTTTAAATTTTGAAAGTTTGCATTTATTCAAATTTCTCTCTATGTAGGTTGGTGTAAATTGAATAACGGAAGAGCTAATGAGGGAATCTGTGAATGTTTATCATGTTTGACTTACAAGTACATGTGATAATTATTTGATAATTCTATGTAACCGTGTACTGTATTCTGTATAATATTTATTATATCATCGTGGTTATCAAAACTTAGATAAGAAGAAGTTTGAGATAAGCTATATTGACAAAGTCTGGTGGCATAACATTCTCAGAGAAAACACAAAGTAATAGACAGTATTTTTAAATAAAAGGGGTGTTCATACATAGGCCTACATGAATACATTAATATTAAATCCAACGATATGCCTATGTAAAACAGTTTTATATAACCATTGTCTATCTATTCACATTATTTGTTTTGTCAAGTAAACACTTATATTGATTCGTCTTGGTGAGTCATCTCTCCGGAGCGTGTGGTCCAGTGGTAAAACATCGGACGCATGATCGGCGAGTCGTCGCAGCTGTGAGAGTTGTCCTTGTCAATGGGCAAGACACGTTCTTCGCGCATGCCTAGTACTCGTTCTACCCAGGAAGTCTTCGAGTGTGATTTGTATAAGTTATGTTTCACAATCCAAGTAAAATAAATAAGTTTTAAACTAGTCATATGTCCCTGGTTATAGTTGTCATTACATTTTATATTACACTTGACTAGTGATTAATGCGAGCCGTTGCAGGGCCAATTAAATAAAGAGAAGAACATTTTATTGTTATTTATTCATGTTCAACATGAATTTGACAAAAACAAAATACAATGTTCACATCAAGTTGAGTAAAACAAGCACGTATAAACTAAAAAACAAAACAAAAACAAAAAAATAATATACGGTGACCTGTTCTTCTATAGTCCTTGATAAACACACCGACATGATTGGTGAAGAATTGCGCTCCGGAAGTGGCTTCATCTTTATGTCCCGTGTTTACGCTTTGTAGTGTTGGTCACTGCCAAAATGTAATACGCGGCAGGGACTATTTTTTAATTCCTCGAATTTTATTTTTTCAAATAATCTAACACAAGCGAACAGAAACAAATCAAACAAAAGAAATATACTAGGGACATTGTGTACTAGTATTTATTTTAAAAATAAACCAAACGCTACAATGTTAAATCAAATTAGGAATGCGTATGAATATTTATTAAAGCCTGACTAATAGTACTTTGATCAAATATTGAATCTACATTCAATTCTATTTTAAGTAACATTATAGATTTGCGTATGTTTAGCTCTTGTCTCAATGTAAAATAAGCTGATATTGTATATATATATATATATATATATATACAATATATATATATATATATATATATATATATATATATATATATATATATATATAATTATACTATATTTCTTTTTCAAAAGTATTATTCTATAAGTGTATAGCCAATCACCTACTCCGGATGTTACCACGTGACCGTACACTATGTAGAAGTTTATTGGATCCAATAACTTTTACATTGTACAGTTCAAAATTATAGATGGCCTCTTAAAAAAAAAGGTAATAAATTTAGCAGAAATTTTAAAGATAAAAACAAACAACCGACAAAATGTTCCGCACGACATTGACGTTGAGAAAATCCGAATATCTGTCACTGCAACTCCTTCGTCTGCCGCTTTGAACTCACGGTTTCATTTACTTGATTTTCTTTTTCTCTTTTGATAAATTTCTTTCAGATTGAGGTATAGAATAAATATATCATTTTACAGTGTTTTGTACACTATGGGAATATATTGTACAGGTACATAGTGTGGTGGAAAACATATTGGATGATACGCCGCAGGCGCCGAGTCCAATATGGTTTTCACCACATTACGTACGAGTAATAAAATAACCTTATACTATTAAATAACTGAAAGAAGTGAAAAGCGAATTTAAGTCGGAGCAGTGACTTAATTATATTACTTATATCAGAGACATAATATGTGTATTGTGTCTCTGCTTATATACTTCAGACTCTGGCCCGAGGCACTGCCGCGTATGAGAGGGTTACCATCAATATACGTATAGTCATTCATTAAGGTATTTCACGTCTGCATATCTATTCACATCTCTCACGAGTTCATTTCATTATCATTGTTTTCTTCGCTGCTATATGGTTAATGAAGTAGTGGCCTTCTGGGAAATATTTAAATGTGCACAAGACAAACAGGTCATCAGTGACACAGCTTCTGATTACTAAGTCCACTACAAAGTCCAAACAGGTTCTGTATTTTTGACATATTTGTGAGAATTGGAAACACATTTATTTTATTCCGACAACAGCGCGATCAATTGGACGGTCGTTCTCGAGAGAGGTTTCTCTACACATTCACGGTGGATATACTGGTCATCTAAACGACATGTAACTTAACACACAAAGATGTCTCAAAGTTTTCAATATTCTTGGCATGTAAGTACATTTAAACAGAGCCGTGTTATGATATTTTGAACAACTATGTAGTTTAAATCATCATCATTCATTCACTTAATTTTCACTTGTCTTCATTGTCCTTCATTTTATTTTAATAAGGGAATGCATCACGTTTCCATACTACCTTAGCAGCTACGAACCGCTATCCACACTTAGAAATTAATAATACACACGGCTAGTAATGATTTGATAATATACCAGATCAGTCGGTGTTGATAATACGCCTGGCCAGTGATAAGTTGATAATACACCAGGTCAGTGATAAGTTGATATAACACCAGGTCAGTGATAAGTTGGTAATACACCAGGTCAGTGATAAGTTGATAAAACACCAGGTCAGTGATAAGTTGATATAACACCAGGTCAGTGATAAGTTGGTAATACACCAGGTCAGTGATAAGTTGATAAAACACCAGGTCAGTGATAAGATGATATAACACCAGGTCAGTGATAAGTTGGTTATACACCATGTCAGTGATAAGTTGGTAATACACCAGGTCAGTGATAAGTTGATATAACAACAGGTCAGTGATAAGTTGATAAAACACCAGGTCAGTGATAAGTTGGTAATACACCAGGTCAGTGATAAGTTGATAATACACTGGGTCAGTGATAAGTTGGTATTACACCATGTCAGAGTTAAGTTGATAATACACTGGGCCTGTGATCAGTTGATAAAACACCGGGTCCATTATAAGTTGGTAATACACTAGGCCAGTGATAAGTTGATAATACACCTGGCCAGTGATAAGTTGATAATATACCAGGCCAGTGATAAGTTGATAATATACCAGACCAGTGATAAGTTGATAATATACCAGGCCAGTGATAAGTTGATAATATACCAGGCCAGTGATAAGTTGATAATATACCAGGCCAGTGATAAGTTGATCATATACCAGGCCAGTGATAAGTTGATAATATACCTGGCCAGTGATAAGTTGATAATATACCAGGCCAGTGATAAGTTGATAATATACCAGACCAGTGATTAGTTGATCATATACCAGGCCAGTGTTAAGTTGATAATATACCTGGCCAGTGATAAGTTGATAATATACCAGGCCAGTGATAAGTTGATCATATACCAGACCAGTGATTAGTTGATCATATACCAGGCCAGTGTTAAGTTGATCATATACCTGCCCAGTGATAAGTTGATCATATACCTGCCCAGTGATAAGTTGATCATATACCTGCCCAGTGATTAGTTGATCATATACCAGGCCAGTGTTAAGTTGATCATATACCTGCCCAGTGATAAGTTGATCATATACCTGCCCAGTGATAAGTTGATCATATACCAGGCCAGTGTTAAGTTGATAATATGCCAGGCCAGTGATAAGTTGATCATATACCAGGCCAATGATAAGTTGATTATATACCAGGCTAGTGAAAAGTTGATAATATACTAGGCTAGTGATAAGTTGATCATATACCAGACCAGTGATAAGTTGATAATGCACCAGGTCAGAGATTAGTTGTTAATATACCAGACCAGTGATAAGTTGATCATATACCAGGCCAGTGATAAGTTTATAATATACCAGGACAGTGACAAGTTGACTATATACCAGGCCAGTGAAAAGTTGATAATATATTAGGCTAGTGATAAGTTGATCATATACCAGGTCAGAGATAAGTTGATAATAAACCAGGCCAGTGATAAGTTGATAATATACCAGGCCAGTGATAAGTTGATTATATACTAGGTCAGAGATAAGTTGATAATATACCAGGCCAGTGTTAAGTTGATAATATACCAGGCCAGTGATAAGTTGATCATATACCAGGCCAGTGATAAGTTTATAATATACCAGACCAGTGATAAGTTGATCATATACCAGGCCAGTGATAAGTTTATAATATACCAGGACAGTGACAAGTTGACTATATACCAGGCCAGTGACAAGTTGATTATATACCAGACCAGTGATAAATTAATAATATACCAGGTCAGTCATAAGTTGATAATATACAAGGCCAGTGATAATTGATTATAAACCAGGCCAGTGAAAAGTTGATAATATGTTAGGCTAGTGATAAGTTGATCATATACCAGGCCAGTGATAAGTTGATAATACACCAGGTCAGAGATAAGTTAATAATATACCAGGCCAGTGATAGTTTGATAATATACCGGGTCAGTGATAAGTTGATAAAACACCACACCAGTGTTAAGTTGATAATACACCAGGTCAGTGATAAGTTGATAATATACACGGCCAGTGATAAGTTGATAATATCCAGGGCCAGTGATAAGTTGATAATAGACTGGGTCAGTGATAAGCTGATAATATACCAGCCAAGTGATAAGTTGATAATATACCAGGTCAGTGATCACTTGATAATATACCAGCTGTGATTAGTTGATAATATATACAAAGCCAGTGATAAGTTGATAACAGACTGGGCCAAAGATAAGTTGATAATATACCAGCTCAGTGATAAGTTGATAATATACCAGGCCAGTGATAAGTTGATAATATACCAGGCCAGTGATCACTTGATAATATACCAGCTGTGATTAGTTGATAATATATACAAAGCCAGTGATAAGTTGATAACAAACTGGGCCAAAGATAAGTTGATAATATACCTGGCCAGTGATAATTGGATAATATACCAGGTCAGAGATAAGTTGATAATATACCAGCCCAGTGATAATTTGATAATATACTGGTCAGTGGTAAGTTGATTATATACCAGGCCAGTGATAAGTTGATAATATACTAGGCCAGTGGTAAGATAATACACCAGGTCAGAGGCCAGTGATAAGTTGATAATATACCAGACCAGTAATAATTGGATAATATACCAGGCCAGTGATAAGTTGTTAATATACCAAGCCAGTGATAATTGGATAATATACCAGGTCAGAGATAAGTTGATAGTATACCAGGCCAGTGATAATTGGAGAATATACCAGGCCAGTGATAATTGGATAATGCACCTCGCAATTTACTCACCAACATTTTCTTATATACATTAAAACATAACTGAATTTGACTGGTCAGTTACTTGCTCTTCAATAAATGACAATGAAATAACATGCAGGTGTACTGTAACCAGTCTAAAATCATACGCAGGTGTACTGTAACCAGTCTAAAATCATACACAGGTGTAGTGTAACCAGTCTAAAATCATGATCTCTTTGATGCTTTTCTGAAATTTAAGTTTTTGATTATTTAAGAATACACTTAAATATGTTGGTGAAACTAAAACCAGGTCAGTGATAAATTATAAATGATCAGTTGATTATCTAAGGCAAATCCTGTTGAACAAAGTCTCCTGTATCTTCCAGGACAGCAACATTACTGTTGTTTTAATTCATTTTTCTCAAGGAAAAAAATAAAAACAAAACAAAATATAAAGCACATTTGTGTCTTTTATTTTCATTTTTTTAATGTTTTATGAATTTCATTATATTTTTGGCTCAAATATTTACACGGCTGAGTGAGACCTTGAGGCAAGCAGATCATATCACTATAGCAACGACCTTAATTACCATAGCAATGCACTTAATGACCTTTAATATATGACAACAATGACATCATCAAAAGCAATAGATCTGATTGGTTGAACAATAAAATATTCAAATTTGTAACACATTTATAATAATATAGTACACAATAAGATAAAGACGTCGAAGATGAACATCATAAATAAAAATAGTTCATATTACATGCACCATCCTCATCACGTATAAATCATTTAAATTGTCAAAATAAATACATATACAATTTTTATCCTTTTCAAATGTCATAATCTGTTCTAAGAACACATGTTTACATAAATGAACAGATGATAATATACAATACTGAAAAATAATACAAATATCTCAAATCATCTTTATATCTATACTATAATACTTACAGCATTATAGATTCATAAATAACAGATTGCCACATGTATTAAAAAGTGTATATAACGTGTTAGCCCTTTGAGATTACATCTTTGCGGGCTAAAAATTGTCAAAATGGAAGAACTTAAAAAAAAACAAAAAAAAACACACACTTCCTCCGCGTGTTGCTGTTATCATAAATGTACAATAGTTTATAGAAATGTACAAACTTGGTTTGAAATGTAGAAAAAGAGACTTCACATTCATGAAAGCACTTATGGCCTGCATATGTGTTAACACAAAATTCTACTCTGTCTCCATCTACTGAAACATTACACAATGGACCAGCTGCATCAATACCCTCGCAACATTCTCAACTATACCTTATATTTGTAGGTTCTTGTTTAAAGGAATCCCCACCTGTAACTTTTCAAAAATAGCAATGGAATTGGAACATAATGGGCTGGTTACATGGTTGTAGGTTGCCTGGTGTATGAGAAAGTTATGGTTATACAGATCGACATCTTCCCTTCTATCAATTAATGTTTCAATTTTAGTACAGCCATTATAAAGAACACATGGTCCTCCGTGTCCGGGCAGTCTAAGGCACTGCCGTTAAATGATCGCTTACATCTCACTGATGAGGTTGTATGTTCGAGCCTACCTTGCTCCAAAATCTTTATGTGAGAAAGTTTGCCAGTTACTTGTGGAAGGACGATAGCTCTACTCAGATTCAATCTGAGGTTTCCTCCACCAATCAAAACTGTACATACCATATATAACCTTTCATGTGTTGAAAATGGCGTTAAACACCAATTAAAGAAAACATACAGAGCGGCTTGTGAGACCATCACTGGAAATCTACTTATCATTTGGCCTATATAGATCACAAGTTCTACTTTACAGAGACAGGTTACAAATTCAATTAATTAAAACAAGTTTTACAAAACAGGATAATTATGCAGGTACAGGGCTTGTGTTAAAGGAAATAAACCCATCAGAGATATGAGGCCACTTTATAAAGAAGTAGCTACTACTGGAGTAAATTTTCTGGTCACTTTCATGGTTCTCAAACAAAAAATAACTTACCCCCCATGATAAACTATATCTATGGTTCTTATAGACTCCCCCCCCCCCCCCACACACACACACTTAATAAACTATATCCATGGTTCTCACAGAAACTTATTTCCCAAAATAAAGTATATTCACGGTTCTCACAGAAGCTTTCCTCCCTTAATAATCTATATCCATGGTTCTCGCAGAAATTTATCCCCCTATAATAAACTATATCCATGGTTCTCACTGAAACTAACCCCACTATAATAAAAAACTATATCCATGGTTCTCAAAGAAACTTACTCCCCATAATAAACTATATCCATGGTTCTCAAAGAAACTTACTCCCCATAATAAACTATATCCATGGTTCTCACAGAAACTTATTTCCCAAAATAAAGTATATTCACGGTTCTCACAGAAGCTTTCCTCCCTTAATAATCTATATCCATGGTTCTCGCAGAAATTTATCCCCCTATAATAAACTATATCCATGGTTTCACTGAAACTTACCCCCCATAATAAACTATATCCATGGTTCTCAAAGAAACTTACTCCCCATAATAAACTATATCCATGGTTCTCGCAGAAACTTACCCCCTATAATAAACTATATCCATGGTTCTCACAGAAACTTACTTCCCAAAATAAAGTATATTCACGGTTCTCACAGAAGCTTTCCTCCCTTAATAATCTATATCCATGGTTCTCACAGAAATTTATCCCCCTATAATAAACTATATATATGGTTCTCACTGAAACTTACCCCCCATAATAAACTATATCCATGGTTCTCAATGAAACTTACTCCCCATAATAAACTATATCCATGGTTCTCAAAGAAACTTACTCCCCATAATAAACTATATCCATGGTTCTCACAGTAACTTACTTTCCATTATAAAGTATATTCATGGTTCTCACAGAAGCTTTCCTCCCTTAATAATCTTTATCCATGGTTCTCGCAGAAACTTACCCCCTATAATAAACTATATCCATGGTTCTCAAAGAAACTTACTCCCCATAATAAACTATATTCATGGTTCTCACAGAAACTTACTTTCCATTATAAAGTATATTCACGGTTCTCACAGAAGCTTTCCTCCCTTAATAAGCTATATCCATGGTTCTCGCAGAAACATATTCCCCATAATAAACTATATCTATGGTTCTCACAGAAACTTTCCACCCATAATAAACTATATCCATGGTTCTTACAGAAACTTTACTCCCCATAATAAACTATATTCATGGTTCTTACAGAAACTTTACTCCCCATAATAAACTATATTCATGGTTCTCACAGAAACTTACCCCAATAATAAATGATATCCATGGTTCTCAAAGAAACACAGTTAACTTGTAAATGTTAACACACCCGTGATATATAAACAGTTAACTTGTCAATGGTGACACTGATATAAAATAGAAACAGGTAACTTGTCAACGGTGGCACAGACACGATATAGAAAACAGTTAACTTGTCAATGGTGATACGGACATGATATAGAAATATTTAACTTGTCAATGGTGACTTGGACATGATATAGAAACAGTTAACTTGTCAATTGCGACTTGGACATGATACAGAAACAGTTAATTTGTCAATGGTGATACGGACATGATATAGAAACAGCTAATTTGTCAATGGTGACATTGACATGATATAGAAACAGTTAACTTGTCAATGCTGACACGGACATGATATAGAAACAGTTAACTTGTCAATGGTGACATGGACATGATATAGAAACAGTTAACTTGTCAATAGTGACATGGACATGATATAGAATTTGTTAACTTGTCAATGGTGACACCAACATAATATAAAAACAGTTTACTTGTCAATGGTGACACAGCCAAGATATACTTAACTGTAAGGGAGGATCAGACAAAATACTATTGAAAACATTGCAAAAGCACTGTTAGAAAACATTGCAATACAACTGCTTCATGACAATGTGATAACCATCTCTCAGTAACTTACACATTGTAAATAAACAAAATAAACAATATCCACAGGAACAAAAATGTTATTTTCTACATAATAACCAAAAAAGAACTTGCATTTAGTGACCTTCAATCAGAAGACAGAATGGTAACTTTTATTAAACACCCGATAAACTATGAACAAACACCCATCTCACATTCAACAAACACCCACCACACTATCAAGAAACACCCATCACACTATCAAGAAACACCAATCACACTATCAACAAACACCCATCAAACTATCAAAAAACACCCATCACACTATCAACAAACACCCATCACACTATCAAGAAACACCCATCACACTATCAAGAAACACCAATCACACTATCAAGAAACACCAATCACACTATCAACAAACACCCATCACACTATCAAGAAACACCCTTCACACTATCATCAAACACCCATCACACTTTCAACAAACACCCATCACACTTTCAACAAACACCCATCACACTTTCAACAAACAACCATCACACTTTCAACAAACAACCATCACATTTTCAACAAACACCCATCACATTTTCAATAAACACCCATCACACTTGCAACAAACACCCATCACATTTTCAACAAACACCCATCACACTATCAACAAACACTCATCACACTATCAAGAAACATCTGAATAACAGAGAACTCATTTTAAACAGTTTTTGTTTCAAAGAGACAGTTATAACAGAAAGAAACAACAGCTGATGCACACAGCACAAGTCCAGACCTGACAGTTAAACACAATGTACATAGATTATTGTTATAATATGCAAAAATATATATTCACAATTAAATGACGTTTTAACAAATGTCCAGCATTCAGTAAATTTGGTGGTGGTAATGGTTCTTGACTAATCAGTACAGCATAACTAATTTGTTTTGTTATTCTCCTTAAATAAATAACACAGTTTGATGCACCAGTCGTTATACACACTTCTCATGTAAAAATCAAACTGTTAATGTATACACACCTTATCAACTGTATAACAATAACATACGATTGCAAACATGTCAATGTTATATATGTCTTATCAACTGTATAATAATAACATACCATTGCAAACATGTCAATGTTATATACGTCTTATCAACTGTATAATAATAACATACCATTGCAAACATGTCAATGTTATATACGTCTTATCAACTGTATAACAATAACATACCATTGCAAACATGTCAATGATATCTACGTCTTATCAACTGTATAACAATAACATACCATTGCAAACATGTCAATGTTATACACGCCATATCAACTGTATAACAATAACATAACATTGCAAACATGTCAATGTTATATATGTCTTATCAGTTGTATCACAATAACATACCATTGCAAACATGTCAATGTCTTATCAACTGTATAACAATAACATACCATTGTAAACATGTCAATGTTATATACGTCTTATAAACTGTATAACAATAACATACCATTGCAAACATGTCAATGTTATATATGTCTTATCAACTGTATAACAATAACATAACATTGCAAACATGTCAATGTTATATACGTCTTATCAACTGTTTTATACCCAGTCCCAGCTACATGTAACACAAAATAATGAAATCAACATGTCATTTTTTTCACAACAGCCCTATATGGTGAAACTGTACTTGAAAAATACACTTTTAAACAGGATAACAACATAAAATGGTGCTCTTTCTATTGTCATAACCTGCATAAATACAAAGTAATATTGCAAAGCTATTGATCAACTTGCTAGTGTAATCTGGGCTAGCATTGAAGAACGATTTGCAAGCTTACAGTTGAAGGGAGGTAACTCTTTATAAATAAGTATTTCACACATTTTGGCACCTTATTCCCCTTGCTTGCTACACAACTGTACCCTTTATATTGCAAAACTTACCCATAACAAATAATATCACTGAAAATATAACTAACTATACACTGGCTTAAGTTCTACTTTATGTGTATAGTCAACTAAGTATTGCTGAAATAGAAACCATATAATTCTTCACAATATTTCAATAAATTTGAGTACATTAACAACCAAACAACGTGTATTTTTCATCATCTTAGAGGTGTGAAACATGAAATCATGATTGCATAATAGTTATGTAACAAAATAATATCAGTAGAATTGATGGATGCTCCCCAAATGAGTGTTTGACTCTGTACAGGCTTCTTGGTTGAAAAATACCAAACTACATAGCAGGAACAATATGTGGCTCTGCACTTCACAGAACTCATTCGCAAATCATTGAACCGAAACAAAATGACAATATGCACAGATCCTTGCTAGTTTTACAAAATTAAAACCAGTGGCTGTAGCGAAATAGCGTCATGACGACAATATGCACATCTCCACTTGGTAATGATGCATCCTAGCAAGTTTCAGATAATAACATCCAGAGGTTGTAGAGAAATAGAGCGGTGAAGACAGAATGAAAGGGCCATAACTACATGAAAAATCATCGAACCAGATCACAAACATAGCAAATTTCATAAAATTCAAACCTGAGGTTGTAGAGAAATAGCGCGGACAATAATTTGGTCAGACTCAACGAAAGGGCCATAACTCTGTGAAAAATCATCGAACCGGAACACAAAGACAATATGCACATCCTACTTGGTAGCGATGCATCCTAGCAAGTTCCATAAAATTCCAACATGGGGTTGTAGAGAAATAGCGCAGACAGAATTTGGTCACAGACATAATCAAAGGGCCATAACTCTGTGAAAAATCATCGAACCTGAACACAAAGACAATATGGGCATCAGCACTTGGTAATGATGCATCCTAGCAAATTTCATAAAATTCCAACCAGAGGTAGAGAAATAGCGTGGACAAGAATTTGGTCACAGACTCAATGAAAGGGCCATAACTTCATTAAAAATCATCGAACCGGAACACAATGACAGTATGCGCATCTCCACTTGGCAGTGATGCATCCTAGCAAGTCTTATAAAACTGCAACATGGGGTTGTAGAGAAAAAGCGCGGACAAGAAGTTGGTCACAGACATAATCAAAGGGCCATTACTCCGTAAAAAATTATCGAACCGGAACATAAATATAATATCTGCTTCTGCACTTGGTAATGATGCATCTTAGTAAGTTTCATAAAATTCCAATCATAGGTTGTAGAGAAATAGCCCAGACAAGAACTTGGGGACGCACGGACAAAGCAACGACTATATGCTTCCCCCCTTTGGGGGAGCATAATAAAACAATTCTAACATAGATAAAATGCTACCAGTACCCTTTTTATTTCTTTGTTGTGTTAACTACATGCTCATTAAAGACTTACAGTCAACATAAAGAAACAAAAACCCATACAATCAACGTCAACAATTTGGAAAAAGTTTTATTCTATGCATCAATAAAGAACCACACAGATTCTATTGTCTTGGTAATAAAAACTCAGCATTTAGATGGTAACTCTGAGATACAACCATCTCATCCAGATGACCTAGTGGATGTACAGTAACACCTGTCAAACAGCCCATCAAAAGGATTAGCAAAAGTGGCCTTTTAACACAGGTTGTTGCTTAATACAGGTTAATTTGCTCTTTGATCATAGCAATGTGGCTGCTTACAACAAATGGTTGCTTAATAGAAGTGACTGCTTATATAGGTTTGAATGTATATGGTAAAACAATACATGATCTGTTCATCAAGTGCTGATGATGCTTGTGGAGACACCACTGGAAAAGTACAAAAAATGTCAATTTATTTCAGTGACAAAATAAGCAGGTAGAGCATCCGCCTCGCATGCAGAAGGTCATGGGTTTTATCCTCGGCTAGGTCATACCAAAGACTTGAAAAATGGCACTAGAATCTTCTTCACTTGACGCTCAACATTATGAGGATAGATCTACGTCTGGTAAGCCCAGTGTCAGTATAACGTGACTGGGTGGGGTATTATACCATGTGTCTGCGGCAGGATACCTCAGTGTAGGAGTTCTCAGAATACTTTCAGAAGAGGACACTGCGTGATATGACTAAAAAATTGTTGAAAGTGATGCTATACAACATACAGAAATTGTATCTTAAGTACTATAATTGTAACTCGTGTAATAGAATTGTATCTTATGAATTAGAAATTGTATCTTATATATAATCTCATGTACTAGAAATTGTATATTATGTTCTAGTTTAAAAGTGTCAGCATCACAATTTAGATCATTTTTGCAGCAAAATAGTTTTCTTTTACATTTAGTGGCATTACGCCACCGCATCAACAGACTGATTGTGTAGTGACATCAATGTTATATGGCACTATTTGAACTACCACTCAAGACACATACGATATTCATGCCAACCCAACAACATAAACACTTCATTCTCTATACAAGTCCAAGAGATCGTAACCAAAATAAATTCGTGACAAATTGTGTCTTATATAAACAGTGTAGCACTAACAATATCATAACTTATGGCATAAAATGAGAACCCATGGAAGACAACTATCAAGTTTCCAGAAATATATCCATTCAAGAGTTATTTCCCCTGAACAAATTTTACGAAGAATAATTAAGGCATCCTTTGGCTGCTCACAGTTTTACGAAGAATAAGGACACTAATTTAAACAGCTGATTCTGCCAGTCACCAGCATTATAAGCAAATCTTCTCTATCAAACAACATAAAAACATTGTTTTCGATACATAAATTCATCACAGCAACACAAATAAATGTATCGGTCTCGTGTATTATATCCTTTAATATGTGAAATTGAGGTTTTTCATAATATAAAACAAAATTTAATTTAGAAATAAAATTTTATGGGAATTTTCAAGGAACATACATTAATAACTGGATTTGACATTGAATCCATTATTTTTGTATGTGACAACCAGTCAGGTATCTTCAAGGGACATACAGCAATTTCATTATTTTTTTACTTAAAAAGATTTCTAAAAATTATACATCTTTATTATGCAAATACAAAAATATGATACCCTAGAGTATATACTGAGCTATTTTAATCATTTAAAGATTTTAAATTGTCACTAGTTTTATTATTTCTTAAATATCTATCAATCCAGGGGCCCGGAGTTAAAATCCCTGCCCGGCCACAATCTTTGTGATGTTTGATATTACAAGACACTGCATCTCATTATCATTCGTCTCTCACCACAGATTCAAGTGGGAAAGGTATCAGTTACTTGTAGAGATGAGATGTGCTTGAGTACCTTCCAGGATCCCAGGAAACAGTGGTTAGGTTAACTGATCATCTGTTAGTCCTCGGTGTCATAAAAATGACACTAAATATTCAATCAATCATTAACATGAAGTTTTAGCTAGCAATACTTGTAGAATCACCATTAGGTTGCAAATCCACTCTGATTAAGATTATATTTTTTATTTTAGCTTGATTGCAAAGAAAGCTTTGACCTTATATGAACCTCTCTCGAGTCCGCTTCCTGCTTCCTAGGTACAACCAGTACCAAGTGTTTGTTTTTTTGAGAGGAATGAGGTAGAGATGTGATTATACCCGCAACCTCTTAACAAAGCATTCCAACACATTATCCACTACTCTACCTCTCCGCTTAATACTGATTTGATGCATGAACATTAGCTAAACATTGCTGCGTGTCCCTTTGAAGACAGGTTATAATATGAATACTCAATGGCACTTAAGGACGCATGTATTTGTTGGTCAACTTATGAAATATAACAAAATTAAACATTTAAGTTACAGTGTTAAATATCATATATCAAACAGTATCAATGCTCAACATCAAGAGTAGAATCTGACGTAATGTATAATTTAACAAAGAATTGTTTTAATTCCAGTATGATGAAAATAACAATGCAGACATTACCAGTAAATCACTGATATTTAACAATTGTACAATTATTAAAAATATTACTTATATGTTTACCTTATTCAGGGCTTGAAATTTCTGATAAAAGCTACTCGTCCTCCCTTTCTAACATTTTTAATTGAATGCTTAAAATCAAAGAAATATTAAAGACAGTTTCTTAAATCTTACTCGTCCTGACCAAATGTTCAACTGTCATGACCAGCGGACGGGTGGAATTTTCCAGCCCTGCCTACACAAGACTGAGTTGTGTTTTGTTTTATTTATTACAGATACTTGTGGTCAATCTTTGGAAGTCATAAGATTATCTTCACATTTATAATGCTTGTTCTCAACCTTTGGGGTCAAAAGCTCATTTGCAGAATTTAAATAGTGGTAGAAAGCAAAAAGCTTATCTGTGTATTATACCGAGCTTTCAATTTACACAACCTGTTATTTGTTAAATTAAAAACAGATAACATTCCTTTAATGCCAGAATTTCTTGTTTTCATTTCGTCTAAGTCTTGTGGCATATGCCATTTAAAAAAACTACAGATGCCTGGAATATCAAGATGTAGTAATGCTAGATGAGAACCAGAACATGTTTAGAATCCGGTGTTAAAAGCGCGTAAATCATAGTGCAAACAATTTCATAAATAAGAAAACAATAAATACAGAAATAATTCTACAGATTGCCCGCCTATTTAGTTCAAACTTATTATTTATTTTACTTTGATTGCGAAAAAAAGTTATTACAACTTTGACGTCTTCCCCGAGTAGAACCAGTACTAAGCATATGCGGAAAAATGTCTGGTTCAAGGGCACCACACATCACAGATAGAGGATGATCAGATCAATGACCCTCGGATCATGGATCTGATGTCTACTACTGGACCATGTGCTAGCCTTTTTCACAGCCTATTGTAGCTATAGTTGTTAATTAAGACTGTCCCATTTTAATCCTGGTAGAAAAACTCAGGCTGCAAAAAACAGATATAGTTTGAGACCCAGTCTATGACATTTATAATTTAGCTGGACTACAAAAATGTTTCCAAATGTACAGTCGGACTATTTTTATGACTTTGTACAGAGATTGAAACATCTAAGCAAGAAGTTGGGAGATATTAACATAAAATCATTATTAAATGATAAAAATTTAGAAACTGAAACTTGATGTAAATTTTAGGTTTTCTGTTATTTACAGACTATAAGAATTGAAATCGGACTTAGTAATTTTGAAATGTCTCCAGTTCAAAGGACTATAATCCTGAAGTTTTTGGCAGAGACTGAGTACTCCTAAGAATCAGACTCGCTCGCATGCACACACCCACACCGTTAGGACCCAGTTCAAAACTCAGGTGGTATTTATAGAAATGGCGGACAACAGAGAGAGATACTTAAAGTGCAATCTTTCAGAGAAGCTTGGAAACATTTCATATTTTTATTTGATATTAACTACTAAATTATTCATTTGTTTTACTTTTTTTTTTAAGCAATTTTAGCAACAAATGGTGGGTCCTATAATAGCTACCTTATGAATTAATCAAATGAGTAGAAACTTTTAATTAATTTGAAAAGTAATGACATCTTCAGCATTACCATTTGCCTTTAGGCAAGTCATTAATATTGTTTGAAAATATTTTCAAGTTAAAGCCGGAAGGAGTAAAGTTTTTTTCCGAAAAATTATTGATAATCTATTGGAAATCTTTTGAAAATCTATTGTGCCTATGTCCATCATGGTAACATTAAATCATTGTACATATCTAGATAAGAGATACATTAAGGTACCTTCATGTTATATATATGTCCTGGCTACTTTTGGAGGCAGAAAAATATAACAAAAACTTACTTGTCCATGGTTTCGCCATCCCTGACCTTACAGTCTTATAATATTTATATCTTATGTACAAATACATGAATTGAAGGCTCTTTGTTCCGACTCTTAATTTTGATTATTTGTTTATAAATGAAAGACCTTGTTCAATCACAAAAGTATCTTTGTAATGCAAACAATAGATTTTCATCCATTCAATGTCACATTCATCAATGTTCATTGAAGTCATCATATTTGTGACGTTACTCTGTTTATAATATCACAATATTTGTAGGTTTGCAAAGAAAATCTGCAGAAACATTAAATAAGTGTGCCATTTGAAGAAGAAAACAATAGGTTTTACTGTCAACTTACTATAAATAGTGTCATGTGACCTTATGGTCATGTGACATATCACATGGTTGGCTATAAATAGAATATTGAGATTATCTTTGTCATTACAAATATGGGAGAAATTATTTTTTCATGAATAAAAATGTATTTGTGCACCTCCCTCAGACAGTATTTCAACACTGTTTTATATATACTTCATGGCACAATATCTTATAACATCATTTGTATCATAGCACCGTCCTCATTTCCTTGTAACATATTTTTACTTAAAAGTGTTCTGTAAAATTCAAAAGACTATGTAAGCGCCTATAAAATATTTCAATGCTAATAGCCGTTCTCACTTATACCCGTTCTGCATTTGCCCATCTTGTTTAGGTAGATCATTTTTTATATTCATATTTCCAGAGTAGAGAGTTCTGGACTATATCTGTACTATGTCCGGGACTATTGATATCAATACTTGTATCATTGAACCAGTCCTGGACTATATCTGTAACATGCCCGTCACCATCGATATCCATACTATATCTGTAACCTGCCCGTGACAGTATATACTTCTATTTTAGAGCCAGTACTGGACTATCTGTAACCTGTCCATGACAGTATATTTTTCTATTTTAGAGCCAGTACTGGACTATATCTGTAACCTGCCTGTGACAGTATATACTTCGATTGTAGAGCCAATACTGGACTATATCTGTAACCTGCTCATGACTAGTTTAATTGACCTGTTCTATAGAGACATAGCTGCCCACAGATTCCATCATTGAACACGTCAACAATTATTCGAATGGCCTTTGCTGTGCACCGCTTATATCAGTGGTAACACAAATCCATCTGTAGATAAATCACAAGTCAACGGCAGGAGCCAGTCCTGGCGTAAAAAAACACAACTATAGCTGGAAATTACCATAAAAATCACAACTGGCCTCATAAACAGCTTGTCACAACTGCAGTTCTTCCAAATTAAAAGATTTTAACACTTTTTTTCTTTAAAATATTTCAAACAAATTTGTAGAGAACTGTAAACTGCATCATCAGTCCGTGTCCTTCCCCACATGACGGACGTGTCACATGTCAGGTACGACAGTGGTTCGACTATTTGATCTTGATATGACTCAGGCCTTGCCGCACATATTTCACCAGGTGGAGAAGGCTGCTGTGTAGTGTCAGGGGTCCTACCTCGTAATCGAGTTGAGCAAAATAGTCTGAAACAAAACAGTAATTTAAAAAAATATATAATTATATAATTATGGGCTAAATGGCATGATTTGGATTCTTTATAGTAGTTACATTAGTAATAAATATATTTTTATTTATAATATGCATTTCTTTGAAACAAAGTCAACACCAATTTTTGAATACTAACATGTCATCAAGTCAGCATTGACTGTAGTGGAATAGTGTTCAGTCAACGCTGATTGTAGAGCAATACAATAAACATGTGATATTTTCAGGACCTCAAACTGTGAATTTAGTGGTTATTTAAAGGGACGGCAATAAAGTGTCCAGTCAACACTGAGTTTCGAGGAATAAAGTGTCCAGTCAACACTGAGTTTTGAGGAATAAAGTGTCCAGTTGACACTGATTTTAGAGGAATAAAGTGTCCAGTCAACACAGATATAAGAGGAGTAAAGTGTCCAGTCAACATTGATTGTAGAGGAATAAAGTATCCAGTCAAAACGGATTTTAAAGGAATAAAGTGTCCAGTTGACACTGATTTTAGGGAATAAAGTATCCAGTCAACACGGATTTTAGAGGAATAAAGTGTCCAATTGACACTGATTTTAGAGGAATAAAGTATCCAGTCAACACTGATTTTAGAGGAATAAAGTGTCCAGTTGACACAGATTTTAGAGAATATAGCATTCAGTCAACACGGATTTTAGAGGAATAAAGTGTCCAGTTGACACTAACTGTAGAGCAATAAAGTGTTCAATCACTGTCTGATTAACAGTAATGTGTCACATCAACAGAGACATATAAATGTAATTTAGTCACTGTAATTAAGTCACTGATATCTACATTAAACAATTATGCTCAGTCAACACTGGTTGTTCAGTGTCATGTCAACATTTGAGTGTTGGGGTGACACTGAATTCAGATCAAGTAAAACTATTTACGAGTGTTTATAATAGTTCCGAATATGTACCTTGTAGATTGGCAGCTACTTGGTGATCTGCTTGTTCCCACAGTTCATGAGCCTGTATCAGATAGCTGGTGTTGGACAGGTATTTCTGCGTAATGGAATGTATCCTCTGTGTGACGAGCACATGACCGTGGGGGGCTATAGGAGCCGAGTTATTGGTGCCATTTGTCATCTTTGATGGAGTCTGATCACTACCCTGTAGACAAAGTGGAAAGGTGAACATGAATTTTAGTTTTGTTGTGTGCCAATACAGACACAGAAAGTTTTACGGTGTCAACCATGCATGTCGTAAGGTGACATTAACGTACATGTTTTTTGGGCAGAATTTGCTGGAACTCTGTAATGCTGCTGGTTTCAAGGTTCTGGGCCTAAATTTATCAATAATTTCCGTCTAATTATCTGAGATTTTGTAAAACCAAGTAAACATACAGTTACAGGTGATAAATGTGATCATGTAACATTTTCTGTTATATAATCATTAAAACTGCTTGTTTCTGCAAATACGTACATAGTAATTTGATTGTTCAATAAAAGTTACTTGCATCTTAAATATTTGATATTTTGAGTTTGAGTGTAAATCTCACACTCAAAATATTGATGAATTTAGGTTCTAGGTTTGGTCTGCATACTTATTAATCAATTTTGTTTTTATTAAATGCTGGCCCTGAATCTTCTTTCCTGTAGGGGTCATACAACCTCTGTTGATGTGCTGTAAACAGCTGAATTCATTTATTCACTCAGGCATTCATTCATTCTTTTGTCATTGATTCATTGGTCAATGCTTACCGTATGTGTAAGCTATGTAGTGGTCATATTTTTGGCATCACTCACCAACCTGGCTGCACGGTTATAAAACATTTTTCATGCTCAACTCAATTCTGTTGTTAAAATCATAGCAATGAGCATGGCAATCATTATAGTAAATAAATACTAGTCTCTACCTACATGGCAATCATTATAGAAAATAAATACTACTCTCTGCCTACATGGCAATTATTATAGAAAATAAATACTAGTCTCTGCCTACATGGCAATCATTATAGAAAATAAATACTACTCTCTGCATGTAGGCACAAATAGAGCTTGAAGCAAAGTAAATATCCTTATTTTTTCCCAGATACTTTTTTTGTATCTGTGGTAGCTACACAACCTTCATAAACGCTAAATGTTTAAGACTATTAAATTTACTAATATAAAATATTCACCAATTTGAAATATTCATCAATATAAAATTGTCACCAATTTAGAATATTTATCAATAAAAAATTGTCACCAATTTAGAATATTCATCAGTATAAAATAGTCACCAAATAAGAATATTCATCAGTATAAAATAGTCACCAATAAAGAATATTCATCAACAAATTTAAAAATCAGTGTCTAATCAAGTTTTCCAAAATGTAAAGTAACATAAATCAAATCCTCAATCTATAGAAATAATGAATTGATAAAAGAACAAATACTGGTCTTCTTCTTTTTAATCAAACTGGAATAGCTCTGCATTGCCGGACAAGACAGATTTATCTGGTCAGACAGCATGATTGACTGACTTATAAACAATTCAATATCTCCGGTTTTGGCAGGTAGGCAGGAGGTATAAAGATCTACTTGATGTGACCCTAGATTGGGCAGGAAGGCAGGAGATATATAGATCTACTTGATGTGACCCTAGATTGGGCAGGAAGGCAGGAGATATATAGATCTACTTGACGTGACCCTGGATTTGGCAGGGAGGCAGAAGATATATATATTTTTATATATATATATATATCTACTTGATGTGACCCAGGATTTGGTAGGGAGGCAGAAGATATAAAGATCTACTTGATGTGACCCTAGATTGGGCAGGAAGGCAGGAGATATATAGATCTACTTGATGTGACCCTGGATTTGGCAGGGAGGCAGGAGATATATAGATCTACTTGATGTGACCCCGGATTTGGCAGGGAGGCAGGAGATATATAGATCTACTTGATGTGACCCTTGATTTGGCAGGGAGGCAAAATATATTAAAATCTAATTTGATCTGATCCTAGATTTGGCAGGAAGGCAGGAGATATATAGATCTATTTGATCTGACCTTGGATTTGGCAGGGAGGCAATAGATATCAAGATTTACTTGATGTGATCCTCAACTTGACTGGACGCCAAGATAAATAAAGAAGCCCTTGATGTGAGCCTTACCACAGATCCCACGGAGCAAACACTGTTGGCCGGTGATGGTGAAGGCGACATCGGGGAAGGAGTACCAGTCGAGCGATTCCAATTGGTTTGATGAGGTGAAGGAGCAGATGGCAGCTTGGATTGTGAGGTAGACTTCATGCTCTGTGAAATATACACAATACATACAGGTCAAATACAGGCAACATATATATATTTCTGTGTAGTTCAAATGCTTAAAGCCTTTAATACAAAATATTTAAATCATGGAATTTATATTTTGAAGGTTGTCCATATTGTGTCGGACAGCAAAAGCTTAGAGCATTTTTCAAACCAGTGTAACGTCATTTCTCCATTTAAATGATTATTTTCTAATAGCTTTTTTTGTAAATAGTCAAACTTGTGTTAGCGGTCACCTCTATTAAAGCTTCTTCTCAAACAGTCATATTTACTATTTACCATTTTTATCAATTTAGTTTTAATCATCTTGTATTAAGCAACCACATTCATCAAGGGGACATTTTTGCTTTTTTCCATCGAGACAGGTTATGACTGTACATATACTTTCAAAACATCTCCACAACAGAGATTTAAAGTCTTACCGTCTTTTATTGCAAATCAACGGTGTCAATTTAGACCTGACCTTTAGGTGGAGGAGATTCCCCAATTGGTTTTTCACAAAAATACTCAAGTCTGTTATTTTACTTAGACTCAATAGTAGCTCATTTTCATATTCAAATTAAGCACACTACTTAAAAAAACGACTTCAGTATTTTCATGTAATTGATATTCCTTTGCAGTTTACATATGACTTTAAGGACAGAGCACACATGACCTTCACAATAGAATATGCAATGACCTTTAAGAGAGAAGACATACCGGTAACCTTTAAGACAGAAAATATAAGATCTTCAACACATAATATAATTATATGACCTTCAAAACAGAAGACATAGGATATTTAACCTTCAAAACAGAAGATATGACCTTCAATACAGAAGATATTTGACCTTCAAGACAGAACATATATGACTTTTAAGACAGAAAACATATGACCTTGAAGACTAAATATATATGACCAAGACAAAATATATATGACCTTCAAAACAGAAGACATAAGACCTTTAACCTTCACAACAGAAGATATATGACTTTCAAGACAGAATATATATGACCTTGAAGATAAATATATGACCTTGAAGACTTACTTTACTCTGGTGATCCTCAATAATCTTCTTCAACTTCATTGTTTCATTCTTCTTCATCATGTACAGCTTCAGGTAGATCAGAGACTGGATACGTAAACTAGAAACAAAAATAATCAATTCAGTTGCAAACACACAACAGAATATTTCACATTCTTTTAGTCGACTCACACTCATCCCAAATGTTCAGTTGCAAATATGAAACAGAATATAACACATACTTTTAGTCGACTCACACTCATCCCAAATGTTCAGTTGCAAATATGAAACAGAATATTACACATACTTTTAGTAGACTCACACTCATCCCAAATGTTCAGTTGCAAATATGAAACAGAATATTACACATTCTTTTAGTAGAATCAAACGCATCCCAAATGTTCAGTTACAAACATGGAACGGAATATTACACATACTTTCAGTAGAATCACACTAATCCCAAATGTTCAGTTGCAAACACGGAAAGGAATATTACACATTCTTTTAGTAGAATCACATTAATTACAAATGTTCAGTTGCAAACATGGAAAGGAATATCACACATTCTTTTAGGAGATTCACTCATCTCAAATATTTTAATATTATGTAGTTACAGTTACAAAGTTAACATAGTGAAGAAAAATGTTTAATATTATAATACAGAAGGTACTTTTCATCTAATATGGTAATTTTTTTAAGGAAGTTATTTATATAAGAAACAAAACAGTCAGAAAAGAGCATGGAATCGTGCTTCTCCTTTATGAAAAAGAGCAGCTGCTTCAAAGATGTATTTGTAATGACCCCCTACGCAGATAAGTACATACATTTTTACTGCCAAGTTTCTTAAATACTTTAATTCACAGTGTGCTGTACTATGTACTACTTTAAGACTCTTCATATTGGAGAATTTGAGAAACACCCGCGAATTACGTCATCATCTTTTTTTTTTGTCTTTGCTCAGGTAGGTGGTAAGAAACGTGTTTACCTTGGGCGTAGATATCCGACCAATCAGAGCGGTTATTAAAAATAGATTACTTTATATTCAAAGCTATCCACCAATCACATTAGAGGAATTAAAATAGATAAATGAATATACATGAGAGGTTTACCAAAGTCGTATTATCAGGCATGTTGTATGATAAACACCGCATGGGTCAATTGTTTATACTGATTAGTTACGGTCTTTAAACAACAGTTTGACCTGTGTCATTTCGAATAGAGATATTTGCAGACCTGTGTATTGTGAAAACTAGCTTGTCCGATTTTTTAAGACAAGCCCGACGGGCAAGTAACTTTGAAAAAGGCACATGCCCGGATACAGATCTGACAGGCATCGGGCTATCCTATTCTTGGAGCACTGAAGAGGATACATATATTTTGGTGGTTGGGAAATGAGGGGGGGGGGGAGGTGCTACTCCTTCATCTAAATTCAGATGAGCTACATTAAGAATAGATACTGTCTGGTTAAGCAACCAAAATGAAATATGGCTATATCTACATGCTGGAAATCGTCTAGCCAGTAAGATCTTTTATCATTTCCAAATGTGAAGCGAAGGACAATTTTTTACTAGTTACTGCACAGAGTAACAATATATCTGTCTGCTATATTGCAGACATACATTCATAACGTAGTCACTGATCCTGCCTAGTTTCTTTCTGAAATCATCAATGTCAGGGAAGTTCTTAATATAGCCTCTTATCAATTTTTCGGAAAGAGGTAGTTTGTCTTCATTTCTGTTCAACTGTGTATGGTAAGTGTTCTGGAGTGTGCAAGATTTAAAACTGTATATCTGTCTTCATTTTTGTTTACCTGTGTAGGGTATGTGTTTCATGTGTGTGAGTATGTTCAAAACTTTTAAACCTGTTTTTATTTTTTGCTTAACTGCATGCGGTTAATGAAATGTTCATGTGCATGCATGATTTAAAACATAAAATGTATATCTTTTTTCATTTTTGTGTACTGATTGTGTAAATGTCCACACCTACTTGTTTTGTTTTTATTATCTAAGTAGCTTTAACGATGTTTTTTAAAATACCAGACATCAGATCTGATACCAGGGGTGATTCAGCAACCAGTTTTGAGAATATTCTTAAAAATAAATTTTGTCACTTAGAGACCATTTTTTAAGACTAACTTGAAATTGCAAAATTTCCACGTAGGGACACCTCATATTAGAGTCAAATAAAATTTCTATCTGTCTATCTAAGGTTGAAACGTGGATTTTCAAGCTTAAGTCTAAGAATATTTTCAAGAATGGTTGATGAATATGATCCCTGGTAACTGTTGACCCTATTCAAGTATTCCACGATTAGTGCATTTGTAAGTTGTGCCGCCTTTTGCACACACTATATCAGCCATAAAGGGCAGCGGTGATAGACGATTGATAACAAGATGCAATTTTGTATATCAATCAGGGAGACCAGTGGCCGGGTGGGAATTGGAACTCACGACCATTGGATTGTTAGTCAGGCATGCTACCAACTGCGCTAACTTGACCCGGCTTTGATGGAGGAGACAAGGGACTCAGATCCATAACAGCATACCGCCGTTCATATGCGTGATCAAATTTCTTACATAAACTGTGGTCAGTGGAGTGAAGGTGATGACATATAAACAGTACTTTACCCAAGGTCATTAGAGTGAAGGTGACAACAGATATACAGTACCCACTTACCATAATACTGTCATTTTTGGTTCTGCCTTGTCATGGGACTCGGGGTCATGCTGAACTCGGAACTGATGGCACTGATGTCTGAAATAAAAGCCACAATAATTATTGCCATGGTAACGACTGTTAGCAACATTAGGGAGGGGGGGGGGGGGGGGGGGGGGGGGGGGGTAATGTCATTTTCAATACATTTCATATGAACATAAAGTTTTTGGAGAGAGCAGGATTTGAACCTACAATCTTAGCTGTTAGAGGTAAGTGATCTTGATATGGCACCTCAGATCACTCGCAGAGGATTCTAGTTTATCTACATTTGTATGCTACAGAACTTAACTTGGTACATTTATATTGACTTTATACAAGAATATCTGTACCCAGAAAACTTGATACTACTCCACTCCCACCATCCTCACCTATTCCCTTCTATAGTATAGATGCTTAACTCATCAAAATAAGGAGGAGCTGAGATTCAAGGATAACTACTTGTCATATCTGAAACGAATTTGTGATTCTTGTCATAATGGAGTGGAGCTGGAATGCAGAATGAGCTCGCTAGGTCCCGCTGTCATTGATTTTGTACGATGTAATGTTCCAACCTCATGAGGTAAACAGTTCATCACAACAACTGGCAAATACAATGCATTTTTGTTATTTGTCACTATTAGCAACAACATCTAAAAATAGAGTAATTTAGAGAGTGGTACGATGGAAACTGGGTAAGTTCCTCACATACAGCATAACAGATACAGTGCCAAAAATTGCACTTTTTCATAATTCAAGTTCTACAACTTGGGACGTGTATCATTATATGTCTGTTCAATAAAATACAGTCAAACCTGTGTATGCGGTCACCTCTATTAAATAGCCACATGTCTTAAGCAGACACAATTTTTATTTCCCATTTTTATACTTTCAGAACAATTTAACCTGTATTTAAAGGCCAATTTTGTTTCTTCCTTTGGCTGGCTGCTTAAGCCAGGTTTGACTGTATTATGTGATTATGACCATACTGTTTGAAGTTTGATTAAATTCAAATGATAAACATTGACATCAGAGGGCAAACAAGGTCAAATAAAGGAATTTTATGTCAAACAAGGGTTTTAGTTCAAACAAAATACTTTGAGTGTATCCAATGGCAAATGCAAGTGCTAGAATGCACAGTTTTTTTGTCTGAATTGGGGTTTTACGCCTTTTTTGCAATAGTATTCCCGTTATATTAAAGCAGTCAGTGCACCTTGTCAATGTTAGCTGCATTACTACACAAGTCTCTGAATACTTCCCCACATAATCAGAGGTGGGAGACTCAAAACTGCTGAACAAAGTACCTGACCAATCACCGCAGAGACTAGTGCCATTTAAGGGATTTGAACGCTGGTTGTACAGTATGTTTGCATCATATGAGCCCCAACTGTTGACCAACCTGTGGTTTGATACAGTGGGTTATTAAAACAGCATCAATGTGCCTACCATGTAGAGAGAACAACAACAGACCACTTGGAACATCATTAAACCATATTCCAAAGGTCCTTCAACATGCCAAAACTTAAAACAGTTCTCATGTAAATTTTTATCTCTTCAATAAAATCCATATTACTCATTGTTTTGAACAGGGAGTAATTTACATCTTGCTGGAGCCGCCTTTTTGTTAAAGGACACGTGACATTGAAATCCAATATAACTCTACATGTTCACACACCCTGCCAATCTTTACATCCGTGGACGTAAAACCATATCAAAAGTTGTGGTCGAGTGGTACAGCATCTGCCTCATATGAGCAGGTCATGGTACTTAAAGCTTCCCTGCTTGGCGCCGAGAATTTAGGGAATAGTTATAGGTCTGGTCGACCTACTGTCAGTATTACACGACTAGGTGGAGTATCATGCATTGGAGCTATCAAATCTCCCAGTCGCCTGGTTTTACACTGGAGCTATCAAATCTCCCAGTCGTCTAGTTCTACACTGGGGCTATCAAATCTCCCAGTCGCCTAGTTTTACACTAGAACCATCAAATCTCCCAGTCGCCTGGTTTTACACTGGAGCTATCAAATCTCCCAGTCGCCTAGTTCTACACTGGAGCTATCAAATCTCCCTGTCGCCTAGTTCTACACTGGAGCTATCAAATCTCCCAGTCGCCTGGTTTTACACTGGAGCTATCAAATCTCCCAGTCGCCTGGTTTTACACTGGAGCTATCAAATCTCCCAGTCGCCTAGTTCTACACTGGAGCTATCAAATCTCCCAGTCGCCTGGTTTTACACTGGAGCTATCAAATCTCCCAGTCGCCTAGTTTTACACTGGAGCTATCAAATCTCCCAGTCGCCTGGTTTTACACTGGAGCTATCAAATCTCCCAGTCGCCTGGTTTTACACTGGAGCTATCAAATCTCCCAGTCGCCTAGTTTTACACTGGAGCTATCAAATCTCCCAGTCGCCTGGTTTTACACTGGAGCTATCAAATCTCCCAGTCGCCTGGTTTTACACTGGAGCTATCAAATCTCCCAGTCGCCTGGTTTTACACTGGAGCTATCAAATCTCCCAGTCGCCTGGTTTTACACTGGAGCTATCAAATCTCCCAGTCGCCTAGTACTACACTGGAGCTATCAAATCTCCCAGACTACCTTAAACAAGTGTCAGGGTGCACTTCTGTTTTAATTTACAAAAAAAAAATAAAAATACAGAAGCAAGAAATTTGATCTGATAAAACAGATGAAAACATTACAGCTGTTGGATGAGAACCGTATCGACTTAAATCTGGGGACAGCATTTATGAGTTTAGTTTATTACAGCATGAGCTGACGACTCCATTTCATTTAATTACGTATTGATTTCCGTGGATGGGAGCTATCTACACAGAAATTGTGCTCATTTTAAACAATATCATAAAATAGAAAATAAACAGAAGCGGGTTTTGATTAGAATATTTCAGCATCACGATCTCTGCAGTATTTATCATACGTTGCAATCTACTGCTGAATGGCACGGTGCGGCCAATTATGTTTGGTAATAATTGAAACATGCAGAATTGTGCATATGGTTCTCAAAGCACGAGTCATTTTTAAATGTGATAAATTAACATGAATCACAGACGTTTTACTAAAACATAAAGAAAAAAATATATAGCAGACATGGACAGAATTTTAACTTTTAATCCCTTCTAGGTGATAAAGGAATTGTCCAAAAATAAAGAGTAGAAAAGTACGATGTTAAAGGTCATTGAGAGATTTTTTAATGGGGTTTATTACCATTTTCAACACATTTCATGTTATGGATGGCATATCCAGTTTTATTGGTCGAAGAATACCTCAGAATGAATCTGGGTAGAACCATCGTCCTTCCGCTAGTAACTGGCAAACTTTCTAAAACAAAGTTTTCAGAGCGAGCAGGACTCACACCTACGATGTTAGCGGTGATAGATAAATGATCTTTAGACAGTGCCTTAGTCGACTAAGCCAGGGAGGATCCCTTTCATTGAGTAAAGGAGGATTAATACATGCATAACCCCAAAAACACAGATCAGTTAGACACCATATATGTCATGTATGTATCCATCCGGGGTCCTCGTGGCAGAGTGGTCTAAGGGGGCGTACCTCTCACCACTAAGGTCGTAGGTTCGAGTCCTGCTTGCTCAAAAACTTTATGTGAGAAAGTTTTTAGTTACATGCGGAAGGACGGTTGTTCTACTCATTCTTACTCAGTTGGAGATCTCCCTCCACCAGTAAAACTAAATATGCCATATATAACCTGAAATGAATTGAAAATGGTGTTTACAAAAACCCTATTTACTAAAAAAAAAAATATGAATCCATCCTACTGTCGCTATACTGATTAGTAACTCTCTCACAGGAATTATACTCCAATGTCTGTCTTATCTATATAATGCACTTCAAAGAGACTGTCTGCTTTCTCCATATCTTCCCATAATGCAACAACCGATCACACTGGAAGTGACATCAATTAAACAACATTATAGAATATAGTTTATCTGTGGTAATTAAGTTACCAGACAGTGAACAATGTCTGGGATCCAACGGGGCACCAACACATTTGATATTTTGTGCCTTCTGCTTTCTGTTGGCAAACTATAAAATGACTGTATACGCTCAACAGTTAACTGTAACCAAATCAATTTTTTTTAATGGCATAAATAAAAAAAAATTAATTGCACATGAGGCCATTTACATAATCTGCAGACCGAGCTCTGTCGGTAATGCATCTTATGGTCAGTCCAGGGTTTTCGAGTTAAAGAACCCCACCTGGCCAGTCCCTGACTGAAATGATGGTAACAAACTTTATTTGACAGCCATGAATCTCCCACCTCTGAATATGTGGGGAAGAAGTCAGTGACTTGTAGAGTCTAGTACTAGTACTACTTTCCTATAAGATCCAAGGAACAATTACAACAATATTCAACTGCCATTAAGTAACTGAAATACTATTAAAAAAAGGAGAAAAAAAAACTTTCAAACAAAAATAATCACCCATTACTGTAAATTTTCTTTAACAATGTCCCATCCAAACTGAAGGAAGTGGACCGGTATTTACAAACATTTTACAATTCCTACTCTTATCCGGTCATATATTATTTTCATTAACGAAATAACCTTCAGTTTTCGCTAGCAATCAAAAAAATGATATGGGAATTATATTTAATATGGCCTTATTCTTAAAACCCCAAAACAGATATAGAAGAAGAAGACCAATTAACATTTTGATAAAACATCACATTTGCAGGCTATGCTAATAACTTATTCAGAGTGTTATGTGTTTGGAAAATGGTGAATTACATCTTTACTATCAAATTTACAGTTTCTCCAGAATTTTCACGAAAGCACCATAGTTCTAATGGTTTTTTAACAGGCAAAGAGGCATGGGAGCTTAAAATATGTAATTAGAATATGGTTTGAAGAACGAGAAATAAATTCGAAAGTATTTTCCCCAGCCTTAAGTTTGAATAAAATATTGTTTCCTTTATGTGTTATAAATTAACAAACTGTTTTTATTCTTCTTATTCCATCAGTGTTTATGGAAATAATAATTCACAAAAGATTGGCACAGTGCAAATTTGAATTAACTGTAAAATTTTGATTATAAAGACAATAAATTCAGCATCATTGTGTACATTTGTGTACATTTTTTATGTTGAAGATATAAATCAATCCCAGTGACTGTTACTCCAAATTGAGAATGGTTGTGAATGCTAATTTCACTTACGATACTAGTTGTTGAGTTTCTTTATACATTGTCGATGCCTTCATAACTTGTTCTTTTCTCTCCATCACATACCCACATTGTAAGAAACAAAGGAGGGACTCCATGTACAGTACATGCCTGGTAAGACCTGGGTCCTGAAAAAAAAAATATATATATATATTTGATAAATACTTAATATTTTGGCTCGAAAGTAAAATGAGCTCTGAGATAAAGTTAATCGCTCTCGAGGTTCCTGGGTAAAAACCATTATTGGAAGTTGTGTTTCAAGGTCATCGGGACGAACCTTGGATATCCAAACCGCTACATCAACCCCCACTTAATAACAATATTTATTAAATGAATGTACATGTAGGCCATCATAACTTTATCTTTCACTCCATCACATTACAAGACGGCTGGAATAACAACTGAAGAAAGATTTTGAAAATGATGTTGAACACTGTGCAATACAACATCTGGCAATATAATAAAATCTTCCAACATCTGACAATACAATACTCCAATATCTAACAATACAATACAATAATGCCACATCTCACAATACAATACAATACTCCCACACCTGACAACACAAAACATTAATGCCACATCTGGCAAAACAATACAGTAATCCAGCATCTGACAAACAATACAATAATCCCACATCTGACAATACAATACAATAATGCCACACCTGACAACACAATACAATAATGCCACATCTGACAATACAATACAATAATCTGGCATCTGACATACAATAAAATAATGCCACATCTGACAATACAATACAATAATACCACAGCTGACAATACAATACAATAATCTGGCATCTGACATACAATACAAAAACGCCACATTTGACAATACAATACAATAATGCCACATCTGACAACACAATAAAATAATGCCACATCTGACAATACAATACAATAATGCCACATCTGACAACACATTACAATAATGCCACATCTGACAATACAAAACAATAATCTGGCATCTGACATACAATACAATAATGCAACATCTGACAATACAATACAATAATCCAACATCTGACAATACAACGCAATACTCAAATATCTGATAATACAATACTCCAAAATCTGATTATACAATAATCCCACATCTGACAATACAATACAATAATCCAACATCTGACAATACAATACAATAACCCAACATCTGACAATACAATAAAATAAAATCCTCCAACATCTGACAAGACAATACACCAACATGTGGCAATACATGCAATAATCCAACATCTGACAATACAATACAATACAATAATCCCATATCTGAAAATACAAAACAATAACCCCACATCTGACAATACAATACAATACAATACTACAACATCTAAAGAGAAACTGTTTAAATGTTTCATTTCTTTGTCAACATAAGGAGAAGTAAAACAACTCTATAATCAAGGGATTTAATTGTGATCAATACAATTTATACAGTTGTTATCTTTCTATTTATAGTAGAACTGGCAGCCGTATTCCTACAGTTCTATAATCTGTAACAACTACAAAGGAGTGTAAAGAGTATTAACAGTTTTTTGTGTTACTGCTGCTAAAACTCAATGAGGCACTACAAAAGCTAGATAAGCGACCCCAGAGTATTTAACAATTTGTAAGTGAGCTCAGTGGAGATACACACTGTTGTACAAGCTTGTTTATAGATCTTTAAATGCCAAACTGATTCTAAACAAACTGTTAGCTACAATCAATATAAAACACTTTCTATATTTAGAACAACAAAAATAAATGAAACAATCCCATTAATATTGTGTGAATGCCTACTCAAGTGAACTGGATCGCTGAAATATCATTCAATTCACTTAGAGCTTCTCCAAACAGAAAAAATCATGAAATCATGGATGGTGTTCCATTTTATTCCATTGCTAAAAAAATGGTCTCTTTATTCAGCATTGGATCAACATCTAATGCCTTTTAATAACTAGAGGGAACCTCTTTAGTGAATGTTTATGCGCTGTCATCTAATGATCACATTATTATTTTTATTCCCCTGAGACCTATGATTCCAACCCACCTCCCTCTCTATGTAATAAAGTTGGCCAGTTACTTGAAGAAAGACGGTTATTCTGCTGAGATTCATTCTGTTTTTCTCATTTTTTTTTTTTGGAATGGTGTTTAACACCATTTTTCAACAAATTTCAGGTTATATATGGCATATCCAGTTTTACTGGTGCAGGAAGACCTCAGAATGAATCTGAGTAGAATCATCGCCCTTCTGAATGAAGCTGGCAAACTTTCTCACATAAAGTTTTTAAGCGAGCTGGACTTGAACGTACTACCTTAGTGGTGAGAGGTAAGTGATCTTGAGACAGCGCCTAAGACCACTCGGCCGCGGAGGACCCTTTTTCCATCAATAAAACCAGATATGACACAATTTATAACCTGTTAAGTGTCGAAAAAGGCAACAACCCCATTAAAAAAAAATATACCAGATGTTGCTCTCTGACTTAAAGCACTGCCTGGCACTAAATAATCACAGTTTCAGAAGTCTTTTAACTAAGACAATTTACTTCAGTGATGGTCGTGGGTTTGATCCTCAGCCAGATCATACCGAAGACAACAACTAGAACTCAGAATCAGTTTCACATTTACATTAAAATAAGTTTCCAAAAATTATCACACTTTCTACAGATATAACATCAATTGTGTAAAAAAACTTTGTTATAGAATTTTTTATAATTAGAGAATTTTTCAGCAAACTAAACTTTGGGTGTAAAGTGATTATTATAAGCCCCTGGACATACCAACAAAAGGGATAGGATTGTTGACATATAACTCCTGTCCGGTTCTGGTCCCAGTACAGTTTGTTTATATCGGGTTTAACAAAATTACATTTACCGGTAGTACCATCTCTGTATCAAGTGTTTCAACTCAATTTCACGTAACGAAATGGTTCATGTTTTTAGAAAATGGGACCTTGACATCAAATCAATGAACAAAGCAATGATAAATTTTTGCAAAAAAAAAATGTTACCATGGCATCTGCTTGGTACTTGTATTTCTTGGCTTGATGATGGTATTCATCTGCTGGCAGAAGTCTGAAATTACAAATTATATATTTCACCATCCATTAGTTCAGCTATTCTGTGTATTATAGCCACAAAGAACTTCAACAAATATTAACTGTTTATTATGTAATGTTATCCAATTATTACAAACAATGAATCAATTCTCCAATCAATCAGTTAGAATGTATGTTGTACGTCAAATGTACGATTATAACAACAATGTTTGAACAGAGGGTAAAAGGTAGACAAGACAGATGCATAGTTAGTGACTCAAAGACAGAAGATTGGTTAGAGAGTTAAAGACAAACAGATGATTGGTAAGAGGGTTGAAGACAGACAGATGATTGGTCAGAAGGCTGAAGACAGATAGATGATTGGTTAGAGGGTTGAAGACAGACAGATGATTGGTTAGAGGGTTGAAGACAGAAAGATGATTGGTTAGATTGGTTAGAGGGTTGAAGACAGACAGATGATTGGTTAGAGAGTTGAAGACAGACAGAGTATTGGTCATAGGGCTGAAGACAGACAGAGTATTGGTCATAGGGCTGAAGACAGACAGATGATTGGTTAGAGGGTTGAAGACAGACAGATGATTAGTTAGAAAGTTGAAGACAAACAGAGTATTGGTTAGAAGGTTGAAGACAGACTCAAGTGACTCAAAGACAGAAGATTGGTTAGAGAGTTAAAGACAAACAGATGATTGGTAAGAGGGTTGAAGACAGACAGATGATTGTCAGAAGGCTGAAGACAGATAGATGATTGGTTAGAGGGTTGAAGACAGACAGATGATTGGTCATAGGGCTGAAGACAGACAGATGATTGGTTGGATTGGTTAGAGGGTTGAAGACAGACAGATGATTGGTTAGAGGGTTGAAGACAGACAGATGATTAGTTAGAAAGTTGAAGACAAACAGATTATTGGTTAGAAGGTTGAAGACAGACAGATGATTGATTAGAGAGTTAAAGACAGACAGATTATTGATGAGGGTTGAAGACAGACAGATGATTCGTTAGAGGGTTGATTACATACAGATGATTGGTTAGAGAGTTGAAGACAAACAGATTATTGGTTAGAAGGTTGAAGATAGACAGATGATTGGTTAGAGGGTTGAAGACAGACAGATGATTGGTTAGAGGGTTGAAGACAGACAGATGATTGGTTAGAGGGTTGAAGACAGACAGATGATTGGTTAGAGGGTTGAAGACAGACAGACTATTGGTTAGAAGGTTGAAGACAGACAGATGATTGGTTAGAGAGTTGAAAACAGACAGATGATAAGTAAGAGGGTTATAGACAGACAGATGATTGGTTAGAGATTTGGAGATAGATATATGATTGGTTCGAGTATCAGTATCACAGATGACGGAGGCTTGGATAACAGAATGATCGAAAGAGGCTTGAATGCCAGTGTAGCAGTTTTGGTATCAGTATAATGGTTGACAGAAGGTTGGATACCAGTGTAATCATTGACAAAGGCTTGGGTAACAGTGTAATGGTTGACAAAGGCTTGGGTACCAGTGTAATCATTGGCAAAGGCTTGAATATCAGTGTAATGGTTGACAAAGGCTTGGAAACCAGTGTAACAGTTGACAAAGGCTTGGGTAACAGTGTAATGGTTGACAAAGGCTTTGGTACCAGTGTTATGGTTGACAAAGGCTTGGGTACCAGTGTAATGGTGGACCAAGGCTTGGATACCGCTGTATTGGTTGACAAATGCTTGAGTACCAGTGTAATGGCTGAAAAGGGCTTGGGAACCAGTGTAATCATTGACAAGGACTTGAATACCAGCGTAATGGGTGACAAAGGCTTTGGTACCAGTTTAACAGTTGACAAAGGCTTGTGTACCAGTGTAATGGTTGACAAAGGCTTGGGTACCAGTTTAACAGTTGACAAAGGCTTGTGTACCAGTGTAATGGTTGACAAAGGCTTTGGTACCAGTTTAACAGTTGACAAAGGCTTGTGTACCAGTGTAATGGTTGACAAAGGCTTGGGTACCAGTGTTATGGTTGACAAAGGCTTGGGTACCAGTTAAACAGTTGACAAAGGCTTGTGTACCAGTGTAATGGTTGACAAAGGCTTGGGTACCAGTTTAACAGTTGACAAAGGCTTGTGTACCAGTGTAATGGTTGACAAAGGCTTCGTTACCAGTTTAACAGTTGACAAAGGCTCGGGTACCAATGTAATGGTTGACAAAGGCTTAGGTACCAGTTAAACGGTTGACAAAGGCTTGGGTAACAGTGTAATGGCTGACAAAGGCTTGGAAACCAGTTTAACAGTTGACAAAGGCTTGTGTACCAGTGTAATGGTTGACAAAGGCTTTGGTACCAGTTAAACGGTTGACAAAGGCTTGTGTACCAGTGTAATGGTTGACAAAGGCTTTGGTACCGGTCTAACAGTTGACAAAGGCTTTTGTACCAGTGAAATGGTTGACAAAGGCTTGGGTACCAGTTTTACAGTTGACAAAGGCTTGTGTACCAGTGTAATGGTTGACAAAGGCTTCATTACCAGTTTAACAGTTGACAAAGGCTTGTGTACCAGTGTAATGGTTGACAAAGGCTTGTGTACCATTGTAATGGTTGACAAAGGCTTGGGTACCAGTGAAATGGTTAACAAAGGCTTGGGTACCAGTGTAATGGTTGACAAAGGCTTGGGTACCAGTTTTACAGTTGACAAAGGCTTGTGTACCAGTGTTATGGTTGACAAAGGCTTGGGTACCAGTTTAACAGTTGACAAGGGCTTGGGTACCAGTGTAATGGTTGACAAAGGTTTGGGTACCAGTTTTACAGTTGACAAAGGCTTGTGTACCAGTGTAATGGTTGACAAAGGCTTCTGTACCAGTTTAACAGTTGACAAAGGCTTGGGTACCAGTTTAACAGTTGACAAAGGCTTGTGTACCAGTGTAATGGTTGACAAAGGCTTGGGTACCAGTTTAACAGTTTACAAAGGCTTGTGTACCAGTGTTATGGTTGACAAAGGCTTGGGTACCAGTTTAACCGTTGACAAAGGCTTGTGTACCAGTGTGATGGTTGACAAAGGCTTGGGTACCAGTTTAACAGTTGACAAAGGCTTGTGTACCTAACAGTTGACAAAGGCTTGTGTACCAGTGTAATGGTTGACAAAGGCTTGGGTACCAGTGTAATAGTTGACAAAGGTTGGGGTACCAGTTTAACAGTTGACAAAGGCTTGTGTACCAGTGTAATGGTTGACAAAGGCTTGAGTACCAGTGTCATGGTTGACAAAGGCTTAGGTACCAGTTTAACAGTTGACAAAGGCTTGAGTACCAGTGTAATGGTTGACAAAGGCTTAGGTACCAGTTTAACAGTTGACAAAGGCTTGTGTACCAGTGTAATGGTTGACAAAGGCTTAGGTACCAGTTTAACAGTTGACAAAGGCTTGTGTACCAGTGTAATAGTTGACAAAGGCTTGAGTACCGGTGTAATGGTTGACAAAGGCTTAGGTACCAATTTAACAGTTGACAAAGGCTTGTGTACCAGTGTAATGGTTGACAAAGGCTTGGGTACCAGTGTAAGGGTTGACAAAGGCTTGTGTACCAGTGTAATGGTTGACAAAGGCTTGGGTACCAGTTTAACAGTTGACAAAGGCTTGTGTACCAGTGTAATGGTTGACAAAGGCTTGGGTACCAGTGTTATGGTTGACAAAGGCTTAGGTACCAGTTTAACAGTTGACAAAGGTTTGTGTACCAGTGTAATGGTTGACAAAGGCTTGGGTACCAGTTTAACAGTTGACAAAGGCTTGTGTAACAGTGTAATGGTTGACAAAGGCTTGGGTACCAGTTTAACAGTTGACAAAGGCTTGTGTACCAGTGTAATGGTTGACAAAGGCTTGGGTACCAGTGTAATGGTTGACAAAGGCTTGGGTACCAGTGTTATGGTTGACAAAGGCTTGGGTACCAGTGTAATGGTTGACAAAGGCTTGGGTACCAGTGTAATGGTTGACAAAGGCTTGTGTACCAGTGTAATGGTTGACAAAGGCTTGGGTACCAGTTTAACAGTTGACAAAGGCATGTGTAACAGTGTAATGGTTGACAAAGGCTTGGGTACCAGTTTAACAGTTGACAAAGGCTTGTGTACCAGTGTAATGGTTGACAAAGGCTTGGGTACCAGTGTAATGGTTGACAAAGGCTTGGGTACCAGTGTTATGGTTGACAAAGGCTTAGGTACCAGTTTAACAGTTGACAAAGGTTTGTGTACCAGTGTAATGGTTGACAAAGGCTTGGGTACCAGTTTAACAGTTGACAAAGGCTTGTGTAACAGTGTAATGGTTGACAAAGGCTTGGGTACCAGTTTAACAGTTGACAAAGGCTTGTGTACCAGTGTAATGGTTGACAAAGGCTTGGGTACCAGTGTTATGGTTGACAAAGGCTTGTGTACCAGTGTTATGGTTGACAAAGGCTTAGGTACCAGTTTAACAGTTGACAAAGGCTTGTGTACCAGTGTTATGGTTGACAAAGGCTTCGTTACCAGTTTAATGGTTGACAGAAACTTGGGTTCCAGTGCATGAACAGACAAGGAGTAGTAAAGATCGACAGACGCTAAAGCATCTGATGCTCGGAACAGAAGTAACACCCTCATCACCACAGCTAAGACCAAGTTTCATTCCTTTTTCCATCTACTATTTCCTCTTTCCATCTACTATTTCCTCAGACATAATAAACAGCAATAATTTATTTATGTCTCTATTGAGAAACTACAGTTTATGGTTGTCTGGCTGTTTCACCACAACAACAGACATCATGACTGTCAAGTATCATACAAAAGGTCAGTATTAAAGCAAAATGATGCAGGCAGCTGGATAGATGAATGGAAAAATGATGGTTGGATTGATGAATAAATGGTGGGAGTGATGGACAAATGGTGGGAATGATGGACAAACGGTGGAAGTGATGGACAAATGGTGGAAATGATGAATAAATGGCAGGAGTGATGGATAAATAGTGGGATTGATGGACAAATGGTGAGAGTGATGGACAAATGGTGGGAATGATGAATAAATGTAGGGAATGATCGATAAATGGTGGAAATGATGGACAAATGATAGGAGTGATGGACAAATGGTGGGAATGATAAATAAATGGTGGGAATGATGGACAAATGGTGGGAGTGATGAATAAATGGGTTTGCTGATGAACTCACATAAGATAGGAATAGACAGGCAGTATAACATAGGCAGGAAAACTTACTCTTCTTTATTGTCTTTCCCATGGGTTAAGTGACTTGAGACTGGCCTTGACTTCCTTATGGGATCATGTGGGGGTTGTGTAGACTGAGGTATGTAACCATTCTGTTTGGCTACATCTATGCTTTCTGTCTTGATAGGCTGAAAAAAAAAAAGAATGAAAATATAATACAGTAGAACTTCATTGGCTCAAACATAAATGGCGTGATTGCCGCTGGAACAACACATATAGCTCAAACTACTTATCTCAAGTCCCGGACGATACCTATTTCGATGTTTTTACATGCCATACAACTTTTGACCTAATATGAATCAAACCCTTCCAATTCTTCAAAAGATATCGAGCGGAAACCAATTTCTTGACATTTGTCAATAATTTAAGTCCAAAAAGGGCCATAACTCCATTAAAAATCATCAGACCGGAACTAAATATGAACTTGACCTGTAATACTTGAATGTGAAATCACACACCAAATTTGGTTTAAATTTGTTCATTAAACTAAAGATATAAGTGGGAAACCATTTTCGCATGTACATACGGATATATGTACGTACGGACAGCGGTGATACTTTATGTCTCCCCCATTGATAATGGCGGGGGCATAACAAGATGCACCATGGCCATTGAATATTAACACAACCTGCCAGTTGTTTACAGAATTTTCATTGGATAATCATATTGAGAGGCGGTGCTTTTTGACATGATGGTGCTGCCTTTTGAAATATGAATATACAACATTGCAAGAAATTGTTTTTTTCTTTGATGCCATCTTTTTGAGAAAAAACAGAACATTTAAAGCTGTAATTTGCCAGAGGTAGCACATTTGTTTTTTATATAAAACTGTTTTCACTGTTTTTTGGGGGGGGGTTTTTAACTCCCATCACCACTTCAATCAAGAGACATAACTCTTGTATACAACATTTTTAACTATACTTTACATGTAGTTCTCCATTTGCTGTGACAATTTACTAGATTAACTTGGAGTGTGTTGTACAATTTTGATGAGACATGTTCCTATAATGCTATTAACTTTCTGGAAAGCTTGTTACATTAATGTATTTCCTTTCAAAGAAGACAATTCACCTGGGACGCTAACAATAATTTATGTGAATTGCGAGAACGGTGGATCCACACAGCCCATTACACACTTTCTCATCCTGAGATATAATCACATTATGTAAATCTGAACACCAGAAATTGGATCTGAAATGTGTTCATATTCTACCAGTGTTTTATGGCAAAAGACCGCATGGCGACCGATTTAAAATGAGTTTCGGAACTGACTTTATAAGGAAGCAAGAGGGTCATGTTGGATCCAAATTTCTCATCTGGGGCCAGTTTCGCTAACATTCGTAAGTTTACAATCTTCTTAGTACATAAAATTCAAAGTGACGAAACATAATCGGGAAATTCATCTTGGGTTTTCACTTTCATAATTTGAGAACTTTCGCTCACACCTTGTAAATTGTATACAACTATCTACCGTTTAAGTGGTCAATCGTTAAAACTATTTATCAAAGGAAAATGACTATTGACCCAAAGCAGGAAACTACTGACCGAGACAAAGTCGAGGTTAATAGTTTCCTTCTTTAGGTCAATAGTCATTTTCCGAGGATAAATAATTTTAACAATTGAACAATTAAATGGTTGACAGTTTTTTTTATTACATTGAAAAAAACAGTTAAAAAAAGCAAATCAAGAAGTACTTTCTTAAAGAATAGCATGAAAAGCGTATGAAATCTTGTAAACACTTTTTGTAACATTTCAATGCCTTTTTTCCACTTATAAATTCATTCGTTTCTTCCTTATGACCCGCATATTTTTAATAAAAAATTCATTGCCTTTAATAAATGTGTTTTATGACTCATAGTTTAATTTCACTGCCACCTCCTGGATCTGCGCTTGAGTAAAACAATGCAAAGTCATCAGCATCAATATATAAACAATGTGACATCATTATTTTGACACATAACAATACTTGTAGAAAATGGTTTATCTGTATTGTAGATCTATTTCTGCCTTTCAAAATGATAACTCAGTGTCAGTTTTACTTCAGGAAATGTAATGAAACATTTATTTAACAGTTACTGCTGTTTTCAGTAACGGAAAAACAACAGTTGAACAATCCATACACAAAGTAGTTAATTTCATTTGACCAGTTTTGTTTAGTTTTCAATTAATCAAATTCGAAAATTCATAATGATATATAACAATATTCTTTAAAAACTGCAAAAACACTGTGCATACGAAAGTGTCACAATTTGTTTGTATGAAAATTTTACAAAGGTTTGTGAAATGGGCTCCTGGTGAATAGGAGGTCATGACCAATAAGGCAATTTGTGATAATGCATGGGCAAAATCTCAGAATTGAGATAAGACCAATAAGGCAATTTGTGCTAATGCATGGGCAATATCTCAGAATTGAGATAAGACCAATAAGACAATTTGTAATAATGCACGGGCAATATCTCAGTATTGAGATAAGACCAGTTCAAAAACTTGTCAAAGATGGAAAATGCATGGGCTAGAGTGTAGTTAACTTTTTTTACTGTTCTCCCTCAACTCTGGCATCAATTATCTGATTCGGTCAGTTCAAGTACTTATCCAAGGACTCATTTTGTATAACAACTGTGCAAGTTTGGTGGGCATCCAATGAAACATGATGGCAGCAATGAAAATACTGTCTCAATCAGACACAGTTATGATACCACTGAAACAATGTTGAATGTGAAGCTTATTACACAATGCAATACAATGCAAATAGTAATACTGTATATAACTTTTGTATATCAAGACAGTAAAACCCGTCTATGTAACTGTGGACAGGCAACAGACTAAAATGTAACAAGATGACTAAGTCGTCAACAATGGGTTGTGGGGATAAAAATACATGTCTGCCTATGTGACTGTAAGCAGGCAATAGCACTCATGAACTACAAGCCAGATTTGTAAACAATCATTATATTTTTATGTTTGAAACTTACTCATTTTACATCAATTGTGAAACAAGTTCTGACAAATCACACTCAGTCTTCCTAAGAAAACTAGTACTAAGCAGAATTATGCAGGCAAAGTGTACTTGCTCAAAGACACCAAACACAGCTGTGGCTCAGGATCAAACCCACAATCCCCAAATCCTGGGTCTTGCACCCTACCGATTGGACCTATAATTATTTGAAGCTGGCAGAGACAATAACTACTTGTTAAAAGTGATTAGTTCATAAATGTCATATATTTCCTATCAAGAAATTGAAATGATGCCAAACAAGGCAACTATTTGCATTATTATAGACTTCATTATAAATTAGACATCAAGTCTGGGACATTTTCTACTCTATCAATTTCTGGTTAAATCTCTCCAGTTCTCTGCACGGGGGTCAATCAAGTGTTGTTACCAGTGAACTAGACAAGGCGTTTCATTAGAAAGGTTTCTCGGTACATATCAGGAAATGGTTAAAATTTATATCAACTGATTGCCAATATGTACACACATATCACAAGTTGACCTGGGTCTAACTCAATTCATCAAACATTATAGTCTGAAATTGGACTCTAACTCAATTTTACTATATCAAAATTTTGTGCAAACTCAGAAAATATGGAAATTAAGATTAAATTTTTTTTTAAAAAATAATTAAAAACCAATTTAAGCAAATTTATGAGTAATGCCCGTCCTTATGGCCGTTTTCTAAATTTCAAATTTTGTATTTTGAGACCCTTTGTTATTGTTTTGAATGGAATTTAAGGCTATTATCAACACATTCTTAGTTAAAATTGGCATATCCAGTTTTATAGGTGGAGGAAGATCTTAGAATAAATCTGAGTAGAACCGCCTTCCTACCACAAGAAACTGGTGGACTTTCTCAAGTTAACTTTTTGGGAATGAGCGGGACTCGAACCTATGACCTTAGTTGTGAGAAATAAGTGATTTCTAGCACATCACATATTGAGATAAGTCCTGATAGCTTGTTCTAGCATGTCATAAAAATATTGATAGGTCCTGATAGCTTACCCTTAATATGAAATCAAAATAATATTTATAAAGTTAGGTCCTGGTAGTCTGCCCTAGCATGTCTTTAGAAAAAAATATTCATGAAAATAATTTATAAAAAAATATTCATGAAACAAAATGCTTACAGATTATTCAAACACTGTACTTTAATATTTTACTCTTTAGGTGCAAGTAGGATAAATATATACACATAATCTGTCAATATTTTTTAATTTTGCATAAAGAATCTAGCGTTATATTTAATACTACATTACATTACTTCAGTCACGTTTGTTTGCTGAGGCAAATTTAATTTTCTCATCTTAGATGGATGCCCTCTGTAAGATGGAATTGATGAAATTTGAATACTGACTGAGCTTGCCAATACTACACATGCATACCATTGCTTGGAATGTTTGCTTGTTCGAATATTTAATGTCATTTTATGCCAATGACAACTAACGGACGATCTGTTAACCTAACCGCCCTCCCTGGGATCCCCGAATGTCAACCAGTACTCGAAGCACATCTATCTCCGCAAGTGATAACTTTCCCACTTGAATCAGCGGCGAGAAGTGAAAAACAATAAGAATAGCAGTTATTGGCCCTGATTTAACAATGGGGCTTGACCCAGATTTTACCATTTGCAGCTGAAAGTCCCAATTCAAAGGGTATGGGTCATCTTCTCAAAATGGTGAAAAAAAACACTGTTTTTACAGAGATGAAGAAGACTTTTTGTAAGCCACAGGTAAATAATAATGAAGAACAGACAGCTTACCTAACTCACTTGTAGCATCATGAAATAAAAAAAACCTGAATGTGGTTTGTTAGGTTTAATGCAATCCCCAACACATTGGGAAACAAATACAATGACAATACTAAGGATCATAACACCTTGTTCTTGGTAGCTCAGTCCGTAACACATCCGACTATCAATCTAGGGGTTGCGAGTGCAAATTTCAGCCAGACCAGTCTTTGTGAAGATTGGTCATAAATTTTTTTCTTCAGCCATGAATCTTCATCTCTGAATATGTTGGGAAGTAGTCAGTGTCAAATATCGTGGTTAACCACCTAGTGGAACCCCGCTATTTAACCAAAATACTATTAAAAAATGAGTAAACCCCACAACAAAGGAATATAAATAATACTTACATGTTTCTTATGTGACGACGACGTAGATGATCCTGAAGATGTAGATGACTTTTCGTGAGATGACGTCGTACGACTTGATGGAGTGGAGGATGACGCGACTTTGAGATCATGAGATGACGTGTCAGCCACTTTGACACGTTTCTGTTTTTGACTATGGTTTCCGCTATGTGAGCTATGATGGCTGTGGGAACTGTGCTGACTGAGCGTGCTGTGTTGACTAGATGTACTACTGCGACGTTCTCGCTTCACCACGGGCTTACGATTGCTACTGCTGCTGCCGTGTTCCGAGAAGCCGCCATCACCGTGATCCAGCTCGCTGCAGATAGATGATGTATACATGTATAACATACAGTCAAACCATATTTTCTTATTCCCATTTCTATGGTTTCATAGTAAATTAACCTGTATTAAGCAAAACCTGTCTTAAAAGACCACTTTTGCTCCTTCCCTTGACTGGCTGCTTAAGACAGGTTCGAATGTACTCAAATTAAATGTGCTATTTAAAGGCCACCTAAGGGGCCATAACTAAACCAGAATAATACAAGGATATTTTGATTGCTATTTATTCAATATATTTGACCATGAAGTTATTATATAGGTTTAAAAGTGGCAATATAGTTGTTGCACATGACGTATATTTTAAGTATGTAGTTTTCTTTTGGTCGATTTGCCGTTGTACATAGGTTTAAAAAATAAGTTGATTCATAGTTTGTTGATAATTGGGTTAGGTGAGTTATCAGTTCCGATTCCAACAAAAAATGAGTACATATACCTGTCTAACCTGTATCACAGCTGTACAATGTGAATCGGATATTACCCTTAAAGTTAAAAATTCTAAAAGATTTTTATCAACACGTGAAGCCCAAGGTATTTGTTCAAACCCAATTACTTTTGTGACTAACACATAAATGAATAAGTTATTAATAAGAAACTGTTGTGTAAAACGCTCAATACATGAACTGACTAAAAACTATGCTGAAATGATGAAAACAGCAATTCACTGCCAAATGCAAATGCCTTGATGCACAATTTGTGATGCACTGAATATGAAACACATCACCTCCCTCCCCTCCCCCAAACACTACAACAGAGCTGACAGACCCATGTACTGTTGGTTATTATTTGCCTATGTCTGATGGACTTGGTAATTGGTCTAGACAAAAGAAGTTATGATTACTGCCAAGTAATAAAATGTTTCGTTTTACAGCACGAGTCTACATCAGGTAAAACATGGCTCGGAATGTGAGTATGTCCGTATACACAGTTCTCCCAAAAACATCTGCTCTGCTGTACTTTTACAGATGCCATCTTGTACTCTTATGCATCAACTCGATTCTCATACAGGACAGTTTTGTTGTTGTATGGCAATTACCATCGTTTTCAACAATTTCTTAGTTATATTGCAACGGTTTGTACTTGAGACAGCATTCTAATCACTGCGACACTGGAGTATGATAACCTAGTGAAATTATACTGACACCGGACCAACCAGACCTAGAACTATCCTCTAAATGCTGATCGACAAGCAAGGAATCTTCTATCACACATATGACAAGTCAAACAGAGAAGTCACATGAATGACAAGTCAAACAGACAAGTCACACACATGACAAGTCAAACAGACAAGCCACATGAATGACAAGTCAAACAGACAAGTCACACAAATGATAAGTCAAACAGACAAGTCACACATATGACAAGTCAAACAGACAAGCCACATGAATGACTGGTCAAACAGACAAGCCACATATATGACAAGTCAAACAGACAAGTCACATGAATGACAAGTCAAACAGACAAGTCACATGAATGACAAGTCAAACAGACAAGTCACACATATAACGAGTCAAACAGACAAGTCACATGAATGACAAGTTAAACAAATGACAAGTCACATTATGACAAGTCAAACAGACAAGTCACACATATGACAAGTGAAACAGACAAGCCATACAAATGACAAATTAAACAGACAAGCCATACAAATGACAAGTCACATGCCTGACAAGCCAAACAGACAAGTCACGCTAATGACAAGTAATGCCATCATTGACAAGTCATGCCCAGAATAACAAGTGACGCATGTCTTCAGTGTTTGCAAATGGTAACCACATTGGCATGAATGTGTTGTTAATGAGCCAGCTATGTTTTCCTATCTTTTAATCTAAAGGTGGGTGAGGGGAATGTGAGAATGAATATTATAAAGTAGCAATGATATCAAATAAATCTACAAGTTTCATGGCATATCTGTTTTTAGTTTTCACAAAAATGCAAGTCATGATTCAAAACTCACATGACTACATTATAAATAATATTAATTTTTTTTTGGTGGTCCTTTTTGACACATGCCAGGTTGAACAATCATGGACTGGGAAAGAAACTGGAAATTCAATCAATCAATCATATTTTATTTATAAATGACAATGTGATGTTTTGTATTGCTTTAAAAAAAAAATTTTTTTTTTTTAGACATTTGAGGCAATGTTTCCCAGAATGCTGCTTTTAATCCTTGTTTAAAAATAAATGGGACAGTAGTTTAATGGATAGTGTTGGCTGCTCACGCTAGAGGTTGCGGGTTCGATAGTCTGCTTGACCCGATGCCTCTCATAAAAACAACATGTAGTACTGGTTCTACCCAGGAAGCGAACTAGAGAGTGGTTCATATAAGCTCTGAGCTATCATCGCAATCGAGGTAAAATAAGTTACAATAAACTAATCCTCGTTTCTAGATCATTCCCTTATCATTTTAAATGGATTTTTATAAGAAATAAAAATTATATTGACTGAGCAACAAAAGATTTAGTACCTATTCAGACTTGCAGTATGACGTTGTTTCTAAATTGTTGTGCGCAATAAGCTGGGAGCAAAATCGGAAAAATAATAATTGTTGATTATTAAAAGTTTTTCTCCTAATAAAGATAGGATAAGTGGCACCATTACCAGCCGTGCCATTTGAAGCGAGATACAATAAAGCTTGAAAAGGCCATTTCACACAGGGGACAATTAAAGGACAAATTTGGGGTCATCGACCAATATATCTGATATGCCTAACAGAATGAATATTTGTTTTCATGGATGGAAAACTATGATGACTCATTTCTTGAAATATTTCAATACAGCTATGGCTGAATCACTGAGTACATACAATTGAAAGTGGTTTATTTAGTGAAGTAGAAAACTTTTGATTGCTTTTTTATTTTTGTCCCAGCTCTCCTTACATCCCTAAACTATAAATGAGTTTCAATCTACTCGTTTCATTTTTAAAAACTGCTTTAAAATAAAATATAATTATATAATTAAATTGTTTTTAATTGTTTTTTTGTTGTTTTTTTAATTAACATATATAAGCTATAAATAACGATATTTTCAATTCACTTGTTTCATTTTAAACTGATTTAGAATTTAATATGTGTAATTTAATTGTTTTAAATTTTATTTACTCATTTTTAAATTAACTTCCCTAAGCTATAAATAGTGATATATTCAATCTACTAGTTTCATTTTTAACTTTTGAGAATAAAATATGTATTAATTTTGTTTTTAATTTTTTTTTTTTTAAATTAAAGTTTCTTAGTTATAAATAGTGATGTTTTTACTCTACTTTTTCATTCTAAACTGATTTAAAATCAAATATGTAAAATTTAATTATTTAATTGTTTTTAAATTATGTTTTTTTTAGTTTTTTTAAAAATATATGTAAGATAGGAGTCCAGCACTGCACTGGGATGACCCCAACCCCCTAGACGAGTACAGCAGCTCATATATAATATATATATATATATATATATATATATAATGACATTATTGATGAGTACATAATTAACAAACTGATTACTGCTTGTGCAATTATAAAAATCTCTGAATGTCAAAACAATGAAACAAGATTTTGCGGTACATTTTTTAAATAATGATAAATAATACTAAAACTCTTCAAATACAAAACGATGAAAATAATATAAACAAATAAACCTGAAGGACCACCCAGATGGTTAATGGATTCCAGTCAAGTTTTAAACAGGTAAACGTACAGCAGAGGTATCAGTCATAAAGTTACCAAGATGAACAAGATAAAAGATTTGGTTGAAGTCGAAATAAATGTAGCTTAACCCTTTACTCCATAGATACGCGTTTTCCCACACCAATCACAGATGGCCTTTGAAAACAGTGCAGGAAGTGTTCAGATTGCTCGTAACGAGCAATCTGAACACTTCCTGCACTGTTTTTCACCCTGTCAGTTAATATAAACATAATTCGCCCAATAATTCAAAAGCCTTCTATATGAGAGGTGTCCAAAGGCATCTGTCTATATTAGATGTCCAAAGGCGTCTATATTAGGTGTCCAGAGGCGTCTATATTAGGTATCCAGAGGCGTCTTTATGAAGTAAAGGGTTAATGGATTCAAAATGATAAAAAATGGTAAAAAAAACATTTATTTTTATACACTGGTATAAACGCTATATGTTGGTTACTTGATACTTTACAGAGAAGACCCCGGAAGTGTATAAACACATGTGACATCTTATTTCTATGAATTTTCACATTGGAAAAATATATAATATACTTAACAACTTAAAAACTGCAAATGTAGATATAACAAATAATGATAACCAAAGACAAAACATTTCTGACATTGTTTTTAAATTTAACAAATTGATTGCAACAAACAACGAGTTTGTAACTTGAACGCACCGATAAGAAATTGTAGCAGATATGAGATAAAAAATATATTCACTATTCAAAAACCTGCATTTTTAAAGTCGTTAACTATAAATAAAACTTATAGAGAGAGAGAGAGAGAGAGAGAGAGAGAGAGAGAGAGACATAGGTTCAATGAGATGGAAGATACATGTGTTCAGAGAGAGAAATGAAAGATACACAGGTTCAGAGAGAGAGAGAGAAGGAAGAATCCAACTCTAGATACAAAAGATATAAAGCCTTAATTATGCTTTCTTTACAAACTCCAATTCAACAATTTAGCCCATTTAAAACATGATTAATTGGAGAAGCCACTTCGCTTGAAAATATCAATTTGCCTCTGGACCATGAGAGCAACAAGCCTACATTTGAACAAACTCGGCGGAAACAAAAAAGACAAAGCGTAAATGAAATGAGACCTTATAAATCTCGAGCAATATGAAGCCCCTACGACATTAACTTAATGGAAGTGCCAGTATTCAGAATGTTCCAGTGTTTTCCTTAGCTGCGTCACAGAATGACAATGAAACGGTCCAATATTAATATTGATTACTGGAAAGTTCTACTTTCGTGGGAATGTTGATTTAATTGCCTCATTGTTTTACCTTTTGTTTGTGTTTATTCTTCCGAAGTTGTCCAAACTGTTAAAGCAATTCACTTGATTAGTCATCCTCTAACTAAGCATTTGGACCTAATGCTTTTTTTCAAACAGACAGGCTCCTGTTTAATCAACATTATACTTAAATACATATAACCTTAAATCTTAGAAAAGCACCCAGGTGATCATGATTTTAGACTGGTTCAAATAAAACTGCATTGATACTGATTATAGATAATAACTAGTCAAAGTTAAGTAATTCAGGAAAATGGTGGTAAAACAAAAGCCAGGACTACTTTATGACTAAAATAACTAACAAACATCTAGCTTTTATCAAAGCTATACGTTTTTATTTAGACATTTAGACAAAATATCAAGGGATCATTATCTTTTTCAGTAAATCTTATTACCATTGTCTGATCTGATTAAATTTATCAGTTCTGTAGTTTTCTGCCATACATCACCTCTGATGTTCCTTTTCAGCATTTGAGTCTATTTTAATATTCTTTAGTTAAGTAAATTTTCAGTGTTTTATCTTTATGTCTTTATCTTTAAGTTCATGCTTTATGTCAAATAAACAAAAAAATAGAACTAAAATGAATTAGATTTGATTGATTGATTGAATATTTTTAGCATCATTTTAAAGCCATCGAAGGCTAAACGACAGAGCTAACTTCACCAATCCCGGGCATACATTTTCTGTCGTTTGAACCTCGGAGCATTCCGACACCAAATTCCAAGGTTTGGAGAAAAAAACATGTACATTTTGTACAAGATGAGAAATAGAATCTGCGGAAATTGTTATAAAAACCACAGAAATTCTTGCAAACCTCGAAGTATTCCAACATTCAATGTATTGCTTTTTTATATAATCCTTGGAAAATTTTATACAATCCTTGGAAAAAGTACAAATCACCTCACACATCAGTGCAATAAATGTACATTGATACTGACCTCTAGTTCAGATATGTTAAATCTGCGTCAGACTTTCTGTGCATTTTTATATAACAATTAAGTTTTCTTTTATATTCTCATATATACCAGGTGTGTGTTGGGGGGGATTGTGTGAGGTGATATCATTTACATAGAGATATATGAGATTATTAAATTTGATACTCAATGACACTTAATCGTATCTCTGTTACAGCTGTCTCATGATCTAATACTATATATCTCCTTTTTTTTTTTTGAATGGGGTTTAATGCCATTTTTTCAACACATTGCAGGTTATATATATGGCATATCCAGTTTTGTTAGTGGAAGAACCTGAATAGAACCACTATCCTTCCGCAAGTTATTGGCATTTTTTACTTTCTCACATAAATTTTTCTGAGTGAGCAGATCTCAAACCTAGGACCTTAAAGCTTATGGGTGAGAGGTAAATAATCATGAGACAGCGGCACTAGCGACCACTCAATCACTGCGGACTCTTACATAGTATTATATTCTCATTAATTTATAAACAGTTGCAGATAATTCTTTCTCAAATTTTACATTTTTTCTTTGAACAGAGCTTGTTTTGACCACAGGCGTCCTGACACGTAGACTGGACAATATAACATAATCATTTTTTCATCAATATTGATAAATTTGAACTTTACCATGAACTAAAACATATTTCAACATATGAACTTGACTCTGGGAAAGTCTGCTCTCCCACTGAACAATGATAACTTACAGTGTCAACAAGTTCTACTCATTGTCGATGTGACTCAGGATGGGAGTAAGTAAGAAGCAGGAAATAAAGGCAATAATAAACATCTTATAAGCCACATTCATCATTTTTTACATTTTCTGTTAGAACAGGAACTCTATTTTGTGTTGAGATGATCTGTTTGATTATGGTATTTTGTATCAATCACTACACTGTAACATTAATATTTGCTCTTTGTATATTTATTCAGTTAGCTGTTTAGTTTGATTGATTGAATATTTAGCATCTAGTTTATGCCATTGCATTGTTTCCTGGGATCCTGGAAGGTTCCCAAGCAGATCTACTCTTTAACCATGCCCCTCCACTTAACTCATGTATTTTATTAAAATCGACTATATTTCTACTGAAAAATGTGTGCCTGTTCAGATTTTATGTTGCATTCCCCCCCCCTCACTGCAAGTGCGACCCCTCTAAACTGATACCCTGAAGTTAACCAATACTCAAGCACTATCGGTTCCGCAAGTAATTGGTAACTTTCTAACTTGAGTCAAAGGTCAGACAAATGATAATGAGACGCAATGCTGTATATTATGGACATCATGAAGACTAGACAGGCAGGGATTTGGACTCACTTTCCCTGGATTGTTGGTCAGACGTGTTACGGACTGAGCCAACCAGCCCAGCTTGCTATTTCTAAATGTTCTATCCTGTATTCACAGCAATTAAATTGTTACTGGTTGCAGGTTTTATTTTTTTAAGTAAGTTTATTCACTTAAACAATCAATTAAGGGATACAACAATATGGGAGATCTGTGCATTTCACCAGATGAACTGTTGTTTATAGCCAACTGCACTACAGAGATAGCTGATGAATGGATGAAAAATGCTCCAAAATGTTTTTGTCAATATTTATGCCTTTGTTTATTGGATTTTTAAGCTGCATGTCTCATAATTTTTGTCATTTGTTGTGATTTATATTAATGTACTCACATCTGGAAATTTTGTCCTCAAATGACATTCATGGAGTATGCATTGGCAAGGAGTTAGGTACTACATTGTAAAATCTCTCTCTCTCTCTCTCTCTCTTTCTTTCTTTCTTTCTTTCTTTCTTTCTTTCTTTCTTTCTTTCTCTCTCTCTCTTTCCTTCCCTCTCTCTCTTCCTATCAGTGTTGAATACTACATTAATCACTGTTCTGTTTCAAAGTTTACCAGTCCTGTAACTTGTAAAGTAATTTTCAGTTTTAAATTCTGAAAATGTAAATGGCCATATCTCACTTGAAAATAATGTAACTGGAATGTAAAAAGGATATGTCAAACTAGACCTTATACTGATCATTCCCAGTAAGTTTCAGCTAAATCTCACTACAGATGTAGTTTAGTTTATACTTATTTATTTTAGCTTGATTGCAATGAACGCTCAGAGCTTATATGAACCGCTCTCATGTTCGTTTCCTGGGCAGAACCAGAACTGAGCGTTGTTTTATGGGAGGCATCAAGTCGAGCCGGGGATGAACCCGCAACCTCTGGCGTGAACAGCAGACAGATGTAGGTGTTATGCAGAAGAGATTTTGTGACAGTTGTTGCTTCATGGTGTTTAGCAATGATTTCACAATTTTTCAGTTATATTGCGACCATGTCTACTTGAGACAGTATTCTGTGTCCTGCCACACCGGAGTATCATGCCACAGACACATGGCATGATACTCCACCCAGTTACATCAAACTGACACCGAGCCAACCTGACCTAGAACTCTTCTCTAGATGCTGAGTGCCATTCAAGGAAGCTTCTTGTACCATTTTTCAAGTCTGTGGTGTGACCCAGCCAGGGATTGAACCCATGACCTTCTGCATGCGAGGCAGACGCTCTACAAATCGACCACGCTGCTGTTATATCTTGTAACAGATGACTTGATAGACTGACAAACAGATGAATGGAAGGACAGACGGAAGTACCAAAAACATTGAAGATATCTCCTACCTCAGACAACAATTACTGATCTAATGTTACGCTGAAGGCCATATGTATAAAAGCAGCATCAGTATCTGACCACCTGAGAACCAATATTAATTAATACAAAACAATAACTATCTAACACATTCAAGGCCAGCATAAAACCAGCCCGCATTTCATATGATCAAAGTCTAGAATGAACAGATACTGGATCCCCCCAATCCATCACAATTCAGTTGGCATTATCAAGACGTATATGGCTAGACAAAGTTAATCAGTGGGAAAAGGCTATGCTAATGGACACAACTTTTGTAAGAAATTAATCAAATGCATTCTATCCTAATATAGAAGTCAACAACACAAATGTGCAGTCTGGCTTGCAGGATTTTCATGCAATTATACAAAAATTTGCAAAAATGAACACCGAGATCAAATAACTCTGCTGGACTGGTATATAAAATAATATTACGATACTGATATCAGGTAAGATGAGGCTGAAGGCTTTAGATATATGATTGGGCCTATCACTGATATCTATTATGTCTTCATTGAATGTCGACATTCATTTATCAACGAATCTAGCTTACTATATCATGTTAATTGATTTGTATGACAGTAGGTGAAAGAAATTTAATCTTTAATGCGATATACTTTTCCAATTTTGCAAATTGATTAATTAAGAGGCAAAACATGTGAACGAATTGGACCCAAGTTGCTCATATGTCGTCCCTTTTTCAAATTATGAGTGGACTAAGCCTATGAAAAATGAGTAGATTGCAAACTATATTTTTCTGACCTATCAAACGAGTCACATGGTTTCAATTTTAATTTTGATTAAATCTGTCATATCGGTTTACATATTTTATAATTTGATTCACCCAAGAAAAAGAGTTTGATGGACAATGTGAAGGTCATCATGCAGTATTTAAGTGCTCTCTATTTTTAGAATTGGAACTTCGAAGTTTACTTCTCCGGTTGAAATATTGTTTTTATATTGTTTTTATCAAGTTTACCTTGAATTTGTCTGTTTTGGCCCCGCCCCCAAGACCCCAGGGGTGTGGGGACCATGCAATTCACAATTCTGATTCACCCTTAGGTACCGAAGCTATGTATAGAACATTTCATTGCTATTCAACTGACAGTTTTTGATAAGAATGACAATTGTTTACGGATGCACGATGATGGACAGAATGGGATCACAAAAGGTCCCTTGAGACAAAGTCACTGGTGACCTAAAAAAAAATTCCAATCCCCACCCCACCCCACCCACTCCCACCTGACCCTGACAGGCAAATTAATTGTGGGTCGACCAGAAGCGGCAAACAAACAATATTTTAATTTGGGCCTTAGACCTGCCTATACAACAATTAAATTGCGGCATAAAGGTGCTAGATAAATGGGACATGCTGGAGCATCAATGATATAGATAGATAACTTTTTGTCAAATGTTAACAATGACCTTCTGTTATTCAAACTCTTAGTATAAAATGCATAATTTTTTTCACCATTTTGAATAAAAACTTGACAACTTGTTTTCAGTGCACATGTTAAATCATGAATAAATTGCAAGACTGGTGCATAAAAATGATCAGTGAGCGTTTCCATACGAATAATAAACAGGTATGTTATGTATAGGTATGTGTGTATTCTCCTTGCGAATATTAAATATTATGGTAGCAAAAGATTGATTGGTTTAGATTAAACATTTGAATTTCTCATGGCATAGCAAACTTTCGAAAGAATGCGGAAATTGTTTCTAATGATCCAATAAAAAATAATAATTAGGGATTTTAAATTTTGTTTCTCAAAGGTTTAATAATAATAATGGTAATAATAATGATGATAATAATAATAATAATAATAATAATAATAATAATAATAATAATAATAATAATAATAACAATAATAATAATAATAATAATTAATAATAATAATAATAAAAATAATAATAATAATAATAAAAACAATAATAATATATTACAATTGTAAATGCATGGATGCTTGTTTAATAAAACCACTTTTGCTACACTATGCTGTATCTCTAAAAAGTATGCATCGAGGAAAACTGATGACTTTTTTAGCACTGATCTGACAATTTTGTTTTTGATAGTTCACGGGATACAAATCTTCACCCGAGTGATGATTAGAAATGGTGATTTGTTTGTTTATTTGAATGTTTAGCATCATTTTGTGTCATCAAGGGAAAACAGACAATCAGTTAACCTAACCATTCTTTCCTGACATCCTGGAAGGATAACCAGTACTCGAGCACACTCATCTCTGCAAGTAACTGATAATTTTCCCACTTGAATCAGCAGTGAGAGATGAAAGACAATGAGACACAGTGTATATCAATCGTCTCTGAAACTGTGGTCAGGTGGGGAATCACACTCGCGACCCCTGGATTGATAGCCAGACACTTTACTGACTGAGCTAACCAGGTTCGGCCATTAGGTTAGAAAATGATAAAAATGGCAGGTCCTCGACCTTCCAGCAAATTTAATTTTTGATAGTTTCCATTAGACGAAGGGCCTTTGGCATGATATCAACTATTCAGTCTTATTACAACAATGGGCATTGATCTTTTTTTTTTTAAATTAATTTTAACGCCATTTTCACTCTCATGAGCGGGACTCAATCCTACAACCTTAGCGGTGAGAGGAAAGTCACCTTGAGAAGCCACCTTATCATTGGTATTATTTTCACCCAAATTTCTTTTTCCACTCTTAGAATAAAATAAAACAAACTCTACTTTTTTAACTTCCAAGTTTATAATAACAAAATCTTTCATTCCAATGAACAAATCATTAACTTTGTCTACAATATACAGCTCACGTAGCCTTTATTACAGAGTTTATGTCAGGACGAAATGTTTCACTTAATATCTTTATTTCTCTGATGATAATAAATTATGTAAATCAAGTGCAATATTGACATGATCAGTTTTACAACAGCCCACGGAAACATAATTAAACTTTTAACTTACAAAACCTACAGAAGAGAGACGAGTATATTATAATCTCAACAATTTTTATAAAACTAATTGTTTATGTCATAAACTAGATAAACGTTTGCCTGAATTATCTGCCTTTATCGCTTGGCAACCACTTATATCTGACTAGATACTCAAATGTTACTGAATATATGGTATATCTATATAGAACTGTTGTGTGTTTTTGATTTTTTTTTTGAAGGGGGGGGGGGGGGGGGGGAGGGGGGAGTTTTACATTTTGAAGTAGTTACGTATATCAGTTCAACTTTTTTTCTAAATGTTGCAGTTTCAAAAAAATTTTACATAAAAACCATACATAAAATACTTACTCTTTCGTGACTTCTATCGTAGCTTGTTTATGAGGCGACATGGTTTTTCGCCTCTTTGAGTCATCAGCACGATGTGTATCCAATTTGCGTTTCTTTTTGTCAGGAGGAGACTGATTGAAAGTTGAATGAACAGAGGATGCCGACGAGTTATGGCGTGACGTTCTTGACACTGTTTTAAACTCGTCTATTTCACTTTCACTACTACTGCTATCACTGCTGCTCGACTCATCTGACAAATGACCAAGTGCCGTCACCTGGTCGGGTAAGGAATCCAATGCAAGAATTGCAGCATCTTTTTCAATTGTATCCGCTGCTTGAACTTTATGAGACACATTTGGTTTTGAAACACTTTCTGGAGCAACTTTATCACTCAAATTTGCACTATTTTTATCACTTGCACTGGGTAAATGAGAATGAACAGTATTAATCCTGTTTTTCGAGGCAGGTGCCAGCGGTTTAGCAGATCTGCTTTCAATCCGTTCATCAAGCACTTTGTGTGATTGCAATTTATTAGAAATTATACCCTGTTTGGGACTAGTTAATTTTTGGTGTTTAGAATGGTCTTTCTCGGGCGTTAACGATTCCCGAGACATATATGGAAGCCTCATCTTCCCAAACTCTGGACTACTTTTATCCAGTATTAAAATCTTTTCAAGCAAATTAAGGTCTATCTGCACCAGTACTGAAGGTGTACCATTGACACATTTAACAGATCCATTCAATGGAAAAGGCTTCACAGTGGCCACTTCTAGGCCCGCTTTGCGTAAGTTTTCTAGATTAGTATGACACAGACTATCATCCTGAACATCTGGAATATTAGGAATAGGCGATAAAGGCTTCCCTCCAGAAAAAGAATCAAGCATCTTCTCGATAGAATCTGACTCATATGGACCACTTTGAGCAGACGTTTTATTAATATTTGAAATGGTGTTGACTTCTTTATTATCACAGGCAATAGTTTTAAGGGGTGTTTCTGCTAGATAAACAGCAGACGGATCCTCCATTTTTAATTTAACTGAATCTTCTTTCTTTAAAAGTTTATCTCGTTTTGATTCTTTCTTTTTTGATGTACTAGACAGAGGTTTAGTAGAACACATAGAGCTGTCATTGGGTGTAGTATTATAATGCAGAGACTTTTTGGGGCTCTTTGGAAGAGGTTTAATAGGGGAATTGGCCATATTTTCTGATGATATTGAACAATTCACAACATCTACTTCTGTGCTTTCTGATTCAGAATCGCTAGTATCGTCTTTTACAGGTACAGACTTTGCTTTTGACTTGGGTTTCCGACCTCTACGTTTTGCTTTTGGGCTTTCATCAACCCCTGGACTTGCATTTGACGTGGATGTCTTTCTCTCCCTATTTTTTATAATGTCATATGTATTATTCTGATATGAGACACAGGGGTCAGCACTAACTTTTGAGGCTTTAAGTCTTTCAGCTGCACTAGACCTGTGGTAAGACCGTTTGGCGGGAGATTTCACTGGCTGTGGAGATTTTAATGGGGACAACACAGAATGTTTGTCAATAGGGGCAGGCGGAGAGAATTCGTCTGCCGACATAGGTTTAGAAAATCCATCTGGATCAACAGATGGTGGATTTTCATCCGAGATATGATCAGCACCCCTTTTGAGATCGGTTACTTCATCAAAGTGATCCGGATCAGATTTGTCCGAGGCAGGGGCTTCGTATGACAATGGCTTCGCATTCAGGCTGATAAGGGGCGGCTCCTTATTCAGGAAGGATTTAAGGCCCCAGCTTGGTCGTGAAGACTGAAATAGAAGTACATATTCTGATTGGTCATTTTTATAACAGGTTATGATGAACAGAAAGAGTTATCTGAATTTCTACAGGCATATATATATTATTTTCAGTTTCATATACAAATTGCAAAAAACAAAGAGATCTTGGCCCCAAATTGCTCACCTGTGGTGGATGGGACGATGAGGGCAAAGTTTTGACAGTGCAAGGGCCATCAGTCAAATATTTAAGTTAAGGTATTATAGAAATGTAACTACTGTGCAAGTTTGGTGAAGACCAAATGAAAGCTTCTGGTGATAGAGTGTACAGGATATCAAATATTGAAGATTTTTTGATGATTCAAGGGCTATAACTTTAACATTATTATCTTAATTGGCCAGTGCAAAAACTTGCCTAAGATATTAGGATTATATATAACTTCTGTAAAAGTTTTATGAGATAGGATCAAATGAAAAATGCAGGTGCTAGAGAGAGCACCAAAAGTCAAATATTGCAATTTTTTTATGTTTCAAGGGCCATAACTCTGACATTAATTATCTGACTTGACCAGTCCAAGATATTAGAATTATATAACTTCTGTATAAGTTTAACAGGATCAAATGAAAAGTGTGCATGCTAGAGAGCACCAAAGGTCAAATATTGCAATTTTCAAAAAGTAAGTTTGGTATTATTCAAATAAAAAAATGCAATGTGCTAGAGTGAACACAATATAAGAGTGAACGCAACATAAAAACAGAAAAAAAATGGATGAAGTGCACAGGGCAATTATAATAAAAAAAGTCAGTTTATTGGCCAAGGAAGACTTTAAAACCAATTAGATTACAGCCACATAACCTTCTAAAAATATCCGGCAATACACCCATATAAAGTCATTGCATGACTTAAACCCATGATTTTGACCATGAGAGGTTATTATCTCAGGACAGAGTTTTAGATGAGCCAGTGAAGTTAGATGGACTTCCAGTTGACTAGTTTTACAGTAATACAGGAGACATGTGAAATGACCTTAAACAAATATTCTATGTAAGAAACATTGCAAACACGGCTTCATCTTTGTATGGAATATCATTTTCTTTGAAGTATGATGGAATGGGGAGAAATGATTTGTGACCTACTAACATTTGACCTTCAAAGGTGACCATGACTCTACAAACGTGAATTTTGCACATGACGCATTTTAATTGTCCTAAATATTTCTAAGTTTGCTGTAGTTTAAAAGTAATAGATGTCACACAGTGTATGATGGATGGACTGATGCTGAGATTGTTACGATTAATTCCGAACCATGAGCCCTAGTAGATTTATCAGTACAGGCAAATGGACAATACACTTTTTGCCCAGCATTCTGATCATCAAACCACAGCGGTGGTCTAATGATAGAGCATCTGCCTTGCATGTGGAAGGTTGTGGGTTTAATCCCAAGCCAGGTCATACCAAATACTTCAAATAATGGTACTAAAGACTTCCTCACTTGGCATTTAGCATTTAGAGGATAGTTCTAGGTCTGGTCGGCCTATTGTCAGTATAATGTGATGGGTGGGGTATCATACCAGTGTGACAGTGCTTAGAGTGTTGTCTAAGTAGACACCGTTGAAATATTACTAAAAAATTGTTGAAAGCGAGTTAAACATCATACAGCAACAACATTCTGGTCTATAATCAAGTTTACCTTCATGATTAAATTCTGTTTTAATTATTTTTTTTAACCAAAGGCAAAATAATAAAGATTAATTCAACACAAACAGAATGTTGAATACCTCTGAGGACAATTTATTGATTGATGTTGTTGTTGTATGGTGTTTAGCGTCACTTTCAACAATTTTTCAGTCATATCGCGACGGTGTCTGCTTGAGACAGTATTCTGTGCGCTGTCACACTGGAGTATCATGCCGCAGACACATGGTATGATACCTCACCCAGTCACATTTTACTGACACCAGGCAGACCAGACCTAGAACTTTCCTCTAAATGCTGAGCGTCAAGCGAGGAAGCTTCTAGTACCATTTTTAAAGTCTTTGGTATGACCCGGCCAGGGATCGAACCCACGACCTTCCGCATGCCAGGCGGACGCTCTACCACCAGACCAGACCACGGTCACTGAAGAAATGATAAAAGGCGAAAATAATTTTATCATTATACGCAATCGAGGGCTTACAGACGATCAGTTAACCTAACCACTGTTTCCTGGGATCCTGAAAGGTTAACCAGTACTCGAGCACACCCAATCTCTGTAAGTATCTGATAACTTTCCCACTTGAATCAACAGAAAGAAAGATGAATGATAATGAGACACAATGCCGTATATAAATAATGAAGGACACTGTTGCCGGGCGGGGATTCAAACTCAATACGCCTGGATTGATAGTCAGATGGGTTACCGACTGAGCTAATCGGGCCGAGCTCTCTGAGTACAAAGAAACAATCATTTAACACGAAATGTTTCAAACAAATGAATGATTTTTAGCAGTAATTAAGTAATGCAATGATTAATGTTTAAATATTTAGTGTGAGTGCTAACAGATGAGTGATTGAGTGATTGAATGACTGAGTGTCACAATATTTCACACCTTATGAAACAAAATTTTACATTTTATGAGAGCATGGCACCAGAAACATGATACCAGGAAATCAAAATTAATAGCTGCTAAAAGCCAATTCCTGTGTTAACAAATAGTCAATAAACCAAATATACCTTAAATAACCTTTCCTTCAATAATGTTTATTTGTACACATCTACTTTTTTGTTCTATATGTTTTAAAGAAGGAAAGGAGAATTTTTTTTTTTTTTTTTTTTTTTTTTTTAATTGAATTTAATGCCATTATCAACACATTTCAGATTTCAAAGGTGTTTAGATCATACCGGAGATGGTGTGGTATCCATATTATACATGTCAGGAGACGACTTTAGTTTTGTCGGAGTCGTCTTTTCTTGTTTGTGTGGAGGAGAGTCAGGTTGCTCATCCTCGGATGCCTCATTGTCATTGTCAGACTCGCTCTCTGAGGCACCGCTACTGCTGTCAGAGTCACTACTCGAACTCTCACTACTGGAGCATGACGTCTTGGGTCTGAAAATAGATTGAAATGTGATTAAGTCAACGACCAACCTAGTGGTGAACCAGTACTTAACACAACTTACTGACTACTTTCCTACATATTCAGAGGTGTGAGACTCATGGCTGTAGAAAGAAGTTCATGACCTATCATCTCATAGACTGTCGCTGAGTGAAATTTCCAATTAACAACCACATGATTGATATCTAGCAAGGCCCACAACTCTGATGATCAATTATATATAATCAGCAGCTGACTGGTTTAAACATCAGTTGTGTTGAAATCAATAATTAGTTGTTTATTTATAAATTTGGTGGAAAAGATTTATTGTACTATTAATTAACGACTCGAGTGTATACAATTATCAAGAGAAAATATCTCCCGATTCCAAACTCTGGTGCCCACAATTTCCCTAATTGACAAAACACAACTCTCGCACTCGGTATCATGATGATCGAAAGTGTCACCTACGTCTTCATGAATATTCGTAACATAGCAGAGTATCACGTCTTAACGAATATTCATCAAATAGCAGAGTATCGCTCAACTGTGATTAAATACTTAATTCTTATACAAAATAATATTTCAGATTTGACCTTTAATTTAAGCAGACATTAAACAGAAATATTGCATCACATTTTCTATGTGTACACCTGTGCCTTTATTACCGCAATGTCAAGATGTGTTTTAATGTCAGAAATGTTACTGTGAACTAATATTTTTATTTTAGGAAAAGCTGTGACACCAATGTAATATATTTATTCACTTTTGTTCATTATCAGATGTGGAAATCATTTTTACTGTCTGCCCTCGTTTTTCTTTGTTTACTTTTATTCCCACACGATTTCGATGTTTCATAATTATACATGCATAATATAAACTCCATGTGACTGCACATTATACTCTCTGACGATCCTTCAGTCTATATATAGAACCCGATATCTCCCAAATCAGATCTATTAACCTACAATGAAAAAGCAGGGATATTCCACGCCTGTCCCACAATTCATAGCTATAAAACACTTACAAACTGTGATGTCATTCAAACTTTCCTTGAAGCAACTGACCAATCAATGTCACGGCTCTGTGTGGTGTCCTTGAGCAGGACACCTTTTCCGCATATGCTTAGTACTGGATTTATACAGAAGACTTTGATTGTGCTTTGTGTAAGTTGTAAGAACTTGTTTCAAAATCGAAGTAATATTAATAAGTTTAAACTAACACAAAATCAACCCAGGACATTCAAATAAAAATCAACCAGACCTGATACACACACAATTTCACCCCCAACTCAGGAACTTACAAAATAATTTATGTCTTTACCAGTTTCTGTAAAACAGCCAACACTGTGATTATCAGTGGATTTCTCATCAAGGATTTCATGATTTATTGTTTGCTGTACATACCATCTTGATGAGCTCATACAAAACAAATCTCAGCAACTCTTCAACTATCATTCAGACAATATTTCACAAACCATAGAAAAATATACTCAAACTAGGAGCCCAAGGGCTACAATGTCCACCCCGCCAGTACAAACCTGTTGTAAAACGCTTATTATGGTGAACATTTATGGCACGTTACAAGACATAGAGCGGAAGTGTAATTTGTATATATTTCTGCATTTGAACCTCTAAGTGTGGCTGTGAGCTTTGAGCCAAAGACCTGTATCTTGCACTAAGGACCTGGGTCTTGCACGCGACACTTCGTCTGATTACAGTGATCATTTGTGCCATAATATTTCAAAATCCCTCCTATGAATGAGAAAGATATAACCAACAAGGTCTGAATGTATGCATGCACACAAAGAATTCCCATTGTGCTAACTTTGTCATGCTCACAACAAGTGGGCTCAACAAAAAGCAATATTGAAGAAGAATCCATCTTTTCATAGTCTGAAACCTGAAACTATAGTCAATTAATACAGCAGAATAGTAAACACCATTCACTTCTGCACCAAAGAAGAGACAAGACAACCAAGATGAGTAAAACATGCCCACCAGGTGACATTTGAGGCAAGTTCCTTTACAGAGTTTAAAGACAGGTTGTTGCTTAACAAAATGTGAATTTGCACTGAAAGTATGAACATGGGATACAGCAAATGTGACTGCTTAACACAAGTGGCTGCTTAATAGAGGAGACCGCTTACAAGTTTGACTCTATTTGTCTCCCTGTGTAACCAGATGTAAATTCTACATGTCCTTGTGGTGATCCCTGGTCCCTACATTAACTCACATGAGTCTGAGAACCCAGGACAACCCAACAACCAATTATCTTTCCATTGGTAAAATCTACACGTAACTTGTGTTACTTTGTATAGAATATATCCCAGAATAGATAAACTTTTGATTTAATTTAGTTTCCCTAAATTACCCAGAAACAACCATAATCAGATTAAAATATTAAATCCTAATTTTGGACATCCTGACTTGTTATAACAAAACATCCTCAACAGTTTCTGATTTTTTACTTAAAAATAAAATAAGGAAAAATGGTGAATTCTTTGCATTCCTGTTTCATTACTATTTGAGTTATGCACTTCAGGATAGAGAATGTTGATTAGCCATTATTCTTATTATATGGAAATACCTCCTTATATTTCTTCTGAAGAGATTTTTGTGCAGGTAAGTTTTTTATTTCTATAATAAGATACTGTGTCAAGATGTTGACCATGATCTATATAAACAAATTAAAGAACCATTTTTCATAATCTGAACCTATATATAGCTGTTTTTTCTACTATGTGGTGAAGCATGTTTTGTTTGAATATTTCGCATTTTTTTTATGCCATCATCGGCTAACAGAATGATAATGATCAGTTAACCTAGTCACTCTTTCCTGGGATCCCAGAAGGTTAACCAGTACTCGAGCACACCCATCTACACATGTAATTATAACTTTCTCCCTTAAATCAGTGGTGAAAGACAAATGACAATGAGTCACAATGTGGACTCAAACTCTTGACCCCTTGGTTGATATTCTGACGCACTAACGACCGCGCTAACTTGGCCCAAATGACAAAGAACTTGAAGCTTACAAAAGCCACTTTATTTTTTTCTATGCCATAGCTTATAACTTAAAATAAAATCAGTTTGAAACATAATCACTGAACACCTGTTTTTCAAAATGAGTCATTTTTGCAGGGAAAATTCACTTTACCACAGATACTTCAACTTCAAAAATTCACTTGTCAACATTTCAAAATGTAAGACACTGACAACTGATTAGTGCATGGCCTGAATATAACCCAAGTCTAGTTTTACCTATTCTTTTACCTATTTATGTGTATAATTTTTCATTTCCATTACATGATTAACTCGAGTTCACAATAATGTATATATATTTATTTATATATTTATTTATTTATTTATTTATTTATTTATTTATCTATTTATGAATGAATGAATGAATGAATGAATGAATGAATGAATGAATGAATGAATGAATGTATGAATAGGGTTTCACGGCGTACCAACACATAGGTTATTCGGTGCCAACAGGAAGGAAGATTCCAGGTTCACTCTACATGTACAAAAACAGCAAATTAACATACATATTTAAAAAAATAAATCAATAAATGAATATGCAGAATGAAACTAGAACCTTGCTCCTGCAGAACTGCAGAGTTTCAGCAAATTCTATCGAATTACTCAAATTGTCGCTTCTTGCATCATGCATGAGCCACAGTGATCCTTTTCTTGCCATCACTCATATGGCTCCTTGGAACCACACATTGGTTTGTATTTTAATCACAATAATGAACATGACAAAAAATGTTAAAATGAACATTACACCCATTCGGAGGATTCCTACCCCTCTGCAGAGATCGACAGTGATTCTATTCTTAGCTGGAACCACACAGGGCTTAATTTATCATATATTGCCAGCTGATCTTTATTACTGTCAATAACTCAAACTGACCCCAAACAAAATCCGGGATAACTTCATTTTCTTCAGATTGTTCAACTCACATACATGTATTATATTCTCTGGAGGGGGAAAAAGCATCTAACTGTTTCACACCCAAGTTACAGTGAAAATAGAAAAGTGCATTAACCTAAATTATTTGTTGCATGCCTGCTGGCATATTTGTTTACCTGCCACATAATTAATGAATTTACCATGCAAGCTATTATATAAAGCTGACACTGTAAAACCTTCTCTGTGATGAAGCATATAATAAAATGTATTCACTACCCTTCCCCACCCCCTCTCCGAAACACGCAGTGAGTTGAGTGGAGTGTGATCCAGTGGTAGTGCATCTGACCATTGATCTGAGGGCCGTGGGTCTGATCCTCCATCATGGCTTTGTGTAGTATCCTTGAGCAAGACACTTTTTCCGTATAATAATGCTTAGTACTGGTTCTACCCAGTAAGTATTTGAGCGTGATTTGCCAAAGTTGTAAGAACTTGTTTCACAATTGAAGTAAAATAAATAAGTGCAAACTGAACTAAACATAACTTTGTCCATTCTGGACTCATATGGTTTGTCAAGAACTAGTCCTGGCTTCCAATTAGACATTATTTATTTTTGTTTTGTCAAAATCATGTGAAAAGGGGCTACAAAACTTAGTGTTTACGCAGCAAAAAATCAGCACTTTTCCATCAATTAAGGCCCATAACTCTGACCATTCGGCATGGTCCAATACTGCTGTTCAAGAATATGTCAGAGCTTTTCTGGACGTTTTTGACCAAGTTTGTTCAGAATCAGATGAGGGTGCTGCAGTATTTAGAAGAAAAGTGAACAGACAGACGGCAGACAAGCTACCATGACATAATTAAGCACTTCTGGCCTTTGGCCAACAACGCTAAAAACAAATTTGCAGTCAATTGCTTCACATTTTTTATGTGGTGAACTCAAACTATCAAAGTTTAAAATCTGAGACAGATGGTCTTATCAGAGTGATCGGATCTCTTGAAACAAAAAAAAACATGCCAATGTAATTAGAATGAAAACTTTTTTATTTCCGGCAGGTTTATTTAAATAGGTCCAAGTTTGTACCTCAGGCAGAAGTGATTCATTATACAAACAATGCTGTATTGTTACTTTTGCTTAAAATCTGAAGAAAAAAAATAAGATTGGTATAGCTATGCTTGTATATTTATCAATATTAATTTCATGATAAACCAAATATCATCTTGCTCCCATCTTCTGATTCTCACAATATAAATACTGTCTACCCCTGGGCGATGCATTTTCAAAAGGGGGTATTTATGTGCAGGGTCCAAGAAATAAAAAATTATAATTTTTGTATAAAGTGTATGTAAAATGTTGCTAGTGATGAGAGATTTAAAATGATTAAACAAGACTTGGATTATAGACTATCTCCAAGAGTGCTTTCTTCGCAATAAAAAGGTTTGTTTGTGTGTGCTTATAGGAACCATTCTCGAGAGCAATTCCTGGTTAGAACTAGAACCGAATTTCATTTTTTTTTTTAAGAGGAAAAAGGTTGAGCATGGGATCAAACCCGCAACCTCTGGCATGAGCAGCAAATACTCTATCCACTACATTACCACCCTGCTCTTTTTTTTTTTAAATATAACACTTGATGTTATACAAATAAGTTCAAAACTTTTGGATTTTCTTGTTTGTGTTTTTTTTCTCAATTATATCAACAATAACTGTAATAAAATCAAAATAACACCTACACACCTAGTTATTTATTTTTAACTAACCAATTAAATGACATAAGCGTACCACATCATGACTGTGTACAAACGGAACTAAAGGTTACAGATACTTCAAAAAGCTATATAATAGATGGAATGATATGACACGCTATAATGTAAAAATAGTTCAAATATTCACTCAATTGAACTTAAATTCCACAGTCCTTGCCAAATTCAAAATTGTTTAAACACAATAAACTTTAATATCTGCAAATCAAATATGGGGATTTCAAAACGCCATTGCAGTATGCCCGACCAGGAAGTCAACATTGAAAATTTGGAAATCTGAAAAAGTCATAAATATTGATTATTATTAAATTTATCCTGAATAAATTAGTAGTTTTTCTCTTTTTTTTTAATTATCTTGCGGGCAAGGGTGTAGAATAAAATCCACCGATTTATATCCCCTCAAAATGTAAGTTAAGATTTCCGATACCCAGGGCAGACATATTTTTGTGTAAAGAGCTATTGACAAGTAAATTGCCATGTCAGATATAATGGAGAACCTTGATTCAATTCAATGTTGGATTGAGATTTGAAGATAGGACTTTCATATCTGATCTATTTTTCATGTTAATTTTTTTTTGTCACTTTTTCTCATTAAATCCCCATCTCCAGTCCCGACTGATTAGGACTTGTTAACTGGTTGTAATACCACATTCATTTATTCATTCGTTCACTCATTCATCCATTCATTCATTCATTCACTCATTCACTCATTCATTCATTCATTCATTCATTATTCCACTTTATCGAAATATTAACTCTTTCTGAATTAACCTTTTACTGCATAGATACGCATTTTTCCGGACCAATCAGAGAAGGCCTTTGAAAACATTGTAGGAAGAGTTCAGATTGCTCGTAACAAGCAATCTGAACACTTCCTGCACTGTTTTCCACTCTGTCAGTTAATATAAACATAATTCACCCAATAATTCAAAACCCTTCTATATATTTGGTATCCAAAGGCGTGTATATTAGAGGTGTCCAAAGGCATCTATGTGAAGTAAAGGGTTAAATTAAACACCTAAAACTACCTTGGATCTCTTACATGAATGTCAATAACACATTTGTGCTAAAAGGATGACATTAACAACTTCAATTAAATAAAGACTTTATTATGATTATTATTTATTATTATTATTATTAATTAATATATAATATACAGATTTTAAATCACACAAAATGAATGAAATAAACCAACTGTTAAAAGTGAATATAGATCACTACATTTTTTTACAAGATATAAACCACAGCCTGGACATTTCCGTTTGCAAATTTATGTTAATTAAATTTGGAAACATGTTGAAGTTACAATTTGATATTTATCTCTGTACTTTTTTTTAACCTTGGCAGGTGCTTTAGTAAGAGCACATGCCTATCTCTGAACAAGGAGTTACTTGTAATGCACCTGCATATAGTAAATTTTACTGTTTTGCCAATGATCGACCAATCAATTCTATTTTGTCTTTGATGTTTCAAGACAATCTATATCCTATTAAAATTTCATCATTCAATAAATAAGTATCATCGAATTAGAATATCAAAAAGTGGCCATAAACATTCTCCCCAGCACGTCATGAGAATATCCTTGTTTGTTAATTTTTATACCATCTGCAACATTTAAACTTTTCTAGTCTGATTAATAAACCACCGACTAAAGATTATTTGATTATTATTATTTTTATGTGGGTGGGATGGTGGGAGCCGGGCAGGGAGTTGGGGGGTGCATCTAATTTTCACTGAAATAAGATACCTTCTTTAATAATCAGGAAATCTTAGAGGTGGTTCAAACCCTGGTGTATTCACTCTGGCTCTGCCTCAGAGGCGATTCAAACCCTGGTGTTCTCACTCTGGCTCTGCCTCAGAGGCCGTTCAAACCCTGGTGTTCTCACTCTGGCTTCGCCTCGGAGGCCGTTCAAACCCTGGTGTTCTCACTCTGGCTCCGCCTCAGAGGCTGTTCAAACCCTGGTGTTCTCACTCTGGCTCTGCCTCAGAGGCGATTCAAACCCTGGTGTTCTCACTCTGGCTCTGCCTCAGAGGCCGTTCAAACCCTGGTGGTCTCACTCTGGCTCTGCCTCAGAGGCCGTTCAAACCCTGGTGTTCTCACTCTGGCTTCGCCTCGGAGGCCGTTCAAACCCTGGTGTTCTCACTCTGGCTCCGCCTCAGAGGCTGTTCAAACCCTGGTGTTCTCATTCCGACTCCGCCAGTTATTTGCACTTTTAAGGATGCAAATAAAATTTAATAACAAGCCAAACATGGAATCAATACGACTATACAGCAGGCAGTAGCCTCTCAGACAGCCATGCATAGATTGTTCTTCTGCAAACCAAACACTCTCTTCAAATGAATTAACCCTCCCAAAGCAGGCAATAAATCAGTATTAGGCTTAATAACACAATCTAATCTTAACTGTTTCAGGTTTAATTCAATTTCCCTCCTGGAAACAGAATGTTGAAATCATCTGCCATTTTGTAATGACATTTTACCTAAGAAAAATACAAGTTACCGTTCAGACACTTAATTAAACATGCTGACCCAGGGGACTGATTTAAACCTATCTTCTTAACTTACTGCTTGGCAGTTCATTTTGAATATGTTTATCTAAATTCTTTCTTTCATAAATTGAATATTTAGCATCATTTTTATGCCATCATGAGCTAACAGATTATCAGTTAGCCTAACCAAATGTTTCCTGGGATCCTGAAAGATTAACCAGTACTCGAGCACACCCCATCTCCGCAAGTAACTGACAATTTTCCCACTCGAATCAGCAGTAAGAGAAGAATGATAATGAGACACAATGTTGTATATCAATCATCACAGAGACTATTGCCAAGCAAGGATTCAAACTCACTACCCCTGGACTGCTAGTCACGCGTAACTGACTGAGCTAATCGTGCCCATCTTCTTTCATGAAAACAACCTCCCTTCATGACCATGATCAAATCTTTATAAATTTTCATCTAATTCAGCTTCTTGCTCATGACATTGCAGTTCCACGTAATGCAACACCATCTGTGTGCATCAATAACCCCCAAGCAAATTGTTGTGCAATACTATACATCAATAAATTGTTGTGTAATATGTATATACTATTTAGGTTCCGCTTTAAAAACTTGATTATTTGACACTTCCAACCGGGGTAGGCCATAATAAATTAATTGCTTGATTATCATTCTTGCCTGCACTCTAATTTTCATGCTGTCTGATCCTTTTTATTTTCATAAAAAAAATAAATCAAATCAAAATTTAAAATATATATATATATATATTGGCAAAAATAACAAAAAAATAACAAATAAAACTTCGTTCCAGCGAGCTAAAAAAGAAATTACAAAAAAGAAATATTTTTTACCCCCAACCACATTGTCTTATTTGGGAGTGTCACTGTCAAAATGTATGCTCCATGTTACAATCAATAATATTCTGTTCCAATCTATAATCACCAACAACTTGGACAATTATTTTATTATTTTGCTCATAAAAATACAATAATCTGAATGCACAAGATAATTGATTGAGCTCCGAGCAAGAAAATACATTTTGTGTGGCTGCAGGTTTTGTTTTGCAGTTGTGTTTTTTAATATGATATTTTCACAGCTGAACAGCAATCATTGATCTCTTCTACCTTATATATATATATATATATATAGGTGCCTTTATCAGGCAGATCTCTTACTTGAAGGTTGTAACAAAACAAATGGTATTTTCATGTTATCTTAAAAGGTCTAGCCATGCTGTGAACCATTCAGTAAACAAAACCAGATATCTTTGTTTACCCATCAGTAAATACCCCCATCATGATACCTATAAGCAAACACAGACATCAAATTATCAAAATTATAATCCTCTATCAGGTTTATTGTTGTGGTTTTGTTTTGTTTGTTGTTCTTTTTAATGGTTTTTGTATATACCACGAATCACTTAAATATGTTGTAGTTTATATTAGATAATGTTCATTGTTTTGAACGGGGTTTAACGTCATTTTCAACGCATTTCAGGTTATATAATTATGGCATATTCGGTTTTATCGGTGGAGGTAGACCTCAGACTGAATCTAAGTAGACCCACCGTCCTTCCACAAGTAACTGGCAAACTTTCTCACATGAAGTTTTTGGAGCTAGCGGGACTGGAACCTATGGCCTAAGTGGTGAGAGGCCAGTGATCTTGAGAGAGAGAGAGCATTAGACCACTTGGACACGGAGGACCTTTAATGGGTTTTAATGGAGATTTGAACTCAAGACCCCTAGATTTGATAAATTCAATATAAGGACCTAGTTGGTTCTGTAATGTTGACATCTGAGATTATCAATTATTACTTGTATATTACTAAGTAATTGACACACAAACAGTATTTCTCGAGACACTATACCACTAGAACACCAGCCTCATTCAGTCACTTTATGCGGAAATCTGGCCAACTAGTACCAGAACATTGCTGAGCACAGAATCAAGATGCCTCAAGTTTTGCAGTGTACCATTGTTTGAGTCTTCAAGTCAAACCTACAATAACTAATTACTCGCTTTGTAACGAAATCAAAGCTGTCATTTTTGTCGATCTTTGGCCAAGATTGACCCAAGAAACATGCTTGTGAATTTTATATAGATGCGACAAACAATTAATATAAATGACACCATACTTATAGTTCTGATAATTTAGTTTCAAAGATATGCAAAGCAAAGTTAGGCGCATAAAACGAGAATCTTTTTCATCAAGTCATTTTACTCATTTTCATGAGCCAGTAGAATTTCAATAGTTACAGAAATAAGAAATGATTAATCAGGACTTTGCAAACTTGGTCTATAAAAATTCCATAATTTAGTTCAAGTGAAGTTATTTAAAGATCGGTTGTAGTTCAGCTCAGTGCTTATGAATCACTGTCCATTTCATTTCCTGGGTTGAATCAGGCTTTACAAGTGCTGTTTTAAGGGGTTATCAGGTCAAGCCCGTCATCTCTGACAGACCAACACATTATATCCAAGACATTTTCGCCCAGCTTCGTTAATCATTACTTAATTGCACAAAACCCCAATTCTGAACTTAGGGGAAAAACTTTAGTAAAATACCAGACACCTGACCAGGGGAAGTTGAAATAATTAACGTCAGAAGTTTGGATGCCAAATGGTTTTATAAAATAGCTAGCATTGGAAAGTGATCACAACCTAAAAACACTTTCCAATAAACTTGTAATGAACAAAACAGAACTGACACCTGTCTGTATAGTAAAGTAATTTGGGCAGAGTGATGAGTAACTACTTTGCAACTTGAATGTTGGGTACAAGAAAAAAAAAAGAGAAGAATATTTAACAATTTTGACCTTTGACATGAACTAGGAAACCTGGAAACGTTTAAATTCTATTCCAAGTAGAATTATAATGTCTTTAAATGTTTAACAACCTTCTTGATTTTTTAAATTTATTCATTTTACGTTTTGTGAAGTAATTAAATTATTACAATTTAGACAAATCATGTTCATAGTCACCATTGGTAGAATCAGTACTGAGCATATGCGTATAAAGTGGCTTGCTCAAGGACACCACACATACTGTGGAGGAGGATTGGACTAAAAGTTTAATGACCTTGACCTTTGACATGCTGGACCATAACAAACTATAAAACTGATATCAGCTGAGATTTACTGGTGGAGGAAGACCGCAGACTGAGTAGAACCACCGTCCTTCTGCAAGTAACTGTGAAACTTTCTCACATAAAGTTTTTGGAGCGAGCGGGACTTGAACATATGACCTTAGCTGAGAGAGGTAAGTGATCTTGAGACGGGGCCTTAGGCCACTTGGCCAGGGAGGACCCAGCTGAATTATAATAAAGTAAATCTATAATGTCTTTAAAGACTAAACAACCTTGACCTTTGACATGCTTGCCCTCAACAAACTAAAGAAAGCTGGTTCACCATGAACAATTTATCATTTCTCAGAAATAACACCAAAAAATATGATTTATATGATTTAATGTAACCTTGACCTTTCAAACCTTGATCTAATTTCACTAAAAACCATGAAAACACCTTCGATAGAACTTGTACATTGGTAGAACTTATAGACGTGTACCATTATTGAAACCTACAACTTCAAATTAAAAGCATGTTCAAAAGTGTTGGATTTGTTCAATTTTCTGTCACGGACAAAGAAGAAATCTGTTACAATACGATCGTGTCCCCTAACATATGTACTTCAATAACAACTCATACAAATATCCCCATATCAATTTGTATCTTGTATCCTTTTAGATATGCCAATAAAAACACAATGTTTATAATAACATACAAAATAAGTTCATATGTACAGACCTTTTACTTATACATGGTTTTTGTGTAATCCAACTCACACCAGGCTTCCGGAACATGTTTGTATCGCTGGGCCATCCCCACATATTTCCTTCAAGTTTTTTTTCTGTCATAAAATCTTTAAACTCATTTCCAAATAACGCAGAACACCTCTTTGATATCTCCAGGTGGTTTTCATATAAAAGGCGATAAACAATTGCTTATAAACAATTAAAACACTCCAACATATATTATATAACCAGCACTAAACTGCTGTATCCAGTTTCACCACTAACACGCTGTATTCATTTTAATAAACTGAAATTCATATCCAGAATCTGATAACATTTTCACAGAAAAACAAAAACACTTGTATAATTACACACACACAATTGACACTGTGTTATCACACGTTCACAAAATATTCCACATGTTGTTTACCTCCATAACAGACAGTGCAGTGCATAGATACATGTTTAGCGTACACCTCCCTTACACACACATGTATCAACATTTACATGAATCCCTCAGATTCTTGAGGGAACACATAATTACTCCACTCCAACACAGTAATCATTGTTGTGTGTTTACTCGTACACGATATGATCCGCTGTCAGTTGGCAGGTACTCCTATACTCTAGCCAGTATCATGAATGAAGACACGTCTCTCGCATGATTCATGCCACATAATTTTCCGACAATGCTGCCGTAATAAATATCAAATAAATCAATAATACTCCTCTTTAAAAATAAATCTCAGAGCACTCCCCTTTATTTTGTTTCACTCAAATTTCCCACAAACCTGTCTGTGAAATTTAGATAATAATGTTCAAGTCAAACACAACTACTAAACTCCCTATACCCTAAAACACAGTCCATGAAACTTTATTAGAACTCCAATCATTTGTAATCCTAACAACGCAAAACGTCAACTATCATCTACGATACAACATCCACTAATAAACCTTCTATAAATGACGTAGCTATCAAACACAAAGAATACGGCACAAATCCTAACTTGTCAGACCAACAGAGACGAAGTAAATATTGGTCAAAATATGAAATACAAGTTACGTTCAGGTTGCAATTAAAATTCAATTAAACACAGTTTTGGCAACTGAAACTATTTTTTTCCATTACACAAGCACATGTAAACAACATTCACCAGTTATCAGATAATGGCCATGTCTGTTCATGAATTGATAGGGGAGATTCCAGAGTAGTTAAGACTGTTGGTTTATCTTGGATGAAGTCAAGCAAAACAACTAAGGTCACCACACATTGACTCAACACTATAAAAGCTACAAAAGATCTCAGCAGTATAAATATAATAATACAGGTAGACTGTGTGGAGCACATGAACAGGGAACATGCTGAATTGTACAAAACAGAGTTCATGACAGAATGTGGGAGACAGTCAGTACATGACAGACTGTGGGAGACAGTCAGTCCATGGCAGACTGTGGGAGACAGACTGTGGGAGACAGTCAGTGCATGACAGACTGTGGGAGACAGTCAGTGCATGACAGACTGTGCAAGACAGAGTACATGACAGACTGTAGGAGAAAGTCAGTACATGACAGACTGTGCGAGACAGAGTTCATGACAGACTGTAGGAGAAAGTCAGTACATGACAGACTGTGCGAGACAGAGTTCATGACAGACTGTAGGAGAAAGTCAGTACATGACAGACTGGGATACAGAGTACATGAGACCGTGGGAGACACACTCAGATATAAATTTGTGTCACTGATTGAGAAGACTTCAAATTTCACATTATGTTATTTTCTTATTTTCATTACAGAATCATCAACATCATTTATAAATGTAGAGTTACAAATTATCATGTTCATTCAATTCATCTATAGTCATCCCCCTTCCCCCCACCCCCTAACACACCACCTTTAAGATATAATTAATGAAAATTATCCACAAAAAAAGTTTTAAAATACAACCTTTCTGTTACTACTGCATAACAGCCAAGTAATAAATACCAAGACTATTACAAATAACAGCCAAGTAATAGACCAAAACTATCAGGAGATCAACTCTCTTGTTTTGATGAATCTGGCGAATTTTATTAGACTTAGAATAAGTCATTCAGTACAAACGGAATCGAGTTACAGGATTTTGTAGGTGTAGGTGATCATTATTTCTATCCAACCTGTGAAAAACTTTAGTTAAGTGGCTCAGTATGTAGGAGTTCAACTATAAATATCTACAATGATTCGCTGTTGTATACAAGGAAATGGTTACATCCAATAAGTTTCAATTAACATAAAGGTTAATCTACTCTATTCACAGCTAGAATATCATTTGATTCTATTCATTATTATCATTTATTTTTTTTATTTTTTTTTTAATGTGGTTTCACACCATTTTCAACACATTTCAGGTTATATATGGCATATTCACTTTTATTGATGGAGGGTGACCTCAGAATGAACTTTATGTTCAAGAACCACTGTCCCCTACAAGTAACTGGCAAACTCTCTCAAATAATTTTTTTTTGAGCGGTAGGGACTCGAACCTATGGCCTTAGCAGTGAGAGGTAGGTGATCCTTACACCACTCGGTTATCCATTAATAACATCCATCAATATATGTGATGGCTGTTTGGTATTACAGATAAGTCTGTTTGTTACAAAAAAAGCTAGCAACGTTATTTTTTTTCTAATGTTTGTTTCAGATTTGAAATCCACGTTTATTTATTTTGAATAGTTGGGAATAGCGTGTGCTTAAATAGAAAGGACAACTTGACTAAATAGGGTTAAAATATGTGTTTATAATGATTTTTTTCATTATATATGTAATCCTTTTCCCATCAGGAACACAGTTTATGGATGAGATTGTGTTAGTTTAGGTATAATAGGCCAATGACGTAAAACAACCAATAGATAGTCTCGTCTACGTCACCCGCCATCTATCATGAAAAAATAGACAGTAAATATCTTACCACAACTGGCAAGTAAACCAACTGTTAAGCACCCAACACAATGAATTAATTAACTGTAATCTAACTGGCAGTGGCAGATCGCTAGTCAACTCTCGATTTACTGGACTTTTATATAAACGTCCTGTTTAGATTGTCAATATAACGCTTCAAAAGCTGCACCTAGGCTATCTGTGGTTTTATGTGGGAGGGTTTATGCAAACACTGCTGGGGACATGTTACAAGCAGAGGTCCTCAACAGTCTATGTGGTTGAGACCAACTAAATGTCTCTAAACAATTTATTCAATTATGTGAAATTTTATCAACCATTATAAAATTGATGAGTTTTGTATACTTGACTATTCGATTTTTGTTTTTGGATCTTTCCATCATCATTTAAATGCGGGGGTGGGGTGGTAAATCAGAAATTGTTTTTTCTCTTGTCATGTCGTCAAACTGTTTGCTTTTGGTTCGCATTAGTGTAACAACTTGCAAACACTATGTGGATTCTGACCGGCGTTCGAGTCAGTCTGACCACTGAACAGGGTCATGAATGAAACATGTTTTTATGAACAGTATTTCATGGCACAAAGATGATAAAAAAATAAAAACAGTACAAATTTAAGGAGTTCATGATTATTATTAATTCGGACAAAGAAATTCATCCGTAATGTCTCATCATTAATAATCGTACCTATAAAGAAGGTGTCCGTAAACCTTACAAATTCAGTCTGTAACCCCGAACCAATTAATATCCAACTTTATTACTTACAGCAAAATGCAAACCTAACTATATACAAGTTGAATAGTGATACCATGAAATGGCGACATTTAAAATCTACCATGTGCAATAACTGTCAAAGTGGCTTAGTTACATGCTAACAGTTTCCTCAAGATATAGCCGACTGAAGTCCACTTGTCTGCGGTGGGTGACATCATGCACATTCACCTCTAGGCCATAACAAATTAATTCCTATATCTCCCCTACCACTCACAAGTTATATAGAACAATAGAAATGGTTATTTAATTTTTTATTTTTTACAGCCAGGCCCTCATTAGCTCAGTCGGTAACACGTCTGACTAGCAATCCACTCGGGGGGCAATGAGTTTGAATACCAGTCCGGCAACAGTCTCCGTGATGACTGATACACAACATTGTGTCTTATTATCATTCGTCTCTCACTGCTGATTCAAGTGGGGAAATTTATCAGTTACTTGCGGAGATGGGGTGTGCTCGAGTACTGGTTAACCTTTCAGGATCCCAGGAAACAGTGGTTAGGTTAACTGACCGTCTATTAGCGCTCGTTGGCACAAAATGAAGCTAAATATTCAATCAATCAATCAATCATTGTTTTCTTTACAAATTGGCTCATATACCACTTCCATTTAAATATTTGAAAAATATGGTAAAAAGAATTCACAAAAGGGTCACAAAATATGGTCACAAATACGCGAAAAGGAATGCCTTTCAATCAGATACAAAACCGAACAAAAATTAAAGCATAATTATTACATACTGGAGTTTTCTAAATTTATATTTACATCATGTAAATGTGTAACTTTCAGAATAAATTCTAATGAAATTCAATCAAAGTCATACAGTGTGCCTTTAAAAAAGTAAGACAACACTATAATGTACAGATACATCTTTTTTTACCTATTTATATCTTTAAATTCTACACTACCGACCTATAAATATTTATGTATATATAGATTTTACACAAACAATGATATTTAGCAGACACCAGGTGCAATTAGTTAGTAAAAAACAAGCTGGCTATCAAAGATTCATTTTAGAACACCATAGTACAAACCACTCAGAAATAGTTTCGGGAGACAAAAATCATTACTCTCAAGATATGTCACCACTGGTAATTCATGTTCAATACTTATCCAAGGAAAGACACCACCTTTTTAATGATTCGATGTAAATCATGCCTGAAGTCATCACCAGTGTTTTCCAGATGAAATGAATAATAAATGGGGTTTTACTGCCTCGTTCAACTTATGTATAAGGTCGATGTCGGACGTCAGCCCCGCTGTGAGAGGCTACTAAACCCGCAGACATTCAACTTTTAACAATACACATTACCAGACATCAATAGTAGAAGTTCTGAAATTACAGCTTCGTTACACAGAACTTTTGGAATCAAGTTTCTTTTACAGCTTCCTTTCCTTAAAAAAAATAAACGTTTTACTTTTAACGTTTTAGTTTTCATATCTAAAAGCGTAATAAATTTTTACCTTTTAGGTGTTTATTTATATACGTTAAATGGCAATACATTTCATGACATTGTTATTTTTTATAAAATTCCGCAGCGGTGGTTTAGGGGTAGAGCGTCCGCATCCAATGCTAAAGGTCATAGCTTCAATCCCCGGCAAGGTCATACAAAAGACTTGAATAATGATGCGGCCTCTAGAAGCTACCTTGCAAGGTGCTCAGCATTTAGGACAGTATTAGGTCTGGTAGGCCCAGTGTCACAATGATGTGACTGGGTTGGGTTTTATACCTTGTAGACAGTCGTGATAAGACTGAAAAATTGCTAAAAGAGAAGGGTTAACACCATACAACATTTTTTTTATATTTCAAAGGGTCATGAAATTAATATGGTCAGTGAAATTTCTTTAACAAGTCTGCAAATAATGATTTAATAACTTTTTTGAAGAGCATGTACAATGGTCTCATAATGGCGGCCATTTCATTTGAACCCCTGACATCTAAATCAATACCTTAACAAGCTTTACAACTGTCAAGAGTTGACCTTTGACATATCCATCTGTCATTTTAATTCTTTGCCAGTTTATCTATGGGTGACCTGATTGCCATGACCTAACTATCTATGACCTTTTAAACTCATTTATTGAGGGTCGCATCAACTCCATTTGAGCTGATTATTTAATTTATGCAAGTGCTGCAGAAGCAATTTATCTGCAAACTCAGCCAGTCAGTAAAAGATGCAGCGATATTCACAAACACAGCCAGTCAGTAAAACATGCAGCGATATTCATAAACATAGCCAGTCAGTAGAACAAACAGGGAAATTTGTAAACTCAGCGAGCCAGTAGAACATGCAGCGATATTCATAATCACAGCCAGTCAGTAGAACAAACAGGGATATTCGTAAACTCAGCCAGCCAATAGAACATGCAGCGATATTCATAATCACAGCCAGTCAGAAGAACAAACAGGGAAATTTGTAAACTCAGCCAGCCAGTAGAACATGCAGCGATATTTATAATCACAGCCAGTCAATAGAACAAACAGGGATATTCGTAAACTCAGCCAGTCAGTAGAACATGCAGCGATATTCATAATCACAGCCAGTCAGTAGAACATACAGGGATATTCGTAAACTCAGCCAGCCAGTAGAACATACAGGGATATTCGTAAACTCAGCCAGCCAGTAGAACATACAGGGATATTCGAAAACTCAGCCAGTCAGCAGAACAAACAGGGAAATTTGTAAACTCAGCCAGCCAGTAGAACATGCAGCGATATTCATAATCACAGCCAGTCAATAGAACAAACAGGGATATTCGTAAACTCAGCCAGCCAGTAGAACATACAGGGATATTCGTAAACTCAGCCAGCCAGTAGAACATGCAGCGATATTCATAATCACAGCCAGTCAATAGAACAAACAGGGATATTCGTAAACTCAGCCAGCCAGTAGAACATACAGGGATATTCGTAAACTCAGCCAGCCAGTAGAACATACAGGGATATTTGTTAAACTCAGCCAGCCAGTAGAACATGCAGCGATATTCATAAACACAACCAGTCAGTAGAACAAACAGGGATATTCGTAAACTCAGCCAGCCAGTAGAACATACAGGGATATTCATAAACACAGCCAGTCAATAGAACAAACAGGGATATTCGTAAACTCAGCCAGCCAGTAGAACATACAGGGATATTCATAAACACAGCCAGCCAGTAGAACAAACAGGGATATTCGTAAACTCAGCCAGCCAGTAGAACATACAGGGATATTCATAAACTCAGCCAGCCAGTAGAACATACAGGGATATTCATAAACTCAGCCAGCCAGTAGAACATACAGGGATATTCATAAACTCAGCCAGTCAGTACAACAAACAGGGATATTCGTAAACTCAGCCAGCCAGTAGAACATACAGGGATATTCATAAACTCAGCCAGCCAGTAGAACATACAGGGATATTCATAAACTCAGCCAGCCAGTAGAACATACAGGGATATTCATAAACTCAGCCAGCCAGTAGAACATACAGGGATATTCATAAACTCAGCCAGTCAGTAGAACATACAGGATATTGGTTAAACTCAGCCAGCCAGTAGAACATACAGGGATATTCATAAACTCAGCCAGTCAGTAGAACATACAGGGATAATTGTTAAACTCAGCCAGCCAGTAGAACATAAAGGGATATTCATAAACTCAGCCAGCCAGTAGAACATACAGGGATATTCATAAACTCAGCCAATCAGTAGAACATACAGGGATATTTGTTAAACTTAGCCAGCCAGTAGAACATAAAGGGATATTCATAAACTCAGCCAGCCAGTAGAACATAAAGGGATATGCATAAACTCAGCCAGCTAGTAGAATATAAAGGGATATGCATAAACTCAGCCAGCTAGTAGAACTTAAAGGGATATGCATAAACTCAGCCATCCAGTAGAACATAAAGATATTGGCAAATTACAAAACAAGCAACACCAAGACGACCAACCCAGACACATTAAAGTAATCATAATAACTGTAGAGATTAATAAATGAGCATATAATCAGCATTCATTCAAATACTGTCAAACCATCTACAGAAGCAATCATGTAATTTCCTTTTAAATGCGCAATTTCAGAATCTGAATACGAGAATGTAAAACTGTAAAGACAAATGAGCTGTACAAGCACTGCAGTTAGCTGTGGCAGACATTATTGCCGAATGAAAATTGATTTCCAATATTTTTTTTAAAGTAATTTAGAACTTGGCGTTCCTGAAAAAAAAAATCTCTCATTAGCAAATAATAGCAGCAATTGTAGCCAGAATGAATTCAAAACAGTTCATAAATCTGCAGGAAGATTGGTAAACTGATGATAATTATCAGATTACAATTTTATGATAAATCGAAACCTATGGACAATAATTCCAATATCTCACCTGCTCACTGTGAGCGTGGGAGTGGCTAATATTAACTATAGAGTGAATGCTTAAAAGATATCTTGTTGAAGAAAGTCAACAGAAAGATCCTAAATTTCAAATAAAATAATTTTGTTGTCCGGGATTTCACATATTTGCCTCTTCTTTTTTTTTCAAATAAATTTAATTTTGTTGTGCACGATTTCACATATTTGGCTTTTCTTTTTTTTTTTTTTTTCAAATAAATTAAATTTTTTGTCTGGGATTTCACATATTTGGCTTTTTTTCCATTTTTTTTTTTCCTAATAAATTAATTTTGCTGTGCGGGATTACACATATATGTTTTTGCTTTTTTTTCCATTCCTTTTTTAAAGATTACGAGCTCAAGGTCTAAAATTTAATATAAACCACTTTGTGATTGAGTTAAAAGATAATTCAGGTCTGTGTACTCAGTAACCTTAACCTTGTCTTTAAAAAATCATCACTGCTTATCTCTAAGTGTCAATTTGGTACTGCTACATCAAATCTGTAAGTTGTTTAAATCAACCATTTTAAACTGTGTATTTAAATTGCACTTAAAAAAACAACAAAAAACCTTCTCATAAAATTTTCGTTATCAAAGGCACTTTTTTAAAGACAAGAAATGTAAAAATAAATCTTGTTTGAAGATTTTTCTTCACCAATCTGACAATACTGGTCTCATTCTATGACAGTAATTAGCGAGAGAAGCTGGTCATTAGAATGAGGTAAATGACAATCATCTACCTCCAGCTTCAAAGCAATGCCTCTATTAGCCATGATTAGGCACAAGCAGTCACGCAATATGCTCCTTATTACCGGAAATCCCTTCAACTTTAACGATACACGCCAGAAGCTTGGACCTGTGTGCACATTAACCAATCAAGTGTAAGTTTATACATATATTTTCATTACTCCCGAAGTGATTGTTAAGGTCGGAGGTTGGTCCTGCTATTAAACCATCCAAAACCCTGCTTGAATAGAGAGTACTTGGTGTATGTAGAGGTAAAGCGTCCAATCCAGAATCAGAGTGTCATAGGTTCGATCCTCTGCCATGACTTAGCGTGATAACAATACTGGGCTCCATAGTGACTACCCAGAACCAATTTGAGCATGATTTGTTCATGTTGTAAGAACTTATTTCACAATCAGTACAAAATAAAAAAATATGAATCACAGGTAACAACATGGGGACTGAAAACAGAAGTTCATCCCATTCATAAGTTTCATACGCCAATAAAGCTGTTAAAGAAAGATTAAATTTTCTTCTTTTTTTTATTAATCAAATTCAATAATGTGTTTATCTAGCTGACAATAAACTTATAGAACTCACATGTTGAACTCATCTTCATTAAACAATCATGTACGTCAGAAGATAAACAAAATAAACCTAATCCTTGCACCCACAACTGCCTGCAATTGAAACTTGTATTTAGTGTAATGGACGATTATGACATTTCATATTCACAATTCGCTTTCATCTTGTGTTACTGTCATTATTTTCCCTGTGGCCAGCTTCCGTAACAACTTGCCATGACAACTTGATGTGACCTCTGCTGTTAGAACAATGACTACAAAGGCACCAATATTGCATCCTAGCACAATGTTGTTGTGTGGTGTTTAACGTCAATAAAAAATATTTTCTGTCACATCCCAATGGTGTCTACTTGAGACAGTATTCTGAGTGTTGCCACACTGGAGTATCATACCACAGACATGAACCCCAACCCAGTCACATTATACTGATATCGGACCGACCAGACCAGACCTAGAACTATCCTCTAAATGCTGAGCACCAAGTAAGGATCAGCTTCTAGTACCGTTTTTTTTTTTTGCAAGTCTTTATTATGGCCTGACAAACGACTGATCCCATGACATTCCGCATGCCAAGCGCACGTTCTACCACAAGACCACTGCTGCAGTGTATCATTTGGCAAGAATAACCGATATTATTGTTAAATGGAAGAATATAACACTAACTTAAACTGCCACTTTCTCACCTAATAATGGTCAGCCACCACCCAGAAGTATTGCAGACAATTATATCTTAAAAGATAACAGACAAATGGCAATAAACAATTTATCAAAACCGCTTACAATGGCCCTTTAAGATTTACTTGCGTCCACTATCTTTACCAAACTTTGTACTCCACCATCTCAACTGGCATAGATTTACTATTACATCATTCACAATAAATTCACCCCATTCCACAATCACATAAATGAAAACATAAAATACTAATGGAGAAAAAAAAACAAAGTCAAACCATTTCCTTTCTTTTCTTCCTATTTTCTAATATAAAAAATCCATAATTCTCCAGCTTAATTTCATGCATGACCACAATATGTCATCAAGAGGATGCAGGTTTTTTATTGTTGGAGATTTTATATTTCTTGTTTAACTGCACCTGTTGTCTGATAAAGCAATCAAGCACAGCATACATATACATGCAGATCATAATGCTGGCGACTCACCGCACCAACTCAAATTAGCAGTTATCTCGGTTTTATGTATACATGTAATTACTTTGTTGCATCTGCTCTCAATGTTTTCTTATCAGGAAATTAATGTGAAATTTTTTGTTTTTGCTTGTTCAGAGCTACTGCACAATGCTGAAACACTGACATATCATGGCAACACACTGACATATCATGGTGACACAATGACATATCATGGTGAAATACTGACATATCATCTGGACACACTGACATATCATGGTAACACACTGATATATCAAGGGGACACACTGACATATCATGGTGACACACTGCATATCATGGCGACACACTGACATATCATGGCAACACACTGACATGTCATGGCAACATACTGACTAATCATGGCAACACACTGACATATCATGGTGACACTGACATATCATGCCGACCCAATGACATATCATGGTGACACTGACATATTATGGCGACATACAAACATATCATGGCGACACACTGCACACTGATATATCACGGCAACGTACTGACATATCATGGCAAGATACTGACATATCATGCCAACACACTGACATATCATGGCAACACACTGACATATCATGTCAGCACACTGACATATCATGGCAACATAATGACATATCATGCCAACACACTGACATATCATGGCAACACACTGACAAATCATGTCAGCACACTGACATATCATGGCAACACACTGACATATCATGCCAACACACTGACATACCATGCCTACATGCTGACATATCATGCCAACACACTGACATATAATGGCGACATACAAACATATCATGGCGACACACTGCACACTGATATATCACGGCAACGTACTGACATATCATGGCAAGATACTGACATATCATGCCAACACACTGACATATCATGGCAACACACTGACATATCATGTCAGCACACTGACATATCATGGCAACATAATGACATATCATGCCAACACACTGACATATCATGGCAACACACTGACAAATCATGTCAGCACACTGACATATCATGGCAACACACTGACATATCATGCCAACACACTGACATACCATGCCTACATGCTGACATATCATGCCAACACACTGACATATAATGCCGATACACTGACTATCATATTGACACTGACATATACAGACACACTGACATATCATGCCGACACACTGACATATCATGCAGACAAACTGACATATCATGACAAACTGAAATCATGTACACAATGTCATTATATGAAAATTAGTGTTGGGAATCAGAAATAAATCAACTACCATTAATCAACTACAATCAAGTGACTGATTGTGAGATTTTAAATATTTAAAAAAAAGTTTGTTTATTTTCAAATTCATAAAAAAAAATCAAACTATCAACTGTAGAAATTACAACTTTATGATTGCTTTTCAAGCTTTAACCAATCAATCATTGATCATAATCAATCATGAACATAATCAATCATTATAACTTATGAAAGTGCAACAATTTACCAAGGACTTGCACAACAACCAATCACCACAATCAAATGCATTATCATGAGACATTCAAACCTTTCACTGATTTCTAACTTGTAGTTTTGTAATCATTAATTATCAGAGATGGATATATTGTACAGAACTAAGCTAAGCCAAGATGGAGATGTCAAACTGCAATCAAACCTGCGTTTTCTGTCAACATTTAACATGCATGTCTCCCATGTTCATAATTTCCCAAAAACTGATCGAGACGCTCCCCCTATGCTTTCCTTATTCTCTTTAAAAATCATGCCCTTCCCTCTCTACATGACCATATATATATTACACCTAACCAAAATTGTATAATTATTTTCTCTCTGAAAATCAAGACAGCCCATCCCCCTCCCCACGTACTCCCCCGCCACCTCCTTCCCCAAACCACATTTACTCCATATTAAAAACATGTCAAAAATTAAAATACCCCTGACATATTTTTTGCAATCCCCGAGTCTGTTGCCGTCACTGATTTAATTATTTTGGCCTTTCAAACTAGTAGAATAACCAGCATCATACTATAAATCATGACATGACAAAGTTAACATTATCATTTATTTACATAACCATCTGTACGACGGTTTACCACTAAGGACGCTGCTGCATGCATCACTATATTTAGTCAACAATTACAGCTTGCTAAGTGTTTCACAGGAAACAAATACAATCAGTCCAACTAAAAATAACTTTTACTAGTAGTTTTCACCTTGCATTTTCTCACTGCTTCACAAAAACACATTTTAATTATGTCGGCAGATCGTTTGCGGGACACGGATGATGACAATCGGCACACGTAGATTGTCAAGCCTATTTCGTCATCAGATGCAATACAGCGCAGAGGGAGCAGGCAAAAATAGACAAAATAGAGAGACTGTGCATCTAATATTGGTTAACATTTCAGATCGGCACCACCTATCTCAACTAATATTGATAAAGTGCATCAGCTACACACAAAAGACGCAAAAGATATCGAATGCTTCCTACACAAAAAAACGTAATGAGCTCATTAAATAAGTGTTTGTATTCAGTAAGTGATTGAATTTTTCTATTTATATTCGTACGCTGGTATTGAAAAATATTCTTTCCATCAATATTAATTCATTTTTTTTTTTGTTGTGCGCTTCCGTTTTCTTGGTTATACAAATATATTTTTGCAAAGAGGCCAGGTAGAACAAAAGTGCAAAGCAGTCATATACGACCATAACCAGTCATATATGACAATAACCAGTCATATACAACTATAACCAGTCATAAACAACCATAACCAGTCATATACAACCATAACCAGTCATATACAACCAGTCATGTACAACCAACTTATCCACATAAATGTAACACAGTGGGAACTAACTTATCCACATAAATGTAACACAGTGGGAACTAACTTATCCACATAAATCCACATAAATGTAACACAGTGGGAACTAACTTATCCACATAAATGTAACAAGGTGGGAACTTTTCCACAAAGTCCACAAAATCTTATCGTAATATCTTACAGAAAACTTAATTTATTGAGTTAAAACTATTTTTTTTATTTTAAGTAATAATGACCTTGACCTGCCTTCAAAAGCAATCCCAAGCCCATTTTCTTAGTTTGAGCAGCGTTTTAGTACATTAAATGATTTAATGGGACACAATTGTGGCAGCACTGATATTGAATTTTACCAATGTTCCCAACAGATATCAATCATTATCAATGTATTACCATTATGGAAGTATAACTGATCTGTAATACTGACTACGCTATGTATTTATCATAAACCAGATTCTACCAATTACCGCAGCTGTGGTTAAGTGGTAGTGCATCTACCTCGCATGCAAAAGGTTGTGGGTCCGATACCCGGACGAATCATACCAAAGACTTGAAAAATGTTACTAGAAGCTTTTTTGATTGGCGGTCAGCATTTAGAAGATAGGTCTAGGTCTTGCCGACCTTGTGTCAGTATAATATGACTAAGTGGGTATCATATCATGTGTCCAATATAGATGCCTTTGAACACCTCTAATACAGACACCTTTGGACACCTCTAATATAGACGCCTGTGGACACCTCTAATAAAGACGCCTTTGGACACCTCTAATATAGAATTATTGGGTGAATCATATTTATATTAACTGACAAAGTGGAAAACAACAGTGCAGGAAGTATTCAGATTGCTCGTAACCAGCAATCTGAACTCTTCCTGCACTGTTTTTCAAAGGCCTTGTGGTGGGGGAAAACGCGTATCTATAGAGTAAAGGGTTAAGAAGACACCATCGCAATTTGACTGTAAAAATTGTTGAAAGCGACGCTGACACTAAACACCATACAAAAACAACACGGATTCCAACATGCTAAAACACCGAGGTGCCATAAATTAAGATTAAATATATAGAATTGTCAAGAAAATGAAATAAAAGTTCTCTGACTTGTCTGAGAAATGAAGTTAAATGAATCAAATATTTCACAGAAGCTTATCACAGGAAGCACACGTTTCACAAGCAAAACAAAAATTGTTGATTTTTTTTAGACCGGCTGTATTATCAGACAAGCAATCTGTAAATTTAAGACGACTGCATAATTTTACGCCTTTAATATCGGAGTGCTGTTGAAAGGAACAGTCATTCTCACTGCTATTTGGCCTTAGTCTTGGCGCGCAAACACTCACACCTTGTTGCAAAATTTTAGAAAACTGTTAAAAGGAATCTGAAGACACTGGGCTCTAACCATCTTTTTTTTAATTTTTAGACACAGTAGCCATGACCTTTAGATATATACCAAATTGAGGCGGGAACCAATTATTTGTTGATAACAAAAATTACCTTGACCTTGATAAATTATTCCAAATAACCATTCCGAGCATTCTATATGTGGAGTGCTTGGTTTAGTGGTAGAGCACCAAACCCATGATCGGAGGGTTGTGGGTTCGATCCTTCGACACGGTTATGTGTGGTGTCCTTGAGCAAGACACATTTTTTGCATATGCTTAGTACTGGTACTACCTAGGAACACTTTGAGCGTGATTTGCCTAAGTTGTAAGAACTTGTTTCACAATCGAAGTAAAATAAATAAGTTTAAACTATATAGTATTACTATCCTTTAAGCAGCGCATCTAGTTTTATCAAACATTTTGGAGCAAATGAGCTGTAAAAACACGTGGGACTTTTTCACACACCAAAAATTATGGACAACACCAATTTGTTTTTTCAATGTGTATCTATATGTACAAACAGTTGCTATCTGTCATTTCCTCAAATGTCAATCATTTTTTTCATTGAAAGCTGTTAAAGTGACACTGATCACGTTAGAGTGACAATGAGCACGGATCAATATCCAGAAATGAAAATGTTCCTCTTTAAATCTAAATTAACCTTTAAAGAAACAAATACAGGAGTGGAGGAAAATTTATACACTGAATAGTTGTGAATAGACAGATTTTTTTTTTTAATGGGGTTTAACGCTATTTTCAACACATTTCAGGTTATGGCATTGCTGGTGGAGGAATACCTCAGACTGAATCAGACAGTAGAACCACCGTCTTTCCGCAAGTAACTGGCAAAGTTAAGTTTTTGGCGCAAGCAGGACTCGGACCTACGACCTTAGCGGTGTAAGGTAAATGACAGAATACAAAGGGTATACAATGAATATTGAAAATAAACATTATTTTACATAGGCCTCCCAACAGAGTGGATGGAGGTGTTCATAGTCTTGGTATGGATGGAAACTGGGACAATCATGACTACGATAATTGACATTGTTACATTAACTGAGAATTGAGTGTCACCTCTGATTCAAGTAAGAAAGTTATCAGTTATTTTCCGAGATTGGTGTGCTTGAGTACTGGTTAACTTTCCGGCATCGGTGAAAAAAGAGTGGTTAGGTTTATTGATCGTCTGTTAGCCCTTAATGGCATAACAATGAGGTTATATCTTCAAACAAACAAGGTTCTAAGCACCAAATTTGATTACGATATGTAACAGTTATTACAAAATGTATGAACACATGTTAAACATTTTTTTTTTTTTTAATGGGGTTTAACGTCATTTTCAATATGGCATATCAAGTTTAACTGGTCGGGAAGACCTCAGACTGAGTAGAACCACCATCCTTCCGCAAGTAACTGGCAAACTTTCTCACATAAAGTTTTTGGAGTGAGAGGGACTCGAACCTTTGACCTTAGCAGTGAGAGGTAAATGATCTTGAGACGGCGCCTTAGACCACTCGGCCACGGAGGACCCCTGTTAAACATATCTAACCCTGTACGATATTACAGACATTACATTTGAGTGCATGTTCGCATCCATTATAAATTTGTCACATAGGTGACATTCTAGTCCTGTGCAATGCTTCTGAACCGACTAAATCTGCAAAAACAAACCTATTAATGCCAGAGCATAATCTCTAATCGCCTTTAAAAGCCACGGAATCCACTTTAAAATGTCCATAAACAAAGTTTTCAAATTATTTCAATACAGCCTCGGAAGCACTTCAGTCTCGGGTAACAAAAGATAACACAAACAAATTGATGACCAGAATTGATGTGCTTGACGAGCGTGATATTTATATCAGTAATGGTATAAAATAGCCTCTGCGGAAACTCAGCTTTTTCATTAAAAATTCAAATGTCATTGCTTTTTTATAATCCCTCAACAATTTTGTTGTTTTTTTTTTAAACTTTTATCAGAAGCTTTGCAAATCTGATCGAAAATCATATTGTTATCATAATATTTATTTGTCATCTTCAAAAGTAGATGATGTGTGTCCTCCTTAATGGCTGATTGGTCTAAAGGCAATGTTGTCTAATGATTACTTACCTCTTTAACTGCTGAGGTCATGGGTTCAAGTCCGAAAATATGTGAGAAAATTTTCCAGTTACTAGCGGAAGGACAGTGGTTCTACTCAAATTCATTCCAAGGTCTTCCTACACCATTAAAACTGAATATGTCGTAAGAATCAGTCATGTGTTGAAAATAGAGTTAAAGCCCATTAAAAAAAATAAAAATTGTAAAGCGACTTACTACTGTTCCCTATTGTTTCTTAATCTCAATTACATGTAAATGTACCTTTCTTACAACCCCTCATCATATCAAAATTGGCAAGTCAAAGATAAACAATCACACATGTTACCAGCGCTTAGCTGGTTCAGTTACTCATGCCTACAACAGTACACTAACCAAGCAATATCAAAAAAGTGCATTGTACTTCATGCAAGATGGCATGTCTTACAAAAAAAACTCAATTTTATGTATTGGTATCTTTATTAATGTATACAGTGTGTTTTAATTACAAGAACCCATGACCGAGTAGTCTCAAGGGCTGTTGTCTACGACCATTGACCTCTCACTGCTAAGGTAGGCAATGGTTTGAGCCCAGATCTGTTCATAATATAAAAATTCATACTTATTTTCAGTAATGGCAGCTTTATTTGATGCCGAACAATTAAGTAGGATCACTATAATTTTAGTCTTGATCACCCTGTGTTAAGCAGCCACCTGCCTTAAGAGGTCATTGTTTGCTATTTCCCTTCAGTGGCTGCTTAAGACAGGTTTGACTGTAATTGGAAATTGGATTATTTTCAACGGTATTTATTATTTCTCATCCTTCATCCTTAAACGTGACAGTTTAATAGACTAACAACTATCAGTTATTTGATAATGAGTAACCATTATGAAAGATTCCGGTCTAAAATACACAGAAGTGTATAACCACAGAAACTGACTAGAGCCGATATAGCACAAATGTTAATAAGCACTAAGATATAAAACCAATTTCTTCATTGATTTTTCTCCCATCTCCAATCAAATTATACAAGACTCGTAATGGATCATATAACTGCCTGACATTCTAACCAATACTCAGAACCCCCAGTTTGTTCATTTTTTATATTAATGGACTCACCCAATCCCTGCTACTGGACTAGTTCATAATATTGAATAAGGGGTGTATAAAGAATTTACCATTGACTGAGCTGGGCCCGGTTAGCTCAGCTGGAAGTGTGTTTGATTTTTAATCTATTTGTGGTCGTGAGTTCGAATCCCAACCTGGCTTCAGTCTCAGTGATGAATGCTATATAACTGCGTCTCATTTTCATTCGTCTCTTACCATTGATTCAAGTGGGAAAGTTATCAGTTACTTGCAGAGATGGCTATACTCCAGTACTGTCTAACTTTCCAGGAACCCAGGAAAGAGTGGTTAGGTTAACTGATCACCTGTTGGCCCTCGATGACATAAAAATGACGCTAAATGTTAATTTTATAGAGCCGCAAACCACTAACAGGAAATCAGATTTATATATATATATACTATATAAATAAAAAAAAAATTTTCTTAGGAGAGACATTTTACGTGAATATTCAATATTTGTCAACGTTTTTTTGTTTTTTTTTAAAGATGAATACAGACATAAATGTGAATTAACGTTTCTCAGATGCAACATGCTTATTGCTTATATTAAATGCATTTATATAAACAATAATTATTCAAATGTATCAAATATGCAAAATCTTCTACATAGATGAATTATGTACATGATCCTATATAAATGTTTTACAAATGCAGACCTTTTACCTAAGCTATAAAATGTGCATGTACAAGACCTTTTATTAGTTTTGAGCTATAAAATGTATACGACCTTCATTCACAGCTATAAAATGTACCCTTTATTCACAGCTACAAAATGTACAAGTCCTTTATTCACAGCTATAAAATGTTTCAAGACATTTATTCACAGCTATAAAATGTATCAGACCTTTATTCAAAGCTATAAAATGTATCAGACATTTATTCACAGCTATAAAATGTACCAGACCTTTATTCAAAGCTATAAAATGTACCAGACCTTTATTCACAGCTATAAAATGTTTCAAGACATTTATTCAAAGCTATAAAATGTATCAGACTTTCATTCACAGCTATGAAATGTACCAGACCTTTATTCAAAGCTATAAAATGTACCAGACCTTTATTCAAAGCTATAAAATGTTTCAAGACATTTATTCACAGCTATAAAATGTATCAGACCTTTATTCAAAGCTATAAAATGTATCAGACATTTATTCACAGCTATAAAATGTACCAGACCTTTATTCACAGCTATAAAATGTACCAGACCTTTCTTCACAGCTATAAAATGTACCAGACCTTTATTCACAGCTATAAAATGTACCAGACCCTTATTCAAAGCTATAAAATATAAAATGTATCAGACATTTATTCACAGTTACTCCGAGTTATAAAATGTACAAGCCCTATTTCTACATATACACTACAATGTATGTACAAAGATTGCTAAATATTTCTACAATATCAACAAAAGCATCCATCTTATTTCATTTTCCAAAATATCTAAAAATAACCGACTACTTTTAGAGAAAATGGTTAGCTGAGTTTTTGTCTGTTTTGCATACAACAGTGCATTTACAGACATCATCAACTGAACTCACTGCACTTTCGAATTCTGCATCTCTGAAGTTATGGCAGCATCTTGTTCACATGTGTATAATATAACCTTTTAATGTGCACTCTGCTGATATGTGCGTACTTCACAAACGACTGACTGTGCAATTACTCAGGAAACAAGCTTCAGCGTAAACATTTTTCCCAATTCTAACGTTAAGGCTGCGTTCAGTTCGGTTAAAAGTTTTTTTGCGAATATTAGCTAACTTATTTTCCTTGACACTGGTTCAACCTTATATCAGAACACAGTGCGCGGTAAGTTTAGAGAATCAGGCAGCAGGTGTCTAAATGCAGCCGAGTTTCATTTTTTGACAAAGAAACCTTCGTTTGAGATCAGTCAAGATTTAAGATTAAAAATCACACATAAGTCTACTATTACCATTGTGATGACCACAAACGGGCTCGCAAACTAGAGAAACAGCTACAATAATTATAGAACTTTTCTGACAAAACGAAAAAGTATTACATGATCTGAACATATTGTGAAAGGTTTCATGTTGGTCATCAACTGATGTCAAATATAGTAATAATACATTGGCATCTGGCAGTCATGGTAACACAACAATGCTGACGTCCCAGCTCCATGCCATGTTATCACAAAACACAATCTCTGGCAAAGTAAGCTCTCAATAATTGGCAGTCAAACCTGTACACGTGTGTAGCAAGTTTTTTTTTTTACCGTTTATTTATTTATGAAACAATCTACAATAGTTAGTTATAGTTAGACCATAACAACACGCATTCAACTCCTTGTAAATAACAAATTATAATACAACAGTATTAAGATATTATTTTATCAACCTCTTGAGATTTTCTTCCCATTAAATTTGAAATGCTATAACAATTTTTATATTGACCAATTTGCAAGTTGTCTTTTACCAATGAATCGAGATTTTGTTCTCACTTCAAATCTGTGATGTCATTAGTTTTAATGTTCCAAGAAATAATTTAGAGAAATTTAGATTTATGAGTAGACGGAAATCTCCAGTGCGATGCTTAGTGAAACTGGCCCCTGAAATCATGTTCCTCTTATGTGTGAACCAGGCCCGATTAGCTCAGTCGGTTACGCGTCTGACTATCAATCCAGAAGTCGTGAGTTTGAATCCCTTCCTGGCAACAGTCTCCCCGATGATTGATATATGACATTGTGTCTCATTATCATTCGTCTCTCACCGCTGATTCAAGTGGGAAAGTTATCAATTACTTGCAGAGATGGGGTGTGCTCGAGTACTGGTTAATTTCAGGAAACAGTGGATAGGTTAACTGATCATCTGTTAGCCCTCAATTGCATTAAAATGATTCTAAATATTTAATCAATCAATACGCTCATGTGCTGAAATTAATTACCAGGACTTGAGGTGACACTGACCTTTGAAGCTAACTGCTTCCAAAAACATCCACTATTTCATGAAAATGCATGTGTCTTTAGGAATTCCGGGAATTGACTGAATGTAAATCCTCATCAGACGGCTATGATTTACGTCTACAATGTTTGCAAATTGTGTCTCTTCATGAAATGGTAAGACTACATCATTCCGTTCAATAGACAATCTCAACGGAAGCAGTCAATTACATAATTTTCGGTGCAAAATATTACATTTTCACCAATAAATGTCAAAATGTCACACACATTTGATATTTACGAAAACAAATATCAACTGAGGAATAAATAGCATTAAAATACGATAAACTTGTCAAACTGACAATAAATGGAGATTTTTTTATCCAATAAAATGTAATTTACAAATTTTCAGGAAGGCTACATATTATTTTTTTCTCACTTTTTTTCTTTAACCTCTATTTATTTTTAATCTTCATGTATCTAGTCTTCTGAAAATGTCCTTTTATCTACCTTCAATACCCTTTATACCTCCTATAAACATTATTTTACCGCGAACATCATCTTAAATTATAAGTGATGATATTTCATATAATTACAGAATTACCTCAGAATAATTTTTTGTTAAAAATATTAGAATTAGTAATGAAACAAGCTGAGCACATGAACTAATTATATATCTCACAACTAAACTGTTGCCGAGCTGGGATTCGAACTCATGACCCCTGGATTAATAGTCAGACGCATAACTGACTGAGCTAATCAGGCCTGGCCTCATTGATAAAGCTATTAAACTTTTTAGAAACTTTTAATTTTATCAATGGTGATTACTCTGCCAAAATTCAAAGCAATGCAAAACATCTTTTTTCCGACTTGCCTCTGCCAGCGGTGAAAACATTTAGTTAATACTAATTTATTTTAGCTTGATTGCGATGAAAGCTCAGAGCTTATATAAACCACTCTCAAGTCCGCTTCCTGGGTAGAACCAGTTCTGCGTGTTGTTTTATGAGCGGCATCGGGTCCATCAGGATATCGTATCCGCAACCTCTGGCGTGAGCGGCCAACACTCTATCCATTACACTACCGCCCCACTTGAAAAACATTTGAAAAGCTTCATTACTGTATGACAAAAGGTTGCTGAGATAGCACTCCTAAAGTTTACACACAATATAAATTAACCTAATTTTCTAAATAAAGAAAAAAAGCCCATAAATCAACTTATTCACCCTGTCACCCAGGAGTATAAACACAACTGTGTGAAATAACTGCTACAAATATATACTCAAAAAGCAACACCAGGTGGGGTTCTGGAATAAAATAACATATTCTCTATTTCTAGGAATAGTTGAATTAAAAACTGAAATCCTTTCACACCTGCTTGGAAACCAATTACAGCCAAGATGCATTTTTTTTCAGTTACCGGAATTATTTGAATGCCTTACTCATTTATAAGAACATGTATGGTAACTAGCAATCAATCAAATGCCATTTATAATTACCCTGGAATATTATAAACGGCCTCATAAATTGAAGGCGTAATAAAATATTTTGACACTTTTGAAAAGGTCACACAAGGAAAAGGCAATTAAAACAGAAACTACTAGCAACTCAAGTTTAACTGAATTGCATACAAGAACGCTTCATGTAAACTTGTCAGTAAATAAACATTTTGTATTTTAACTGTGGGATTAAGAAATTTTCACTAATAGGGTGAGTGTGAGAACAGAAGAAAGATCAGTGAGTGTGAGAACAGAGGAAAGTTCAGAGAGTGTGAGAACAGAGGAAAGGTCAGTGAGTGTGAGAACAGAGGAAAGTTCAGAGTGTGAGAAAAGAGGAAAGGTCAGTGAGTGTGAGAACAGAGGAAAGGTCAGAGAGTGTGAGAACAGAGGAAATATCAGAGTGTGTGAGAACAGACAAAAGATCAGAGTGTGAGAACAGAGTGTGAGAACAGGAAAGATCAGTGAGTGTGAGAACAGAGATCAATTAGTGTGGGAACAGAGGAAAGATCAGAGTGTGTGAGAACAGATGAATGATCAGAGTGGGAACAGAGGGAAGATCAGTGAGTGTGAGAACAGAAGATCAGTGAGTGTGAGAACAGAGTGTGAGAGCAAGGGAAAGTTCAGTGAGTGTGAGAACAGAGGAGAAATCAGTGATTGTGAGAACAGAGAAAATATCAGAGTGTGTGAAAATAGACAAAAGATTAGAGTGAGAACAGAGGGAAGATCGGTGAGTGTGAGAATAGAGGGAAGATCAGAGTGTGAAAACAGAGGAAAGATCAGAAAGTGAAAACAGAGATAATATCAGTAATATGAAAACAGAAGAAATATCACAGATTGTTAGAGCAAGTGTGAGAACAAAGGAGAGATCAATCAGTGTGAGAACAGAGAAAAGATCAGCAAGTGTGAGAACGGGAGAAAAATCAGCAAATGTGAGAACTGGGGAGAGATTAGAGTGTGAGAACAGAAGAAGGATCAGCAAATGTGACCTCAAAAGTGTGAGAACAGAGGAGGGATCAGCAAGTGTAAGAACAAAGGAGAGATCAGCAAATGTGAGAACAGAGGAAAGATCAGAGTGTGAAAACAGAGGAAATATCAGAGAGTGAAAACAGAGATAATATCAGTAATATGAGAACATAGGAAATATCACAGATTGTGAGAGCAAGTGTGAGAAAAGAGGATAGATCAGTCAGTGTGAGAACAGAGGAGAGGTCAGTAGTGTCAGAACAGAGGAAAGATAAGCAAGTGTGATAACAGGGGAGAGATCAGAGTGTGAAAACAGAGATAATAACAGTAATATGAGAACAGAGGAAATATCACAGATTGTGAGAGCAAGTGTGAGAACAGAGGAAAGATCAACAAATGTGAGAACAGAGGAAAGATCAGAGTGTAAAAACAGAGGAAAGATCAGAGAGTGAAAACAGAGATAATATCAGTAATATGAGAACAGAGGAAAGATCAGATTGTGAGAGCAAATGTGAGAACAGAGGAGAGATCAGTCAGTGTGAGAACAGAGGAAAGATCAGCAAGTGAGAGAACAAAGGAAAGACCAGATTGATAGAGCAAGTGTGAAACAGAGGAGAGATCAGTCAGTGTGAGAACAGAGGAAAGATCAGCAAATGTGAGAACAGAGGAAGGATCACAGATTGTGACCAAGTTTGAGAACAGAGGAGAGACCAGCAAATGTGAGAACAGAGGTAAGACCACAGATTGTTAGAACAAGTGTGAGAACAGAGGAGATCAGTCAGAGTGAGAACAGAGGAAAGATCAGCAAATGTGAGAACAGAGGAAATATCACAGATTGTGAGAGCAAGTGTGAGAATAGAGGAGAGATCAGTCAGTGTGAGAACAGAGGAAAGATCAGCAAATGTGAGAATAGAGGAAAGATCACAGATTGTGATAGCAAGTTTGAGAGCAGAGGAGAGATCAGCAAGTGTGAGAACAGAGGGAAGATCAGCAAATGTGAGAAAAGGGGAGAGATCAGTGTGAGAACAGAGGAGGGATCAGCAAATGTGAGAACAGGGGAGAGATCAGAGTGTGAGAACAGAGGAGAGATCAGAGTGCGAGAACAGAGGAGAGATCAGCAAGTGTGAGAACAGAGGAGAGATCAGCAAGTGTGAGAGCAGGAGAGATATGAGTGTGAGAACATAAGAAAGTTTAGTGAGTGTGAGAACAGAGGAAAACTCAGCAAGTGTGAGAGCAGAACAATGATCAGCAAGTGTGAGAACAGATGAGAGATTAGTGAGTGTGAGAAAAACAGGAAAGACAATTTTGTATGAAAACAGAGAGAATATCAGTAAGTGTAAGAACAGAGAATGGGAGGGAATTGGGGGAGGGGAGTCTAGTGGTAGTGAGTTTTCAGGAATGTGGGAATTATTGGGTTCAAAGTCAGACTCCATCATTACAATTTTAAGACAGTCCAAGTAACTTCTCTCTTGGTGCTCAGCAGTTAGTTCTGGTTGACCAGGTGTTGGAATCATCCATCTAACACATGTTTGTGATATGGCAATCCAGTGTGGCAGGGCTTATGTAGAACAGTATACAATACCTTCATTTTATGTCATAGTTTATACAGATTTATGTAATGTGCCAGATCGTAATAATATCATGACTTGTTCTTTGTTATTGTTACATAAAATATATATATATATATATATATGATATTGCAGGGTGTATGTATTTTTTTATGTTATGTTATCTATATTTTTTGTAAATTCATGAATAAGCGTATAATTGTCATTTGTCTCTCACCACTGATTAAAGTGGGAAACTTATCATTGACTTGCTGACATGGGCGAACAAGAGTATTGGTACATCCCAGGATCCCAAAGAGTAGTTAGGTAAATTGATCCTTTGTTTGCCATCAACGTGATAAATACCACACTAAAACTTCAAACAAGATACAGTCAAACCTGTCTTAAGCAGGCAGTCAACGGAAGGAGCAGAAGTGGCCTTTTAAGACAAGTTGTTGCTTAATACAGGTAAATTTGCTCTGAAAGTATAGAAATGAGAAATAGCAAATATGAGTGCTTAAGACAAGTGGCTGCTTAATAGAGGTGGCCGCTTACACAGGTTTGACTGTATTCAAAATTTCCTATAGTATGTTAAATGACATCACGGTATTAAAACCTTGTCAGTAGTTCTACAGTTGAAAATTTGACTGATTTGCCACTTTCAACAAAAACATGACAACACAATGATCTCAAGATAATTAGACTAGGGTCAATTTTAATTAATCATCAACCCCTCAGCCTACTATGGTGCCTTAATGTTTCATGATATATACATGGCACCTTAATGCTCCAAGTGGTCATCAAATAACTAATGTACAGCAAATAACTAATGTATGAAATGAAACTATGATTGAATCAAATCAATATTCTAGTCCTGACACATCAAAAGGAGCTCTTATCAACATGGAACTTCACAGTTTCCTCTGGTTACCGTTCTTTACTACCACATCACAAAGAATCTATGTCAGTGATGTTATGACAAGCCAAGTATAGACTGACAGTCATATTATTATAGTGGTTATTTACAGTTAAATGAATTAGTTTGCTCCAAAGGTCAGAGAACCATTCCAGAATAATCGTTCTGTTTATAAACAAACATCTTACTTTGGTTCTTTCACCGGTGCCGCTGTGTGCACTGACTGCATCGTCGTTGTCGAGCCGGTAACAGGCACCTGGAAAATAGACAAAACATCCTGCGTGATTTTTTTTACTCTTTTCACATTATTATCCTTGAAATTCGTCAGCCATAACATTTTCTTCTTTCACTAATAACTGAAATGGACTTTCCCAATAACACCGACACACAAATGGGTTAATCCATTCCCTGAAAAACTACACGGGGCATTTCAGGTCAAACACAAAATATTTCTCCTTTGATTAAAACAGGTTTTCCCTTGTTAACATTTTGATAAGTTTGTAAGAATACACAAAAGCATGTTTCTGGTGTCGGCAATACAGATTAGCTATGTAAATACAAATCCACTATTTCTCTATGAGCTGTGTATGCTATTCAATAAAAGCGAGACATTGTTGCTATAATATTGGATTTTCACTGCATGCTTGGACAAAATTATCACTGCGAGAACAGCTGAATTCATTACTTACTATATTTAAGGAAAAATGTTATAGGTAAAAAGGAATTTCAAACTACACAATCATTACAGTAATTTCTGGTCAATTTCATTTCGAAGGTTCTTACTGGGAGGTACATTTTCAGATAAGGCCGTAATTAATCGAAATCAAATCCACCACATTAAAACCCATAACATTAGCCAAACTATAAACAAAAATATAATCAATTTAAATTGGAGGATGTTGAGGGATTCTGTCATTTTATTTTATATCCACCTACATAAAACCAAGCTACATTTGTAATAATGATGTGCATGTTTTCTGAAAAAAGTCTATCCTTTCAATTAGGAGAAATAAAGCACGATTTTTTTGAAAATTAGGGAAACTTTGAAGAGAATGATTATAATAATGTACATTAACAGTATGTAATGTTATTTTAATTTTATTAAAAAAATGTTTGTTGTTGTTGTTGTTGTTGTTGTTGTTGTTGTTGTTGTTGTTGTTGTTGTTGTTGTTGTTGTTGTTGTTGTTGTTGTTGTTGTTGTTTTATTAAAAAAATGTTGTTGTTGTTGTTGTTGTTGTAAATAAAAAAGTAAAATTTTCCAGTCATTTAAACATCTAAATGACAAGTAAGATTTGGGGTGATGGGTGTGTAAATTGGCATCTAATCAATCTTGAGACCAAGTTTGGGCTTTCTGGCATTTTTAACATGTACGTCACATCCAGTTGCGCTACAGTAACCTCCCTTTGTAAATTAATATCAGCAAATTGTGTACTTAATCATTTCTGGAAGCCAAATGATGATCACTCGTGCGTCTGGGTCATTATGAGAATTGATGATAATAAAAGTTATGGGCCAGTATGTGTGACAGGAATAAAAAAAAAAGTCAGTGAAGGGGAATTTATTTTGAAAATAGGAGAAATGTGAAATATTTTGCTAGGGAAGGGTCCGAATGTTAGCATCTATTTCTTAAAGTATTCGCGGATGGACAGACCAATGGAAATACTTAACGCCCCTTCACCATTTTTCAAATGACGATGAAGCCTTGCTATAGTTTTAAATCAAGCACTTGTGTTTTGACATAAGGCCATTACAATTGATTGAAAAATTATCATCCAATTTTTCTTAAAAAAGGTGGGGGGATGGGGGGAGGGGGGGGGGGGGGGGGATTTTATTTTTATTTTTATTTTTTTTTATGAAAATAAAAAGAGTTAGCGCGGCATGAAATTTAGTTTATTAGTTGAAATTATTTAGAGTTTTATTATTGTTAAGAAATATATTTCATGGACAATTTAAGTACAAACGATTGTACACAATGAATAAAAGCTTTTTGAAGGGTTTTAAAATTCATCTAGTAATAAAACCACAGGATACAAAGCAATAATCTGACAAACATTTTTATGTCCATTTATTATTTATGTCATAATAAACGATAAAGACCCCGATGTCAACATTAAATTCAATATCAATATTTTATTTACATAGTGCAGAGTTAATGGGGCTGTCAGTTTGGGTATCATGGGAACCCAAATCTATTGAAATATAATACTGTCAACAAGCTGTGCGCCCAAAATTAGTTCAAATGAGTTCAGCTTACGCAAAAAAAAATATTTCTGTTAAGAAATTCCGAGCCCCGATGCTGGGATAATTTCTTTAAGATCTCTCTGTCTTCGAAAAGTTGAGCTAATAAAAGTGGAAAGAGACAAGAATCTGTCTATAAAATAGCACATTCAGAATGACACGAATTACTGATCAATACGCTAATGTGGCTAATCCCTTGTAACATGCCGGGTCTCTACGACAGAATAATATAGCATAGTTTATGTCCTTTGTTGGTACATAAAGACACATGTATTATCAAATATGTCTACTGAAATTGTCCTTTTGCGATACTAATATCACTAGACATCTTTATTTCTGATCATAAATCTGTGACAATGTGAAATCATTTTTTTCGTTGGGATTAATTTGTGTTGTTTTTTTTTATTTTGTTCCAGGTTAATTTTTAATATTCTTTGGGAATTAGTTTCGTTAAAAATTAATTTAAAAAAAAACAACAAAAAAAAAACAATATTTCGAACTTTCCACTCTTTTGTATCCGAGTAATATAAATTACATAAAAGTGTTCTAATTAAGCTCTCCCTTGTCCATAACATGGGGTAATCATGGGGATGTCAGTTAATCAGCGATTTTGTTTTACGAGTTATGGGTGAATGCTATACAACAATAGAAAGGATGCGTCTTAAGTTGAATATGTTGCAACCTCCAATTCTATCATTCAAAACAATATTTCCCTTTTTGCTGAATACTTAGTAAATCTGACCTACTCTTATCTGGATTTACATTGTTTACATTTGTAAATGAATAAATGGTGTTTTATGGCTTATCAACACATAACATGTAATTCTATACCAACAGAAAGGAAGATTACAGGTTCACTATACATGTACAAAAACAACAAATTAACATACAGATTAAAAAAATACATCAAAAATGAATAAACAGAATGAACCTAGAACCTTGATACCTGCAGAACTGCAAAGTTTCAGTAAATTCTATCTTCATGCATGAGCCACAGTGATCCTACATTGCCATCACTCATATGACTCCCTGGAACCACACAGGGGTTGGTAATTTAACCACAATAATGAACATGACAAAAATAATAAAATTAACATGACACCCATTCAGAGGATTCCTACCCCTTTGCAGAGAATGGCAGTGATTATATTATTAGCCAGAACCAAACTAAAAGTTAATGCAACTATGGATTTAACAAATACATGCATCTTTAACAGATTTCAGTCACTGATCAAGGTCACGCAATTTGCATTAACAATGCCTGCTATATCATTCACAGGCTTTTAAACATATTTAATGAATAGTTTTCTACCATTATTTTTCAATTTCTCAAACGTCTACAAGTGCTATCATACAGTTAGCACTCATTTAGAAAGTTGCACTGGGAATCAATTGCAGTTTGAAGAGAGTAATTACATCTAAATGAAATGCACCTTCTAAACTTTAAGCTTTTGTAGAAATAATTCATCATGACATTCGTCTGGGCAGTTTTTTGTTCCATAAACATTTAATATTAAAACCAGCTGCTTTATATGTTTACATTACTGCATGTGAATTTTTATTAACTATTGGTTTTACTTCACCTTTTCAGAATGTATTTTACCTGGGTCATATAGTTCATACAGATATATTCATTCCTTCACTGACTGATTATACCACCAATGTGATATCATATTCATTTTACATTATCTTCATGTTTTTCCTTCACTTGCAAGCTGAGGCCCGATTAGCTCAGTCGGTTATGCGTCTGACTATCAATCCAGGAGTTGTGAGTTCCAATCCCCGTCCTGCAACAGTCTCCATGATGATTGATATATGACATTTGTATCTCATTATAATTTGTCTCTCACCGCTGATTAGACTGGAAAATTTTCCAGTTACTTGCGGAGATGGGGTGTGCTCGAGTACTGGTTTACCTTTCAGGATCCCAGGAAACAGTGGTTAGGTTGACTGATCGTCTGTAAGCCCTCGATGGCATAAAAATGATGCTAAATATATTCAATCAATCAATAAAACCTTCACTTGCAGTCTAACTATATGTAATCACATTTTTATCTTTAGATCATTGTTTGTTTTACATGTGAACAACCGTGGGTTTAATCCCTGGCCGAGTCATACCAGACTTGGTACGAGGAGCTTTTTAGCTTTGCATTCAGCATTTAGAGAACAGTACCAGATTTGGCGGGTGTGTCAGTGTAATATGACCGGGTGAGGAATCATACGATGTGACTTTGGCACGATACAATACTCCCCGGATGGCAGTGCAGAGAATACTATCTCAAGGTTGTAATATGCCTGAATAATGGCTGAAGTCAACGCTTAACACTGTGCATACATTCAATTTAACCCTTTACTCCAGAGATAAGCATTTTCCCACACCAATCACAGAAGGCGTTTGAAAACAGTGCAGGAAGAGTTCAGATTGCTCGTAACGAGCAATCTGAACACTTCCTGCACTGTTTTCCACTGTCAGTTAATATAAACATAATTCACCCATGACTGATAAGTGGTGAATTAATACTTTCTATATTAGAGGTGTCCAAAGGCGTCTATATGAAGTAAAGGGTTAACAGCTGTGTTCCAATAAAACAAACATTACTGACCCATACCATCTTTGTCAAATCCTGTATTTTATAACTTCATCTCACTTTGTTTTCCAATCTTAAATCTTTTTTTGTTAGGCAATATGGACATAAATTTATGAAGGAAGAAATAATCTGGAATTACAGAAAATGACAATCAATTTCATCTCCTTCACAAGGCTATAAAACACCATGGATAATTTTTCTTGGATGATAAACATGCCAACATTTCAAAGCCGTTGTCCTCTATATGACCAGCAATTTCTCTACAAATATCCAAAATATTCTAGACAGAATATTCTTATATATCAAATCTGTATGGACATACTTAATTTCAATCAAACTTTACAGTAATTTCGGGGCAGACCTAAGTACATAGGTTGACATTCAATAATTAATCTCAATAAAAGGGTGCTGTCCAAGACTTGAAAAACAAGTTCAATGGTTTAAAAATCGATTGATATTATATAATTGATCACAAAAGGGAGTACATCAGGAATGAATGCTATCAATGTCTTAAAAAAAATATAATTATTTTTAAAATGGATAAAAAGCATCTCATTATCATTAATAAATATAAATCTGAATGGTTTGGTATGTTAAATATATACTAAACAAGAGGCCCAAGAGGGCCTGAGGATGCTCTACTGACTCATAATGGCCATAGCACTTTTTGAAATTCTCATATGCAATAGAAACATCGGGGCAGGATCATTTTTAACCCTAGGGAAACCATTTGAACAAATCTAACAAAACTATAGTTGGTCATCATTACTACATAAATATGTTCACAAGAAGAAGATTTTTTTAAGTTTTGGACTTTTTTTAGTAATGGCGGCCATCTTAAATTTCAGATAGAAAAAAAAATAACTTCTGTATAGTCTCTTATGCAATAGAAACATCCATGTGAACACACTTGGGAGAGACGACAGACAACGGACAACATCGCCATCGCATAAGCACTTCTGTCCTTTGGCCAGTAGAGCTAAAAATAGATATTTAAATCGGAGTTACTTAATGAATGACAGTGGTTCTATGTAGATTCATTCCATGGTCTTCCTCGATCAACAACACTGGATATGCCAGAAACTTCTTTGTGTTGAAAATGTGTATTGAACCACATTAAAAAAATTAATATTTTCTGATAATTGCACTTTCAGTTATTTGAGAGAAAACATTTCTTTAAACTTAAAGGGGAACGCAACCCTGTGTATAAAACAGGATAATATGAATAGCTATGAGTTCAGCTTTCTATTAATAGTATTATTATGCATAAATTCGAGTCCATAAAGATATATCAGCTCGTTTTGTAACGGTCATTTTCGCACATCGACTTTATGGTGGAAGTCGCCATATTGGATACCTGTGTGACGTCATAACTGCACTTCCGGTTTAAAACATAATTGATTTATACGCTACAGCAGATGTAGAAACGTGCAATTATAGTCACCGGCAAAAGTACTCGCAAGAATAATAAAATGGATTTTAGTAACGGAGAAGGACTTGTGGCCTACAACTTTGAACCAGAATTTTCATAACCAGAGTTAAATGAATTAGAAGACGAGAGAAATAGTGAGACGGCACAGTTGTTCACACACGTGAAAGATTTTTGCAGCTGCGAAAACTGTAATGATGCTTTCGTCTGACGAAAATACGTGCTGCAGATGCAATTTCACACTATTGGAAATTTAGAAGATTTAGAATGTATCACAGAAATAATACAGAGATGTCACAGCAATGTCTTATGAAGTTTTCACCCAAAAAGATGATAACTGTTAAACAGTCACACCGATCATGAACCAGAGATCAAACCCGAAACCCATCAATCACAACTCTGACATCTTATCATGTAGCCTACCATTGATGATTGAATTTTTCAAAATAGTAAAATTACCCTTAGCTTGATAAAAAAGTAATTATTGCCGTCAGTGTTGATGTAGATCCAGGCGAGCCTGCACATTCATGCTGTACTATCAGGGTATATACTGTTTGCTACTCAGTCAATACATTATCAAAAAAAAAAACACTAATTAGACCAAGAATGGAATTTAAGGGAAAATGTTTTGTTACATATATTTACCTGTCTAAGAGAGAATAAGAAATAATATTATATCTCTTTTCTTATCGTGTTTAGCTGGTGCGGCCATTGTTGCGTACTGAGAAATGGCTGATAAAATTTTGATTTCATATCCTTTTTAGTAAATTTAGATGAAGCATGAATGAGTTGGGGGGGGGGGGGGTGTTGTTTTACATAACTGGCACTGTCTTTTGGTTATTCAAATGGTGTTACTACCCAATTTGATATATGATGATTATCTATTCTACCAGTTCTCTGAACATATATGAATGTGTCTCCTTATAGGGAGTGTCATATGAAATATAATGTCTACAGGCATATTGCACAAAGTGTATGTTACTGTCCAGCTACTGGCACCCTGCTGAGCTTTCATAATTCACCAACACCACATTCACACCATGTGGTAATGAGAAATACCCTGCCACATTGTGCATATTGTACCCTAATAAGCGTGATCACCCCAGGTTTAATGACCCCAGGGTTTATGACAGGATGTTATATCACATAGTATTATGTCTTATTACTAATTTAAACATTTTCAGTTAATTAGGGTTTCAATATCAATGCAAACTTACAAGTAAAAAAATTATGTTATATGATTTTATGAATATTTTTCATAAATTGTATACCAGAACACTATTTTAACAGTAAAAAAAACTTTTCATGTATTAATGAATAAATAAAGGAACAAAGGTTTTACTTTATCTTTTTTCATTGCGAAGTAGAGGTAGTTCAAATGTCTATTCAAGAATAATGACCTAGTTGACTGTGAAAAAGCCATATATCAATAAACTAAATTGCCTATTGATTATAAAATTAATAAAATGAGTTTATGAACAATTAATGGTTGACTGAATATTTAGCATCAATTTTTGTCATCGAGGGTTTACTGTTCAGATGTTCAATTAACCTAACCACTGTTTCCTGCAAATGTTAACCAGTACTTGAGCACACCCAACAACCGCAAGTAACTGATATTTTTTCCACTCGAATCAGCAGTGAGAGACAAATGATATTGAGACACAATGTTGTATGTCAGTCATCACAGAGACTGTCGCCGGGTTGGGATTCGAACTCGAGACACCAGGATTGATAGTTAGACACGTAACTGACTGAGCTAATCGGGCCTGTCACAATTAATTGGCCTTAATTTGTATTTTAATAACAACTTTTAGATACCATGTCGTTTTCACACCTTATGTTTTGGCATTAACCTCTTGTTTTTATTGTTAATTGGATTATCACACCTGTTCAAACAGCCTGCAATTATAATATTGTGAAAGTTTGATATATCAATTTCACAATATTTTGGAAGAGTATATAAAATTACAAATTAAATTTCAGAAATCAGCTGAGCTATATGTTATAAGCACATTTTTAAGAGCTTCCCACTGGATAATATACACTATGTTTATATGTATGTCGCATATGGTCATCTTCGTACTGAAATCATCAGAAATTGTATCCTTGGATAGTAGTACGCCAAGGCATTGGTACGCTTCATTCTACAATCTTAAGTCCTACCCCAAAGTATAAAGGCGTTTTGCGCGTGATGTCACCAGAAGCTTGACACTGAGGCAATGTGAAATCACATATTAGGAAAACTAAAAACAACACTGCCCACAAAACATATCGCATTACTCCACCCACTTATTCCGCTGGAGAAAACAATGTTTAATGGGTTAAGTCCTTCAATTCAGAATCGTTTTCGCGTTTAATTGTCTACCTTCGATGTTCACTAATGCACTGTATATCTGTATATAAACTGATTACGTATATTAGTGTATATACATAAGAGTTTCAGTAGAGAGCAGTCACTAACGACACAATACAATTTGCGCGATAACTAGAACGGAAGTGCAGTTATGACGTCACCGAATACCTCCATCACAAAAGAGCTACAAAATGGCGGCGCCCATAGCATTTAGGAAACGCTTGAAATCATGATATTTAATGTCATTTTTCTCATTTGATAAATTTCGTACAATTAAAATTTGTTGATTTTTGTGTTATTTACATGTCTATTTAACGATAAATAGCCATTTATATTCTGACGTGCGGTACCCTTTAAATAGTATTTAAACTAATCTGAGATTCAGTTTATAAACATTGAATTTTAAAAAATAGTTAATCACAAAGTATTAAACAACTGGTTTATCGTTGATAATAAACACTACATAAAATGGACATCAGGAAAATAAATACATAAAAACTTGCCACTCTAAATCTAAAACTCGCCATTATAAATAATGCGCTGTATTAATCTATTCAATAACAATTGGGGCGTGCTCTATAAATAACCTCTCTCCCCCCACCTCCTCAATGTAATCCAGAGAGATTTTAAATGCATTTTACATGTTACAGTTAGATATCATGCCATGTATAATTATGTTTAAACTTTTATAATTATCAAGTGTACATCCTGTGTGGTAGCTTTCCGAGTATGTTTAATGTTTTGTATGTGGTTATAATACAATGTACATTATTTTGAACTTATGCAATTTATTATATCTAAGACTTTAGTGTGTCCTCCTTGGCTGAGTGATCTAGGGATTGTCATCAAAAATGTTGTCCTACCTTTAGTTTAGTTTATGCTAATTTATTTTAGCTTGATTGCAGTGAAAGCTCAGAGCTTATATGAACCGCTCTCGAGTATGATTCTGGGATAGAACCAGTACTGAGTGTTGGTTTATGAGAGGCATCGGGTCAAGCTGGTGAACCAACCCACAACCCACAACCTCTGGCGTGAGCGGTCAACACTCTATCCATTAGACTACAGCCCTGTCCTACCTTTGAACCACTGAAGTAGAGGGTTTCAATCTAAAAACTTAATGTGAGAAAGTCTGCAAGTGACTTGAGGAAGGTCGATGGTTTCTCTCGCATTCATTCCGATGTCTTCCTCCACCAATAAAACTGAATAAATGTATAACCCTGTCATGTGTTGAAAATCCCCAAAATATTAAAAAAAAAATCCATATTAAATTTTATTTAGTTAATAAAAATATAAAAATCAAGTTTTGGTAGACTCTTTTTTTATTTATTTAAAATGAAACAAATCAGTAGTTTACCAATATAGATGCATGAACCTTGAATCAAACATATACATGTACTTATAACATGCTGCTGTTGTACTGTGAAGTAAATACTTTATTATTTGATCAATTGAATTATATAGATCGAATACAGACACAAATCTACTGTCATAACATACACGCCATCCAGTTTTATTGGAGGAGGAAGACCTCAGAATGTAGAAGTAGAATTACTTTTCTCTTTTAGTTACTTTGCAAACCCTCTTTTTTTACTACCATCCTCTCAAGTGCTCTCTATTGTAATGTTTTGTGCATCACTTTTAATCCTAATCCTGACGGTGTCTGCTGGAGATTTTGCGTACTATGTGTCAGTGCTGTCATGATGACGTCCTGTTGCAGACACATGATATAATACCCCACCATGTCTCATTATACTGACACTGGGCCAACTAAAACGGCTCAAACTAACAACTACCTTTTAAACCTTTACTCCATAGATACACGTTTTCCCGCACCAATCACAGAAGGACTTTGAAAACAGTGCAGAAAAAGTTCAGATTCTGAACACTTCCTGCACTATTTCCACTCTGTCAGTTAATATAAACATAATTCACCCAATAATTCAAAAGCCTTTTATATAAATTGTCCATAGGGGTCTATATTAGAGGTGTCCAAAGGCATCTATATTACAGGTGTCCAAAGCCTTTATATGAAGTAAAGGGTTAAATGCAGAGCGTTATACGAGGAAGCTTATTGTACCATTTTCCAAGTATTTCGTTTGACCTGACAAATGGCCTACAACTAGACCAATGCTGCGGTTTTAAAATGAAAGTGGGGCAGAAGTGTAGTGAGAGAGTTGCCCTAACACGCAAGAGGTTGCAGGGTTCAATCCCCAGCTCCACCCGTTGACTCTCAAAAAAAAAAAACACACACACACACAGAATTGGTTCTACCCAGGAAACGGTCTCGAAAGCAGATTTTTCATTATAAGCTTTGAGCTTTAATCAAGCTTTCACAATCAAGCTTAAATAAATCTGTATCAATTAATTAACTTCAGCTAACATTTTTTACAACTATCCTTAATTACATAAGTAATCGACAATCTATTAAAATTCTTAAGGTAAGTCATCTTGAGAAGGGAAACCAGCTCAGACCACTTCATCACAGAACGGATTACCAAGAACATATTGCTAATATTTCATTAACGCTTGTAAACTTTACATTCATTCCCTAAAAAGACATTGGGGCAATATCAATAAATACCATCTAGTTTTTAAAAAGATATCCGAAAAAAATGCTGAAAACTGAAAAGAAAACCAAAAGAGGCTTACAATTAAAGGAGATATGACCGATCAGTCGTCTAGGGAACTTTTACAGTAAATGATCTTGTCGTCTTTCAGTTCTTGCCTGATTAATAGGGTAATTAAGTAGAAAATAGTCCCCGCAAGCTCACATCTAATTCCCAAATCAATAACTGTCTCAAGATATTCTCCCCAAGTCTTGCTGCACTAATTACTTTTCTAATACTTTTCAAATGTCAGCGTTTATTACACAAAAGTTGTTTTTTTTTCTTCATATGAATTCAGTTAAATGGTCACAAAATTTATATATCTTGGTTGTTAATGAATGTTTTAGTTTTTTTGTTTCAAATGCTGATTTAATACATCTCCATGTTTCTATAATTACAGAGGTATCAGTTTATTTGTTTGGTTATTTAGCTTCATTTTTATGCCATCGCGAGCTTACAGCTGCTGACCACTAACCACTCTTTCCTAAGATCGTGGAAAGTTAACCAATACTCGAGCACACCCCATCGCCACAAACATCTAATAACTATTCCCCACTTGAATCAGAGAAGAGAAGCGAATGACAATGTTGCATATCAATCTTCACGAAGACTCTGTGTGGGGATTCAAACTCACAATTCCTGGATTGATAGTCAAATATGCTACCAACTGAGCTAACCAAGCCTGGAAGAAATCTTTAAAATGTAATGCTAAGTAGAATTTCTTTCTGCAAACATTCTCCTTTTAATTTTCAGGCAGAAATCCAAGCTCACATACTTTTCTGTAACAAGCAAACATAGCCCAAACCAACATCTTTCGTTGTGACAAGCAAATGAAGCCCAAACCAACATCCATTGCTGTAACAAGCAAATGAAACCATAACAAATCATGGACAGGGCCATTTTTCAGTCCAGAAAATCTCAAGCTGATGAGCATAAAATATTAAAAAGTTTACGAGCATAATTTGATAAAATATGGAAAAGCTGATGGGCATAAAATGTGAAAAAGCTGACAAGTATAAAATATGAAAATCAACTGAATTTGGCTGAATGGTTCCAAAGGAGATGTTTAAAGTATATTGCTATTTTTAGTAGCAGTAGCTTTGTCAGTGTTCTACAGAGATATCAAAATAGAAATTCAAGTTTTTTTGTTAGTTTTTTTTCAATGGTGTTTAAATGCCATTTTCAGGCTTTATAACTAAAGCATATCCAGTTTTAATGGTATAAGGAAGACCTCAGAATGAATCTGAGTAGAACCACCATCCTTCTGCAAAGCAACTTGCAAACTTTCTGACATAAAGTTTTGGAGAGAGCAGGACTCAAACCTACAACCTTAGCGATGAGAGTTAAGTGATCTTGAAACGACGCGCTAGAACACTCTGCCACAGAGGTCCCCAGGGATATTAAAGACCATAATCATGAAGAGTTGTGCACCACAAACTCATAAGTCATCAACAAATAATGTTATGACAACATAGCATGATTCAATCATTAAATCCAAATTTAGATAAAAACATTCCAAAGACTCTCAGGAACAGTACAGCTACAGACCTACCTCCTGCAAAACAGATAACTGTTTCTAGTCATGTGATCTGGGGACACTGTAGAGAAGAATCCATTAGGCCTTTGTTCTACTAATAGGCCACTTCCATGGTCCTTAAGGTAGCCAAATAGGACATATACTTTCGAAAACCATACAGAAAGACAAATCATTTGATTCTGGTTATTGTTTATAATGACAACACATACAATCATACATTGTCTATGGGAAAAAATTTCTATATCACTATAATAAGTGGCACGACATACTGAAGAAATGTTGTATGGTGTTTAGCGTCGCTTTCAACCATTTTTCAGTCATATCGCGACGGTGTCTACTTGAGACAGTATTCTAAGCGCTGTCACACTGGAGTATCATGCCGCAGACACATTGTATGATACCCCACCCAGTCACATTATACCGACACCTGGCCTACCAGACCTAAAACTCTCCTCTAAATGCTAAGCGTCAAGCGAGGAAGCTTCTAGTACCATTTTTAAAGTCTTTGGTATGACCCGGCCAGGGATTGAACCCACGACCTTCCGCATGCGAGGCGGACGCTCTACCACTAGACCACGCCACGATCACGGAAGAAATGATAAAAGGAGAAAATAATAAACAGTACAAGAGAATTCCACAGAATCAAATGCTTGACCCATAACGCTATATCACAAAGTCAGACATTGAAGAAGTCTAGCCATCAACACTATATCAATTGCTAGTTCATCATCCTGGTCCGCCCCCTAATTTCCATGCTGCCCCGACCCTTTTCATTTTTATAAAAAAAAAAAAACAACAACAAAAAAACACAAAATTAATATATATAAAATCGTAACCTCCCTTTCCTTTTTAAGAAAAAAATTGGATGAGAATCTAGCAATTAATTTATAATGGCCTAAACAATCAAATGAAAAAGAAATGCAATACATAAATTATCATGATATCTGTCTATGAATTTTTAATGATGGAGACTGGTAACATGCAAAGAAATAAAGTTAACTATTCATGGAGGTCGAGGTATCCCTAAAAATGCTGCATGGATTTGAATAATACTTCCTTATTACCCAACTATCAGGGCCCTCATTTGAACATTTGGAACCAAATTTCAGCCCCGTTCTTCCTGCCCTGGAAAATACTTTTTATCCAATTTGTATAATAAAATTCTATGCTTTCTCATGGAATAAACTGAGTAAACATGTAAAATTGGCTGGTTAGGCTAACTCTCCTATTAGACCAAAAAAGATGCATAATTATGTCCTTCAAATTCATACTAAGCAATAATGATATAATGCAAATCTTCATGGCCAGAGGCTTTTGCCTTATTTATTTCATGTTCCCATTAGCTTGTGATATGTGCATGTGTAAATATATCTTCAATTAATAATAATTAAACTAAAAACATGCAATAGCATATAAAATCACACGATTTTGATCATGTATGCAAAGTTTCAAGTCAATCTCCTGCAAGTTGTTAAAATTGTTAAAGTAGTTAGCTCCAAAAGTTGCTGACCGACTGACTGACAACAGCCACTCACATATATAGGGGCTCAAGAAAGATTAAATGTGCCATTCTCTATAAATAGTCGCTCATCTTTTTTACATATACATCCACCCTATCTATCTTCATTTACCACGGTATACTGAATTAAAACATAAATGTAACTTTGCAACATTCAATAAATATTACATAACAATGAGTATTTACATTCCTACTGCTATCCGTCCAAATGAACTATATATAGATTAACTGCATTTCATTGCCCAATGAAAAATAGTTGCAGCTGGGTGAAGCTGAAAAAGACCAGTTTGCATTTCATTGGTTGCATGATTTTGTTTTGCTGGTGAGAAATCACGTTGCCGTTAAGTACACGCAACGTTTTTCATAAGTTGCCATACACACGTGTGCACGTATTCAGTATGTAGACAATGTCACCGCTACATTCAAGACATTGGCTTTGCAATTTAATGCATATACTTTGCTTTTTAAATATCAAAATGACAAAAATTTATCTAAAATAGTAAAATAAATATAAGGACTAAAGGCCAGATTTTGAGTTTTCATCAGGTGATGAAAATCATATCCCTAGTTTACTGTTGCCAAGAATCCCTTCAGGCTTCCCAAAGGGCTTCACAAACATTAAACTGGCCTAATGTTTTTCATCACCAGATATAAACTCAAATTTGGCTTTTAATCCATAAATGGTGACCTTTTTTTGTCTTACCTGTTCCAGTATTTTCACCGTTTCCGCTTGAACATGACCACCTGTGTCAATTTTGTCACTGAAAGTATATACAAAGTAGTCATTTAAAGGGAGAGTGTCAGAAAAAAACGCTTTAAATGTCTTTAAAAAAATGGATAAAAAGCAACTCATTATCATTACAGTGTTTTTTTTGGCCAGTTTTATAGCCGTTATTGGGTCATATTCCCAATGGCAAAAAGTATCTTTTTTTCCCAATTGAGTGGTATAAATTCCCAATTGAAAGTTTCAAAAATTGTAAATTGAAACTTGCCATAATTCTTTGATAAAATAAACAAAGTTTTCCCCATTCTGAATTGAGTATGACATTAAATGGCCAGAGAAGCAAGTGTAACCATTTTTATGAAGTTGAACAAATATATTAATGCAAAAGTTTTCCCAATGTTAATGAAAACGCCGCTAAAATTCCCAATTCCAACGGTATGGGTCATCTTCCTAAACTGGTGAAAAAAAAAACTGCATTAATAAATGAAATTTGAATGGTTTGGTATACATGTCAAATCCAGAAAAATGTGAGAAAAACAATATTTAAACTTGAAATGAAATCTTAATTCTAAAAATACACTTCAATACTGCTTCGCATCGTCAGTCAGACTCTTTCTAAGATGAAATCTTTTTTACTATGTGCAAACATGTATAACGGATCAAACTGAAATCAAAACAAAATCACCCAACTCATTAAATGTGTCACAAAATATGTTGCAATTTTAAGCAGAAAATCTAATTTAATCTAACCTAGGACGTAGCCCAAGTTAGGAATTTCCTTGTCAAAAATGGGAAGAGGCCCAAGCCTTCGAGACTGGGGAAAAAACAGTGAGAATGAGAGGAAATTGGAATAGTTTAGGCTGTATGCAAACTGGAATATAAAGTGAACACTGTTAAGATCATGTTCTAACCATTGATTATCAGATAATACAATATACTTCATATCCAGTAGGGTTTTATCCTCTCAAATAAGAAAAATTCCCCTTCCCTTTTTTTCGAATTTGGGAATTCTTTTTTAGCCTCAATTGGGAAAAACACATTTTTTATCGGGAAGTAGCGAAACTTCAGCCTACATTTAATAAGGTAAAATTTAATAATCCCTGAACCTAAATACTATGTGAAAATGTTTCCCAAACATTAGCTTGCAGTGTCTTGTGACCAGTAAGTTCTGAGCTTTATGATATTTCAAGCAAAACAACAACAAAAAGTTTTGTTTTCTTGTCCTTGAAACTGTAATTGCTCTAATAAGTTGACATAATATTTATAAAACCGTCTTATTGTTTTATTTTTCTGTATGATTGCAGCTCATTTAGAATACAAAGCTTATTACAACCATTTGAAAACGCATGCTTTAAAGACAGGGGTCCGTATATAAAAAAAAATCTACATGAAATGAACAAAATTTTAAGAGACACTTTTCAAACATTCATCCACATTCAATTGTTGATTGATTGGGTGATTGAATATTTAGCATCATTTTTATGCCATCGAGGGCTAACAGACGATCAGTTAACCTAACCACTTTTTCCTGGGATTAACCAGTACTGGAGAACACCCTATCTCTGCAAGTAACTGATAACTTTCCCACTTGAATCAGTGGTGAGAGACAAATGATAATGAGACAAAATGTCATATATCAATCGTCAAGGGGATTCGAACTCAACTTGATTGATAGTCAGATGCGAAACCAAATGAGCTAATCTGGCCCAGCACACTCAATTGTAGACGTTGAATAAGAATTGTACAGAACTTTTTAACAGATACTATCAAAATTTGCCTAATTTTTTCAAAGTATCTGTCGCATTCAATTGACCTGACGAGAGAGCAACTATAGCTCTGCCCACTGGCCACATGGAGTTGTTTGTCCAAGTAAATACAATGTAACAGAATGTAGTGTTTACTTAAAGAGACTGTTTGTTTGTCTAAGGAAAATGGTGAACCTTGAGGCAATATCGTTGCTGAATAGATTATCAATTTGTTTGAATGACAGCCCTCAGCAGGTCATATACAGTCAGTATTGCAAAGCACACATCTTAGTGCCAAGCGACAATGCTTCTTGTACCATTTTTCAAGTCTTTGGTATGATCTGGTTGGGGATTGAGCCCACAACCTTCAGCATGCGAGGCAGACGCTCTAGAACACTGCTGCGATGTAGAGAATAATTTAAAATCGATAATAAATATTCTAATAACATTTTTATAACCAATATTTTATCACACCACCACAAATTTGCTTAAAATGCATGTCTTTTCCAATCTTCTTTTTTCATTATATGCAGTGCATCGATATGTATTTTTTAATTGACAACTCCAAAAGTTAAAATAAACAGTTGTCCTTTTCAATACATTAAATGTGAGTTTGCATAATGACTGAAGTTCCAGTACAGGCAATGAAATGCATATCAGACATACAGTCTCCTGACTTAATGTGGAGATAAAGACACACTGGCTCCTTCTTTTATTGTTAGAACTGTGTAACTTGTATCTTGTTGTTTGCGTCAAGGATACCATTTTCAAACAATATAAATCAAAATCAACCTACGAGTAGCTCTCAAGGGCATATTTCACTAAGTTCGAAAGTTTACAAAAACGGTTGAGGCAATTCATTCAGTGTTTCAATGAAATCATTTCCAAACTTTTGTTAGCCTTGTAAATAACATTTTTTTAAAATGTGTTAAAGTATTGTGCAAATGAAACATTCAATGGTGCCACAATTTGGGCATATGAAAATCTTAATACTTAAATCTTTATGAAACAGAACCGAGTTCCGTAACTATTTATATTAATTTGCTTTCAGGCAGTAGGTTTTTATAAAACACTCCTTCTGATAATGGAAGTCTAAAACAAGTATTGATACTTTATTTAAATAATTAGCGTCATTGTTTATGTCATTACGGGTTAACAGACTAACCACTCCTTCCTGGGATCCTGAAAGGTTAATCAGTGCTCAAGCACACTAATCTCCACCAGTTACATGAGACACAATATCCAATATCAATCAATATGGAAACTGTGTGACCGGATAGGATTCGAATTTACAACGCTTAAATTGAGAGTATGATGTGCTACCGACCGAGCTAACCAATCCCAGTTAACAAGTATTGAGGAGTCTATTACAGAATTCAAACAAAATGCCCATTGACATTTATGGCTTTCTTCATTAAGATCAAAATAAAGACAATGAAACAAATGCAACTGTTAACATTGAATTATCCTTACTGTACCAAACATGGGGTAACCTAAATTAATACAGACCATGTCACATGGGGATTAATACAGATCATGTCACATGGAGATTGATATGGATCATGTCACATGGTGATTAATACAGATCATGTCACATTGTGACTGATACAGATCATGTCACATTGTGATTGATACAGATCACGTAACATGGGGACTGATAAAGATCATGGCACATGCGGATTAATACAGATCATGGCACATGCGAATTGATACAGCTCATGTTGCATGGGGATTGATACAGATCATGGCACATGCGGATTGATACAGCTCATGTCACATGGTGATTGATACAGATCATGGCACATGCAGATTGATACAGATCATGTCACATGGGGATTGATACAGATCATGTCACATGGGTATCAATACAGATCATGTCACATGGTGATTGATACAGATCATGGCACATGCAGATCGATACAGATCATGTCACATGGGGATTGATACAGATCATGTCACATGGGTATCAATACAGATCATGTCATATGTGGATTGATACAGATCATGTCACATTTGGATTGATACAGATCATGTCACATGGGGATTGATACAGCTCATGTCACATGGGAATTGGTACAGATCATGTCACATGGGGATTGATACAGATCATGTCACATGGGGATTGATACAGATCATGTCACATGGGGATTGATACAGATCATGTCACAAGAGGATTGATACAGATCATGTCATATGGGGATTGATACAGATGCAAGATAGATATACCATTGCCTATATCCAAAGAATTATTTCATACGAGAAAAACTTAAAATATTTACAAAACAATGCCTCAATTTCCAGGTTGATTTAGTAATGTCATCAACAGAATTTACTATTTTATTTAAAATACTAATTTTTAAAGTTTGCTTGGGAAGTTCAGAATTTATTTTTTAAATGAAGAATCCCATGACCTCTTGACATGCAACATAACCTCTTGACATGAGGTGGCCAACACAGTGTCTATCCACTACACCACCAGCCCTGCTGCTTGTTACTTACTGTTCATTGTCAGATTTAATCTCCCGCTCTTCAACCTCTGTTACCATGTTATTGCCATCATCGCTATCACTTCCACTGGAACCACCACTACTGTCATCATCATCGTCATCATCATCATTATCATCTCCATCATCGCTGCTATCTTCTTTCTCCGTAATCTGCTCAACTACTTTCTGTCGAGGCTCAGTTTTCATTGCTATGGCAACTTTGTTATTAGTTCTTGCATGACTACTCGACAGATCTGCAGAATAAACAAAATGTAAAGGACATTACAAATTATACCAAGGTTGCTAAGTTTTTGGAATATTTGGTAGTTTTTGGAATATTTGGTTGATTGAGCAGTACTTCTCTTACTTATCCTGTAATAAAATTATACAACAAGATATTATTTTAATTCTAAATTGACTTCAACACTGTCATGGCAGATTACATTATGGCAAATCAAATTTTACTGGTAGGGGAAGACCTCAGAATGAATCTGAGTTGAACCAACATCTTCCACAAGTCTGACAAACTTTTTCGCAAGTTTTAAGCCAGAGCTAGGCTCAAACCCATGCCCTCAGCTGTAGGATTAAGTAATCATTAGAGGACAGTGCCTCATACCACTCAGCCATGAAGGACCCCATTTGGATCCTGAATAAAAACAAAAACAAATTTATTCCTAGTTCTCCAAAAATGAAAACAAGCAGTAATACAGATGCTGTTGATGGTGCGACCCACGTTTAGGGAGAGATTAAAGGCTATATTGGAAGCTTACTATGGCATTATATATTTAATGGGAATATTGTAATAAGACAAAAATTATTGTAAGTTTAGTTTTGTCCACTGTGGTCTATTTAGTTTGGTCCACTGTGATCTATTTAGTTTGGTCCACTGTGGTCTATTTATAATTTTGTTCACTGTCCTCTGTGTATGGTGTTGTGGACTACGGTCTGTATATAGTGTTGTTGGCACGGTATGTATCCAATTTTAATATTGTCCCCCATTCAAAGTGCCCTCTGGCTCTATAACATTTAGTTTCATCTGAAGACTGACAGTGGAAAAGCATGGGGATCAAACTCAAATCTCCTGCACTGTAAATCCATCATGTTATCACTGGACCACTTATTTGCTACTGTTCACCACGACTTGTTGATAGTGTTTTTACATTTTGATAATGTGTTTGTAACTGTATACACTCTGGTTCTGATTGGTGCAGTAACTGTTATAGTTTTTACACTGTGGTCTGTCTACTGTTTGAAATTTTATACATATTGGTTTGTGTACCATTTTATACACTTTAGTTTTTTTGGCCTTTTGCATTTTATACATTTGATTTAATATTTTATACACTGTAATACTTGAGTCTGTTTGGCATTTTGAATTTTATACACAGTGGATTGTGTACCATTTTAAACGCTAATACTTCAGTCTGTTTGTCATTTTGCATTTTATACACTGTGATGTGTTTAAAATTTTTGTACTTTGCAATACTTCAATCTTTTTTTTATACACTGTTCTTAGTTTTATTATTCTATTCACTGCAATACTGTTATCCGTTATATTTATGTTTTTTTCATAATACATGAGTTCAGTTTATTATTCTACACAAGCCAGTACAATAATATCTTATAGTTACACTCAGCATTCCTGACATTATTATACACATGCATATCCTACAGCTATACTAAAATGCTTGCTCAGTCTGGTGATTTCAAGATTTCCAGCACCTGTTAGAAATTCCAGTCCATGCCACATAAGTAATTACAGCAGTATACAAACTTGCAAAATTGCATCAACCATTCTCCAACCAAGACTGCCATTGACACATGAGGAGTACAATAATAATTCCCTCATAACAAGTGTTATATCTTCTGGTACAAGGCAAGTCAGTGGCACTAATTAACACAAAGTACAAAACAGGTAAATTACTGACAGGAAAGTTGTGCACCTGCAGCTATCAACTACCTGCCAAGAAACAAACTGAGTTTAGGTTGGATTTTTTTTTGTGTGTTTTTCTAGAGCAAATGCTGATTATTTCTAAAGCACCCATGTTAATTGGATTTTTTTCTTAATTAGGTCCAACACAAAATATAAAATGTCACTACAAATAACAATGCCGAAAAGAATAACTGAGAAACAAATGGCTTCCTTTTGTTTGTCAGTGAAAAATTAGTTAGTCCCTTAGCTATTCCAATTACTGGACTCAATTATCTAACTCGAGAAAAGAATGTATTCAAACATACCTGGTTGTAATACAGAAATACGAGGTATTTGCATGATCCAAACACACAAAAAAATAATGACATCCCAGATTAAAAGAATATATTATTTAAATATATAAATACATGTACCAATCTAGGAAAAGGTCAAAAATCATAATCAAAGACCGTATTTTGCCATTTAACCCTTTACTCCATAGATACGTGTTTTCCCGCACCAATCAAGGCCTTTGAAAACAGTACAGGAAGTGTTCAGATTGCTCGTTATGATCAGTTTGCTGTTGCCAAGTCTCAATTAACATAAAAATTATTTTTTAGTTTTATTTCTTAATTTTACATTTCCAATGCAAGTCAAATGCTACTTTTTCACCCCCAACATATGCCAACTGCCACTTTTTTCTTCAATATATGCTAAGTGTTGCTATTTGCCCTGATATATGCAAAGTGTCACTTTTTTTTCCAGTTATGCCAAATGCAGCAATTTTTTAGAAAACCCTTTCTTAAGAAGACCTATCCCTTCAATTAAGGAGACACAACGCTCGCTTACAAACAAAGCAGTTGTTGTATTGTTGTACGGTGTTCAGCATCACTTTCAACAATTTTTCAGTCATATCACAATGGTGTCTGCTTGAGACAGTATTCCGAGCGCTGCCACACTGGAGTATCATGCCGCAATAGCATGGTATGATATCCCACCCAGTAACATTATACCGACACCGGGCCGACCAGACCTAGAACTATCCATAACTAAACGCTGAGTGCCACGTGAGGAAGCTTCTGGTACCATTTTCAAGTCTTTGGTATGAATCGACTGGATATCAATTCACGACCTTCCGCATGCAAGGTCAATGTTCTACCACTAGACCACCCTGTGGCTTAACAGAGCAGAATGGGTTTAAGGCCATTTTCAACACATTTCAGGTTATATATGGCATATCCAGTTTTATTAGTCGAGGAAAACCTCAGACTGAGTAGAACCACCGTCCTTCCGCAAGTAACTGGAAACTTTCTCACATGAAGTTTTTGGAGGGACAGGGACTCAAACCTACAACCTTAGTGGTGAGAAGTGGTCATGAGACAGAGCCTTAGATCACTCGGCCACAGCGGACACCCAACAAAGCAGAGGCAGGGATTTAGAACTCTGTTTGCACTTGTAAGCCATTAAGCCATTATAAACAGGACAGTCTATTCTTTTAGAAAATGCATTATATATTTTAATTTAAACAGCATTAAATAATATTTTGTATCAGTAGGTGTATGGTAACATTTCCACAATTTCATGAACAACTATGTAACCTCCAAAAGCACAGTATCCAGGGATTATAACAAGTTTAAAAATATATTATATAAGTAGGGTGGTAGGATGGCGGATAGAGTATTGCCTGCTCATGCCAGAAGTTGCAGGTTCAATCACCAGCTTGGCCTGATGCCTCTCATGAAAAAAAAAAAAGTACGGGTTCTACCTAGGTAGCAAACTAAATGAAAGAAGTTCATCTACTGCAGTGACCTTTTTTGCAATCAAGCTAAAATATTCCAGTATAAATTAAATACCCCCCAAATAGTACTTATCTGGTGCACTAAATTATAATTATATTAATCTCATTAAATAGGGCAAGGATATATATCTGACACATTATCCTACATCTCACTGCCATGTAACATGAGAAGAAGTACAGCTTATATACAACACAACCATGTAATAAAAACTGCCCACCCTGTCAGATGTTGTTTCATCAACGTCATCTGTTACTTGCCATCTGATCTTACGTATCGAGTCAACCGTGTCTCCGTTAATACTTTAGTTTAGTCTCCAGTTTGTTTTTTTTAGCTTACAAACTTATTTTTTTAACCACAATTTTGAAACAAGTTATTAAAATTTACACAAGTCACGCTCAAAGTCTATCTGGTTAGAACCAGTACTAAGCATATGCCGAATATGTGTCTTGCTTGCGGACACCACACACAGCCACGGAGGAGGATCAAACTTACAACTCCCCAATCATGGATCCAATGCGCTACCACTGGATCACGCACTCCACTTCAAGTTTCTTTCCATCATTCATACAGCTCTTCATTGTAAAAGATTTATCAAACTGTAGCTTCTCAAAATTACAACAATATAACTTTACAAAAAACATTTATCACGATTTTCAAAATTTTAAAATTGACAAAAATCTTTTTTCCAATATATCATGCCTGTAAGGATATCTGTCCAAAACATGTCAAAAATATAGTGCTGTACATTTCATTGATTATGTTTCATTTTCGACTGAGTCAGAATGACAAGAAGAAGATTGTTAAGCAGTATAATATGGGCATGATATCTACGTTAAGAAGTACTGCCGCAGTGAACTAGTGATTGAGTGTCCATTTCGCACGCAGGTCGTAGTTTCAATCACCGGCCAGGTCATACCAAATACTTAAAATGCTTACAGTCTCAAGTTAACATTGTCGAGATATGACTGAAAAACTGTTCAAGGTAAATGTTCATAGAAATCCATTGCAAAAATTTAACTGGGAGTAAACCAATGAAGAGAAATACGTGCTGACTGGTCTGGGTCTACATTGTTTGTAAATAATAACATAAATATAGAAATATGACTCTTATTTTTTTTTTTAATGGGATTTAATGCCATTTTCACCACATTTCTGGTTACAGTACCGGTTCTACCCTGGAAGCTGACTCAAGAGTAGTTCATATAAGCTCTGTGATTTCATCGCAATCAAGCTAAAATATATTAGTATAAACAAATAAAGTTGAGAACCACATTCTTTCTGCAAAACTGGCACACTTTTTGGAGTGGGCGGGATTCAAACCTACTACCTTTGCGGTGAGAGGTTAGTGATATTGAGACGGTGCCTTAGACCACTCGGCCACAGGACCCTAAATACGACACTTAGAACTATACAAAATAATAACAATTCTTGCCATGAACATTTTGCCATGATCCAGAAGCCTTGGTTATTTAAGGTGTCTACAGAACGGAAGCTAATCTAGCAGAATCTCTGAATGTGCAATACGTCTAGTGTATTGATTTTCTTCATTATATCAATACAGCCGCAACAATAACTCCAGGACATAAATTAATTGGACAGCATTTAATGTAAATTACTGTCTGAAATTTTAAACTTGCCCTCCATCTATTGATTTAGAATTTAGTCAAAGTGCAAGTTTTGATATGAAAATTAATTTTCAATGTTTGCAGAAAAAAAGACTGTTAAACAGAGTTCGCAACTTGCAATGTGAACCAGACTGGCACCTTGAAAATTCTGAGATAGCTTTATTCTAGCGTGACACTTGTAGGGGTGCAGTCACTTTTCAAAACTGTCGCGGATAGAAATAGAATATTGATACATTATTGATATACTACAGGATGGTCTAGTGATAGAGAGTCTGTCTTGCATGCGGAAGGTCATGGGTTCAATCTCAAGCAGGGTCATATCAAAGAGTTGAAAAATGGTACTAGAAGCCTCCTTGGAGGATTGTTCTAGGTCTAGGCGGTCCGGTGTCAGTCACAAGGTGAAGTATCATACCATTTGTCTGCAGCATGATACTCAAGTATAACAGCAACAGCTCTCAATATACCTAAAAAAAGAATCTGACTTGATCCGTCGTCCTTCCCGTGTAACTGGCAAACTTTCTTACATAAAGCTTTTGGAGTGAACCTCTGAACCTACGACCCTGGTGGTGAGAGGCAAGTAATCTTGAGATGGAGCCTTAGACTACTCGGCCATGGCCGATCCCTCAATATGTTTAGAATAAATTCGGAACTGCATTTTGAGAACAGAGATATATATATACAGACTATATTTTCCCAACAAGGAGGATCTGTTGGACAAATCCAATCATGTATCATTATAACTGTAAAGCATCCTCCTCTCCGTACAGATAATACATTATTTATGCCGGCATGTCTGCTTACAATGATCTTCCACACAGTCTTCATCACAGTAAATATCTCGCAATGACTCTTCATCAAAACGTAATGTAATAATGTCAGGGAGATGACAGATTTTGTCTGTAAGATGGGAAACGTCAATATGTCCTATCAACAACACAACTGCCCATTCTCTATAGATTAAAAATCATTCCAGAAAAAAAGTTAACAAAGAAGGTGCATGCATGAATTAGAAGAGAAGTGTAGGAGAATTAGATGGCGTAATATTAATTAAATCCGACAATCAAAGATGTCTATGGTACTCGGTCAAGTAATTCTACAGACAGGGAGGTAGGGAAAGTAGGTTATATAATGAAATCTAGTTTAATCGGTCCAGAAATAATGAACGATGACACTGAGTAGAACTACTGGTCAACACAATGTAAGAACATCATTTACTAGCAGTATTTCACACGTAAATTCTTTGAACTCGGTTCGAACCTATGACCTGAGATGAGCGGTAACTGACTTTCAGATAATGCCTTATTTGACTATGCCCCGTTGTTGTTGATTGAGTATTGCTGACGGTATTTCCAGGAAAAGACTTAACTTATTTAGATTGTATTCAACAGTGAAAAACAGCAGGTAATGAAGTAAAGAAGTAAAATTAAATGCAATAAAGGTCATTCAACCTTATTTGTCGACACGGACAATGGAATGGAATAGTTTGCACATGATCTGGTCATAATATAAACATATGGCTGATTGGTGAAGCATATGGTAGAGCAGTATATAACCAGAACTGGAGGGCGACAGGTTCAATCACCACCCCCCATCATGTGTTGTGGGTGTCCATGCATGACCAAAATACTTTTATCTATATACAGTTCAACCTGTTGTAAGCAACCACTCAAGGGAAAGAGCAAAGATGACACTTTAAAGGCAGGTGGCTGCTTAATACAGATTAATTAAAACAAAACAAAAATATTTAAATGGTTAATAGAAAATGTGACTCTTTAAGACAACTGGTTGCTTAATAGAGGTGACCACTAACTTACGTTTGACTGTATACTTTGTACTGGCTTTAATTAGGAAGAATTTGAAGTCATAAAAACTTGTTTCACAATCAACGTAAAATAAATAAGTATTAACTAAACAATATCATACTGCCAAATTTGCTTTACAGAACATCCATTAAAATATATGAAACCACTGCACTATTGCAACCTTGAACATTAATTCCACTGAGTTACTACAAAAAAAATTATTTAATGAAACAGATTGACTGAAATACCAACTGCAGGACGTGATGACAGAGACACATCAAACACAAAGTACACATACACAATTTGTTGATTGATAAGCCTTACGCATACTTCTCCATGGTACAATAATACATCAAAACCAAACACACACCATCATAAAAAAATTATTGGTTTTATTGCCAAAAGAGTTTTGGTAATCAATCTTTGCATGTAGATAATATGTTGTTACATCGTCAATTAGGTAAAATGTCTATCATGCACTCATCAATCATTGTTATATATAACCATTCCAATAAAATTCACAAAGGGCTGGGGGGGGGGGGGGGGGGGGGGGGGTTAATATGGCTTTACTGACTGAGAGACAAACATTGCATACCCTTTATCGGACTTATTTTCTCGAGGTTCACTTTGTTCATAGTTATTTATTGACGAGATAGAGAAATTCACACATTCATATAAATCACATTTTATAATCCAAGGGAGACAATCTACTATCAATTTTCTATCAAACATATCAATAATCTTAAAAAGCACACACAAATCAGGAGAGCTTTGAAAAAAAAAAAGGTAAAAGGTAAATTGCCTGAAATATAAACCAAATTTATATTACAAAGATCAAAACCAATCATTTAAACAAGAAATGGAACTGATTTAGAAGTATGTTTTGTATATATGAACAACTGTGCTTTATCATACCATGCCATAACAATAAAACTGTAAACATTCAAAAACTGGCTCCTTTCCTAATCAGCAATATCAAATACATCTGGAAATAGAATTTTATAATATATAAATGCAACTTTAATAGAACACATATGTTTTAATACTGTTTTATTACCGTTGTCCATTAAGAAATTATATTATACAAGTGCAAGACTGCACGGGAAGTATACTTTGTTATCAAGTGATAACCTTTTACCTTTGACCCAAAATTATATATATACAGTCAAAGCTGTTTTAAGCAGCTAGTTAAGAGAAGAAGCAAAAATGACCTTTTAAGATAGTTTATTGTTAATGCAGGTCAATTTGTTCTGAAAGCATATAAATGCAAAATAACAAATGTGGCTGCTTAAGACAAGAGGCTGTTTAATAGAGGTGACCACTTACAAAGGTTTGACAGTATACTATAATTTTACTTAGTTATGCATGTGCCAAAAATCATGTCTAAATCACCATGGGACAGTACCAGAAAATGTCTTAATAATCATTGAACTGCTCCAAAAAACCAGGTGACTGCACCGGAGAACACAACGTAAATGATGATTAAAATTGTACTCGATTACATCACACAACACTCTCTCACAGCACACTGTAATGAAGTAACTGAGATACAATAGTTAATAGTTTCATTCTTTCAGTCTGTGCAGATTACCAGATAATTGGAAATACCTGTACCAACCCAAAGAATGACCTCAGTATAACCATGTAAACTTTGAACTTTGAAATGGAGATGTACGTAAATGAATCAGATCACCAACATGGAATAAGTACATTAATCTTTTATTACAAGTAACATGCAGAGTATGCAAGTTACCTTGCATCAATTTGTTTTTCATTTTTTGTCGTGACCCCTAACTTGCTATTTTCTAGTAATGGACTCTACCATCATTCACTTCTGGAATATTCCATTATTATTTAGAAGACTTAACAGACTGAGACACAAACAATGCATACCAAGTTTGTGGAAATCAGACATGCATCAACATTTTTTGCAAAAATGTTTTAAAGTAATCTTTTTCATAGTTTGTGTATACTAAATTCTCCATCATTCCCAAACCAAAAGATAAATTCAATTCCCATAATACAAAACTCTCTATAGGTCTTTAAATTCTCCCATAATACAAGAACCTCTATATGTCTAAAAATTCTCTCATATTCCCATAATACAAAACTCTCTATGAATTCTCCCATAATACAAGACCCTCTCAATGTTTATAAATTCTCCCATATTCCCATAATAAAAGACCCTCTATAGGTTTATAAATTCTCACATATTCCCATAATACAAAACTCGATATGTCTACAAATTCTCCCACAATACAAGACCCTCTATATGTCTATAAATTCTCCCACATTCCCATAATAAGAGACCCTCTATATGTCTATAAATTATTCCATATTCCCACAATACATGACCCTCTGTGGGTCTATCTATAACTATGGTAATGAGCCAAATTCATAACCCTTGGTAACACACCAAAGCCAGTGCACTAACCACATTACCAAAATCAGATCTTATTCTCTCTCACACCAAACTGCCAACCAAATATTGTATTTAAACAGTTAATACTCCTATGCACCACACACCCTGATGGCCTTTACAACCGCCAGTTAAGATGCAATATCAATCATAGACATTATGTGATTAAGGAATTCATTTGGGATTATGGCAGTCTACATTTTCTACAAGAAATCCATCAGTTTCTATCAGTCTCCATGTACGTGCCGGTATAATAATCTTATATCGGTATAATAATCTTATATTATAAAGTATTGTTTCTATTTTTTTCTGACTACTGTAAAGCTGACTGACATTGCCAAATATTAAACTGTATTTTATGATCACTGACTGACTGATTCTGTGCACATAACTGTTTTGTAAAGTGAAAAAAAGAAAATATGCTACATGGGGCTGATCAGATGGAGAGATGAAACCAAATTTGAAGGCATCAGAATATTTTATTGGGTTAAGATAAGAAATTGAATCCAAATAGAACCGACATCTTTCACCATTAACTTGCCGACTATAAACTTACCATCAACTTACCAGCTATATATACTTGCCAGCTATTAACTTTAAAAGCTTTAACTTGCCAGATACTTACTTGCCATCTATTAACTGAGCTTCAACTTGCCAGCTTTTAACTAAGCTTCAACTTGCAAGCTACTTACTTGCCAGCTATTAACTAAGCTTCAACTTGCCAGCTATAAACTTGTCAGCTTTTAACTTAGCTTCAACTTGCAAGCTATAAACTTCGCTATTCGCTTGCCAGCTATGAATTTACCAAATATCAAATTGTATTATATCAATATATCTTCAACTTGCCAGCTAAATACTTGCCAGATATAATTAACTTGCCAGATATCAACATATCTTCAACTTGCCAGCTATATATTTGCCAGATATCAACACATCTTCAACTTGCCAGTTATTAACTTAGCTTCAACTTGCCAGCTTATAACTTACCAGCTTTATATTTGCCAGATATTAACTTGCCAAATATCAACATATCTTCAACTTGCCAGCTTTCAACTTAGCTAATATTAACTTGTTAAACACATGACTTCAAGGATAAGAGAGCCAGCCAGACACCAATGCATCTTATGGCCCTACCCTTGAAAGTAATTATTTAATTGTATGCTGGACATCTGTTAATATGATCTGTGTGACTTTAAAGAAGCAGTTTGCAAACTTTTCAATGGCATTCCTCATTCAGTTGTTCTAAGAAGATTCTTTGCATTTTATTATAAGAGGTAGCCTGGGTTCACAATAATTCAGTAACTAATCTGATTAGTGGCTGCTTATAAAACATTCTATAACTTAATTTAAATCTAAACAGGAGAAGCCTTTGACACAATATTATCAAATTTCACAATTATTCACATACAAGAAACAAAGTTTGTTTGAAGAAGTTGTTGAATATTATCTTACAAATAAATGGCCAGTCAGCTCATTTAGTATCTTATTGTTATACACCGCAGCGGTGGTCTAGTGGTAGAGTGTACACCTTGCAAGCGAAAGATTGTGGGTTCGATCCCCGGATGGGTCATACCTAAGATTTGAAAGATGGTACTAGAAGCTTCCTCACTTAGTGCTCAGCATTTAGCATCTAGGTTTGGTTGGCCCGTTGTCAGTATAATGTGACTGGGTGGGGTATAATACCATGTGTCTGTGGCATGATTCTTCAGTGTGGCAGTGCTTAGAATACTGTCTCAAGTAGACAACGTCGTGATATTACTGAAAAATTGTTAAACACCATACAAGAACAACTCATTGTTACATTTGAAAGATAAAACAAATGTATGGCACCCAGACTTATGACAGTGATATAAATCTAAAAACACACATAGCAAATATAAAAAGCATACACATACAGCTGTTGCCAATGCTGTACTAGAATAAGCCCACATCAGGGTTCATGTTGCAGGCAAATGTTTGCAATATTTGTCAGATATACAACACAATATCTGTGGGACAAATAAATGTTACAATTAGCAATTAGCAAGTTTCGTAAAATTCTTTCCAGAGGCTGAAGTGAAAAAAAATCAGGAAAAAAAAAAAAAATCAAAAACAAGGAATTTGGTATGGGACACAATCAAAGGGTCATAGCTCTGTGAAAAATCATCTAACTGAAACACAAAGACACTATCCACATCTCCACTCGGTAGTGATGCATCTTGTCATATTTCATAAATTTCCATATAGATTGATTGATTGATTGAATATTTAGCGTCATTTTTATGCCATCGAGAGCTAACAGACAATCAGTTAACCTAACTACTGTTTCCTTGGATAAACCAGTACTCGAGCACATCCCATCTCCGCAAGTAACTGATAACTTTCCCACTTGAATCAGTGGTGAGAGACGAATGATAATGAGACACAATGCCGTATATCAATCATCACGGAGACTGTTGCCGGGCAGTGGATTCAAACTCATGACCCCTGGATTGATAGTCAGATGCGTTACCGACTGAGCTAATCGGGCCCATTTCCATATAGAAGTTGAAGAGATTAGCGCAGATAACGATTGATAATTAACCTAATAAAATGGCCGGCACTATGTGAAAAATCAAAACACAAGACAATTTGCATAGCACCACTTGGTAGTGATACATCCTAGCAAGTGTCATGAAATTACAACAAGAGGTTGTTGAGAAACAGACCATATAAGAATATTGTGATGCACAAATACATGCATGCAAGGATGGACTAAGCTGCATATATATATATATATATATATATAAATATATATATATATAAAGGTGCTTCCCCGAAATGGTTCAGAAAGCATAATAACATAACATTAATCACATACCAAGCTGTTTACCAGTATCTGTGTCCATGTGCATCACTTGAAAAGTAACCCAGTTAAAAATACAAAAATTATATGTCAGTATGAATTTATTGTGGTGAAAACTAGCAATGTCGGAATAACTACACATATCCTTCACAAAAAAAACAACCATTCTGTTAGATGTGATTAACATCAATAAAGTTACAGTGTTGTTTATATTTGACAAATCTGATTATTTTAAAATTGTGAATCTAAGAAAAAAAAAAATTTAGCCTGTCGTTTTACGTCACCTGTGACACTTATACGAATAAAAAAAAAAGATTTTTTTTTTTCTTCTTAAATCGGGAAAAGTACACTTGGCATTACTTTAAATAAAAAAAACATAAGGCTAGTGGTTTAATCATTGTATCTTCAAATTTTTTTTTTCTTTTCAATATAGCAGCAAATAACTGTACAGTAAGTCTTACAAATGGATATTCTCCCACAGTAATGTAGAGTACTGTGATATCGTGTTTCATTAATGAACTCCAATGACCTATACTAAGATGATGGCACACTAACTTACCTGTACTTATATCTGAGTGACCAGGCTTCATATCTGTGTTGTCCTGCAATTGATAAACAACACATGGTAAAAGTATGTACTTATTATAGATTGTTCATACATTATCATACAGAAAGTAGTGCAATTTTTACCATATATCTCATGAAATAATTATTATATGTTTTAACTTAAAATCTTATATGACATTGACTAATTTAACTCACAAGTAATTTCTCTATTTATCATTAACAGTGACCTTTACTTGACTTTAACCTCGACCTGATTTAACTCTAAAGTAATTTCTCTATTTATCATTTACTATGACCTTGACTTTAACCTCAACCTGATTTAACTCAAAAGTAATTTCTCTATTTATCATTACTATGACCTTGACTTTAACCTCGACCTTATTTAACTCTAAAGTAATTTCTCTATTTATCATTTACAATGACCTTGACTTTAACCTCGACCTGATTTAACACAAAAGTAATTTCTCTATTTATCATTAACCATGACCTTGACTTTAACCACGACCTGAACATTTTACCATAACATCAAAAGGAAAAAACATATTGAACAAACTTTTCCACAACACTTTACTGCACTGCATCTGCACATACAACCAATGGGTGTATAGAAACTATTTAATTTGTAGGAAATGGCGGGCAGGGCAATTTAATGCAAGTCTGAATTAAAAAGATTTATAATTAACTCACATTTTCTATTTATAGCCGAAATGCTTTTTGAACCTTTAATATAAAAGATTTTTTCAAGCAGTCAAACTTGTGTAAACCCCCTCCTCCACCCGCTTAACAAACAAAAAGACTTCATTTATACAGACAACACCAAAATAATCTTTTTTTTACAAACATAACTCAATTTTGCGCCAAATTTGGCAACTAATTTATTGGAAAAAGAAAATTTACAGACTCCTCTGGAATCTTTGTAGACTATCTTCCTACTTATTTACCCATGCAGACACATTAACTTGTCATACACCTCAAATATGACAAGAAAATTGTTGCAAATAATGAACGCCATATCTCTGCATTAATGACCATCCGATGAGAAGGGTCTTGTATGAATATCATTAAACAGAAACTATACGCAAAATTAGTCATATTTATTTTACCCATGAATCTTCATTACAATTAAAATTCGCTTTTTTCTATAACATTAAAAATTTTTGAAATCTTAAAAAAGATGTTACTATGATAAACAAGAGACCATATGAGCCTAAGTCGCTCACCTGATTCGTTTGTCAATTTATTTTTCAGATATTGACTGGACTAAGCTTATTAAGAATTTATAGATGCAAATTATCTGTTTTATCATAATATTTCAGTGTAAAAACCAAAGTACCCTTACTGGGCCCCATTGGATCCTTACCCTATCATTTCAACAAACTTAAAATTCTTAATTCGTATGGATCTTTTATACCAAATAATTATGAAGAATCTTTCTAGAAGATTTTTTGGAACTACAATTTTATCTCGTTTTAATGGATATTAAATACCCTTAACAGGACCCAGCCTCAACAAATTTGACCCCAGGGTCATTATCTGAAAAAACTTCACAGAGAGATTCATGTAAGAATGATTCACACAAAATGTAGTGAAAATCTGTCATAGTGTTATAACATAAAGTGGTTTGAAGCAAGTACAGAACAATTAATGATAGACACTCGCACAGCGATCATAAAAGCTCACAGTGAACCTTCAGCTCAGATGAGCTATCATCACACAGAGCAATCATAAAATCACACAGAGTAATAATAAAAGCTCACTTTAGCTCAGATAAGCTGACATCACACAGAGTAATCATAAGCTCACCTGTGAGCTTTTAGCTCAGATAAGCTAAATCACAAAGAGCAATCATCAAAGCTCACCTGTAAGCCATTAGCTCAGATAAGCTGCTCACACAGAGCGCTGATAGCTCACCTGTGAGCCTGCAGCTCAGATAAGCTAGCATCCCACAGAGCAATCGTAAAATCTCACCTGTGAGCCTTCAGCTCTTATAAGCTAGCAGCACACAGAGCGATCGTAAAATCTCACCTGTGAGCCTTAAGCTCAGATAAGCTAATATCACAAAGAGTGACCATAAGCTCACATCTGAGCCTTCAGCTCAGATAAACTAACATCACTCGGAGCGATCATAAAATCTTACCTGTGAGCCTTCAGCTCAGAGCTAGCATTTTGCATACCAGCACTTCACAATAACAAGGTCATAGTGTTTACTGAAGAAGTCGGTCAAATAAATGTAACTCAGGAAGTGGCAGTTACCATAACATTATCTACACTGATCCTGTACCGGTTGTCAGGTTAGTGCAAAGAGTTGGTTTTTAAGTGAAAACCTTTGCCAGTAGAGCGCGGAAAAGACAGTGGTTTAAATACAGAAAGACTGACTTTACACAGATTTCATGTATTTGTTCATCAGGTTTTATATCCACAAACAAATGCAGAAAGCCATATGTAATCTGTTATGTGTTGAAAATGGTGGTTAACCCCCAATGCCTTCATTACCAGCTCTTGTCTATCATATACTATAATAAAATGTACACGTAAAGATAAAAAGATAAACATTGTAGTAAATATATCACCTTGGCTGACAGCCATTTCACAACGTTGTAAACCCTGTGTACATTTCGTGGTAGGGCAAACACAATATTTACTTTAATTTATATTGAAAGGTTTCCAATCCATGATTTTCCTTCAATGTTTTTTTAACTATTTTTAGATAGGGGGGACAGGGCCATTTCACAGGAACGAAGCATGAGCGACTCTACACTGGCAGATTCAGACATTTAGGGGGAAGACACCACCCCCCCCCCCCACCCCCTCCGACATTTTCCAAAATCAGTCAAATCTGTGTTTGTGGTCACCTCTATCAACCAGCCACATGTCTTAAACAACCTTATTTTCTATTTTCATAATTTTAATTTTAATCACTCTACTTAGCAACCACCTGTCTAAAGGGGTCTCATTTACTGTTTAAGACAGGTTTTACTGTATATAAAAACATATACAAATACATATTTGGAACGCCTTGAATTTTGAAACATAAACTAGCACTAATGATATCTAAAACAATTCAATAAAGTAAAACCCCAATAAAGTAACACCCTAATTAAATTTCAGTTTCCACAATCAGTTACTTTAATTTATATTCCTCACCATGAATGGAAATTTGGAGTCCTTAAACGGTGTCTGTATGCCTGTCAGGGGCTGAGGTAGGTGGGTCAACTCCTGAAGAGAGACACAAAAATATTAACCACATACAAGTAATGTTATAAAATATAAGTCATATTATCAAAATTTAATTTAACTAATAACAGATAGCAATCAAGTTTCAAGAATGCGGCAAGTGCTCTTCATCCAAAATGAAAATGTTTTACTCGTACATTACACCATTTCAGTTTACCTCATTTTCCTATTCATATACAGGATCCTCCGTAACGGAGTGGGACATGGCAATGTCGATATCTTACAACCACTAACCACTCACCATTAAGGTGTTTGGTTCGATCCAAGCTGGGTCCAAATTATGTAAGAAATCTTCCAGTTACTTGCTGAAGGAAGGTGGTTCTACTCAGATTCATTCTGCGGTCTTATCTCACCAAGAAAACCTGAACATGCTATATTTAACTTGGTAAGTGTTGAAAATATAATTAATCCGCATTTATTTTCATATACAGTGAATGGTATGGAATAAAAATTGCTAGAGCTGAAAATATAATAAAAAAAAAAAAATAAAAAATTCTGAAATCTTGTGAAACACACTCTTTGTCTAGATCAAAGACCAAGATAGAAATGAGGAGCTCAGAGGCGTCACTAATGTAATTGTTTCAATCCTAAAGCAAGACGCCGTCTGGCCATATGTACATAAAAAGCATGTGTCAAAGAATTTCCAGTTGAAACACAAGCAGAAGAATGCAGTTTCATTGTAATCAAAAAAGCCGAGAACAATTAACCTGCCTATTCATACACAGGGACAGTTACATAAAGATGTCACATATAAACTTATGTTAAAAATAGTCCAACCAAACAATGTTCCACTGCAATTAAAAGGCAATTAATAATGCATAACGTTCCTAAGTAAGATAGGTGAATGAGGCTCATTTAAACAGCATCGGAAGACTGATTAACCGATATTAAAACTAATCATCAGCACACTGCCCTAGGTTAAAATACCCAATTCTTCAAACGTTAGTTAAAACATGACCAAATCCCCCCATAAACTATCAGATATAGGTCATACTTTCACGAAATTTAGCTAAACTTCCTTAAATCTTACACTTGTGTCGTCCTGACAAACATACCATAAACCCCCTAAATAATTGATTGAATATTAAGCGTCATTGTTATGCCATTGAGTGCTAACCTAATTACTATTTCATGGGATCCTGGTGGAAGGTAAACCAGTACTCAAGCACACCCAATCTCCGCAAGTAACTGATAACTTTCCCACTTGAAACAGCAGTGAGAGACGACGAATGATACTGAGACATTATGTCGTATTTCAATCATCACAGAGACTGTGGCTGGATGGTGATTTGAAGTAATGACCTCTGGATTGATAGTCAGACATGCTAACAACTGAGTTAATCAAGCCTGACACCCCTAATAAATGCAACCAGACAATGCATTTTGTGAAGGTTTTTTTTGTTTGGGGCCAGAGAAATCAGTTAATTTTGTAAGAAATGTATGTAAAATGCAATAAAACACACTGCTAGTGCTTAATGCGACATTTAGTCATTTAGTCAATCAACTCAGACTTTGTGTGTGTGTGGGGGGGGGGGGGGGCATTTACACACTAACCTGCTCAGTTATTACTTAGGCACAGTTAGCTCAGATGGTAACACATCCGACTATCAATCTAGGGGTTGTGAGTTTTAATCCCTGCTTAGTCCCTGTGATGATTGACACACAACATTGCATTTCATTATCATTAATCACTCACTCCGAATTCAAGTGGGAAAGTTAACAGTTACTTGCGGAGATGGATGGGCTCAAATACTGGTTAACCTTCCAAGATCCCAAGAAAGACTGGTTAGGATGATCATCAGTTAGTCCTTGATGGCATAGAAAATATGCTAAATATTCGATCAATCAATCAATCACCTTTGAATAGGGATTCATTTCCATCACATTCAAGTATATGTGGGGCCCCCAGTTATATAAGTAGATGAAGGCTTTTACAAGTAAGTGGCAAACTTTCTCACAAAAATTTTTGACAGACCTGTGCTCGAACACCCAACTCTAGTGGTGATATTCAAAGGTAAGTGACCTAGAGATGGGGCCTCAGTCCACTAAGCCACGAAGGAGGACCAGTTACTCCATTAATAATAACATGGGGCTCATTTTACTACGGTCAAAGGTCACCTCCAATAAGCAGCCACTTGCCTTGAACCAGCCGCAACTGCTATTTCCCCAAGTCTACACTTTCAGAACAAATTGACCTGTATTAACAAACAACCTGTCTAAAAAGGCTCCTTCTCTTGACTGGCAGCTTAACACAGGTTTTACTGTATCTATTCAGAAAATCTAGATATTGTAAAACTTTCGTAAACAGAAAATTGCATATAAGCGAAATATTATGTCTCTAAATTTATCTCATCATTGTTTTTTGAACAGTCATTAAATTCATGTTTCTCAAAAAAAGAAAAGAAAATTAAATACATTGAAAACCTTGAAAACTATACAAACCTTCAACATGTCTTCCACATTCTTCTGAAACAGAAAAAACAAAACAAAACATTCATTAATGATACACATTGTAAATGATGTATTCATCATTAACGCACACATTTAGATAAAACTAATGTTGAAAACACGTTTCTCAGACTACAAATGAATGTTTTACAGTTAAAATTGACTGATGATTCTGCAGAAATTGTGCAAATGGCCTAAAATGCAGTTAACAAGGTTATACAAGTATGATGTGGCCCTCTAGTTCATCGTAGGAGGGAAAGTACAGTTCATGGTTCATTTAGTGATATGTGCCTGCAAATTGCAACATTGATAAAGTTGTTAATGAAAATTGAATGCTGATGTACCCCAATTTAGTATTCAAATGATTTTTATTTAGTCAAAAGCATTATTTGAAATTCAAATTATTTATTTTATTTTTAGTTATGGCAGCCATATTGGATAAGGGATGGGTAAAAACACATTTTCTGGCAGGGGGACAGATAGAAGTGAAGTATAGTTTTTTAAGTTTGATACATTGTTCCAATTAGTTTCTTTAATATCAATAAATTTAGGTTTTCTTGAAGATGGATAGAGCTTTCTTTGCTGTATTTGAACATTTCTGGAAAACCGAAGCAGTTCTGCTGTGATTGGAGTTTTCTTGAAGACTGAAAAATTTATACTGTGTTTTAAGATTTCTGGAAGACTGAAACAAGTTTATGGGACTGAAGTCTATTCAAGCCTAAAATATTTCAGCTGTGATAGAAGTTTGCTGTCACTAAGTTTTCTTGAATGACTGAAACAGTTTTGCTGTGATCAACATTTTCTTGAGAAGATTGAAACAGTTTTGCAGTACTACATTGCTATTATTATCGTCTATCAAAACACAAACGTAATTATAACTTTTTAAATGGCTGGGCACTTTGCAATAACTATCAAATGCATCAGGTAACTCGGCTAGACAAACTTGCAAGGTACAATTAATACCGTCTGCAAAATACTTCAAATGTATATAGGAAGCCATTCCACAACAATCAGACTGAGCATGAAATGAGACAAATTTTCTCAAAGACAGTTTATGTCACTCAGGCAATGTCTGTTTGAATTTCAAATGCTCAATAGGATGTGTTTTATCTTTATATATCTGATGGACATCTTTATGAGCATTAAATTTTCAGAAGAGAGACTTTGTATAAGCTAGAAATAGCTTTCTTCTCAATTCTATTGTTATGTATCGCTGTATATTTGAATATATTTATATGTAATATGTTGAAAACGAATAAATATTGTTTAAACTAATTTCAATTGATTATCTGTCTGTTGGTCTCTATACTGTAACATGTTTTTTTTACTCTTAATTATAAATGAGCAGGTAAGAACTATAGGGGGTAGAGTAATGGCCGCTTAAAGCAGAGGTTGTTGGTTCAATCCAAGACTTAATCTGGTGATCTCTCAAAATTGACACTCGGTACCAGTTTTAACCAGATCAGAAAATAGATGCTAGTGATTCATGTAAGTCCCCCCCCTGCTTACTAAATGCAATTAACCCTTTAGTACATATAGACACCTTTCGACACCTAATATAGACACCTTTGGACACCTCTAATATAGACACCTTTGGACACCTCTAATATAGAAGGCTTTTGAATTATTGGGTGAATTACGTTTATATTAACTGGCAGAGTGGAAAACAGTGCAGGAAGTGTTCAGATTGCACATTATGAGCAATTTGAACTCTTCCTGCACTGTTTTGAAAGGCCTTCTGTGATTGGTGCGGGAAAAGGCGTATCTATGGAGTAAAGGGTTAAAATGTCTGAGCCAAACTGGTCCTATTCTTGCCATCACTCAATTTGGCACCCTGGAACCACACGCCTAAGGGTTGGTAATTTAACCCTTTTATTTCATAAGGAGACCTTTGAACATCTCTAATATAGAGGTTCTGCACTGTTTTTATGCTTTATCAGAATAAATAGGTAAAATGTATCTATTCATGGAACTTGACTATGTGTGACTTTTGAGCTTGGAAGAGTCCAGTTAAAATGCATATGGAGTAAAGAGTTAAGCATAATAATGATTGATTGATTAATTAATTGAAAATTTAGCCTCATTTTTATGTCATTGATCAGGTTATCTAACTACTGTTTCCTGGGATCCTGGACCATTAGCCAGTACTCCAGCACACCCCATCTCCACAAGTAAGCATAATAATAAACATGACAAAAAAATGATAAACTGTAAATGAAACCCAAACCTATCTGCAGAGTGATTCTATCTTTATCTGCAATCTGATAAAACTGATTTAGGCCGTCCTTAAAAAATAGTTGTTTGCCATGCTCCTACCTACTTACTACTCAAATTTATTTATTGCCTTTCAAAGAGTTAAAAATAATTTTTCAAAATCTCGGTCCATTACTGTTTACCTAAATGACTATGCAAAATAAAAATTTGGCAAAAAGAGTTTGGTAACTAATATAATTAACAGCCATCATAAATCACACTTGTTGAAAGTGAATCTGAACAATTCAATAAAAATTATGCATAACACCACACAAACCCTCGCTCACTTCCCTTTTACTTAATCTCATTTCTTTCCTATGTCCTCTGCATGGGTGACTCTTAGACAAGTTTGAACTGTTCTAGCTGCACTATATGCTAAGGCCAAAATTAATTAATTAATAGATTATCATCTTCGCCTGCCCCCTAATTTCCATGCCGCCCCAACCCTTTTTATTTTCTTTAAAAAAAAACACAAAATAAAACAAAAACAAATTTTGAAAAAAGATAAATAAAATATAAAATCCCCACCCCCATCCGTTTTTTAAGAAAAATTTGGATGATAATCTAAAAATTTATTTATAATGGCGCAATTCACAATTTATATAATAATTATAAAAAAGTTATCTTTTCATAAACTACCACAGTCAAAGGATAGAGCGTCCGTCCCCCTCTTATGCAGAAGGTTGTGGGTTCAATCCCCGGCAAGGTCGAACCAAATACTTAAAAAATGGTATTAGAAGATTCCTCGCTTGGCAATCAGCATTTGAAGGATTGTTCTAGGTCTAGGTCCGGTGTCAGTATAATGTGACTGGGTGGGGTATCGTACTATGTGTCTGCAGCATGATACTCCAGTGTGGCAGCACTTAGAATTCTGTTTCAAGTAGACACTGTCGCGATATAACTGAAAGCAGCGCTAAACACAATACACCAAACAAACATCTATTCATAAACAATTTGATTGTTTCATAAATATTATAATATGGTGAATTCTGTTTCATTTATTTTATAATAAGGGAAATTATTTTTCAATTATTATGTAATATGGTAATTTCTTTCCATTTATAATTGCAATGTGGCGAATTCTTTTCCAACAAAATTTTTTATAAATACTGCATAAATTTACGAGTGAGTTCTGCATGAATCTGTTTCATTGTAACCAGAATTTGTCAGGAAACAAGTCTGGGTTAATTATAATGGACAGCTTCTACATCACAAATATGTAATGACAGGCTTAACCGGGTATAATTACAAACTAATATTCAATCTATAGTGTTGCTATGACAACCAATTTATGAAGTATGGTGTGATGTCTTTAAAATAATAAACTGAGCTTTAATGAAGCAGATTTTTATCAGATGAATAACAGAGTAGAATTCTGGTCACATTATACTTCCTGGAAATATCAGGCTACCGATTTTCAGCACTTAACCATGCTTTTTTTAAAATGCATGTAGAAATTTCTGGCACTTGGATATTTGAAGTACTTGTCTCAGAAGAAGAAAAAAGGCAAACAGATAAAACAAATGCAATATTTCGAAAATCAAAAATTTTAAGTTGTGCCTTGTGGCTTCAGACATCTCTATCTATGCCTGCACAATATCCTATAAAGGACAATATATATATGCCTACACAATATTTGTCCTATTAAGGACAATATGCCTGCACAATCTTTGTTATAGAAAGGACAATATGCTTGCATAATATTGGTTACATAAAGGACAATATGCCTGTACAATCTTTGTTATATAAAGGACAATATGCCTGTACAATATTGGTTACATAAAGGACAATATGCCTGTACAATATTGGTTACATAAAGGACAATATGCCTGTACAATATTGGTTACATTAAGGACAATATGCCTGTACAATCTTTGTTATATAAAGGACAATATGCTTGAACAATATTGTCCTATAAAAGATGTCCTAAAGGAGATGCAAAAACAAGGATTTGGTAATAGACAGAATAAAAAAAAAATGTTGAACCAAAACACAAAGACAATATGCATATCTCCACTTGGTAGAGAGGCAACCTAGCAAGTTTCATAAAATGCCAACCAGAGGTTGAAGAGAAATGGTGTGGACAAAAAAAATAATTATGAATTGCTCTTAGCACTTTATGATCAATCTGTTGTGTCAATATTTCAAGTAAAAATGTATCTCTAATTAAGTCTTTAATACTTAACAGCTCATCCATTAAAACCTTTATGCTTCCGACCCAAGATCTAAGAGTTGAAGGTTCGATCCCTGGCCTATACAATGTGTTTTGTCCTTGAGTTAAGACATTTATTAGCATGAATTGGAGAAAAAACAACAGATTTTCAATCAATGTAAAACAAAAAGGTTCAATTTTTTAATGGGGCTTAACACCATTTTTCAACACATTTCAGGTTACTAATGGAGGAAGACCTCAGAATGAATCCGAGTAGAACCACCTTCCTTCCTCGAGTAACTGGCAAACTTTCTCACATAAGTTTTTTGAAGCGAGCAGGATTCGAACCTACAACCTTAGCGGTGAGAGATAAACGTTCTTGAGACAGCACCCAAGACCACTCAGAGGACTCCAAAACAAAGAATAAACTATGCTATAAGATTAAATGTTTTTGAATATGAGGAACAAATAACCATTAAATCTCAGACAAGTCCTCCATTGGATCAGAACTACAGAATACATTAACATGAGATGCAGCAAGACAGGTCAAGCTGTTTTAACTGCAGCAGACAGACAACAGCAACATTGCAGACTAATTCAATAAAGTATTATTGAAATAGATGGTTTTCTTTGCCTGGCATATATTGCCAATCAGAGCATACAGCAATTCTTTTACTGCATTGTGCTTGTCTGACATCCTCAACAGCACAGGGATTGTCCCTAAAATGTCAATTTCAGAATCTGGTGCACAATTACCAGAGTCCCTCCAATAGTACAGGGATCATCCCTAAAATGTCAATGTCAGAATCTGGTGCACAATTACCGGAGTCCCTCCAATAGTACAGTGATCGTCCCTAAAATGTCAATGTCAGAATCTGGTGCACAATTACCGGAGTCCCTCCAATAGTACAGGGATCTTCCCTAAAATGTCAATGTCAGAATCTGGTGCACAATTACCGGAGTCCCTCCAATTGTACAGTGATCGTCCCTAAAATGTCAATGTCAGAATCTGGTGCACAATTACCGGAGTCCCTCTAATAGTACAGTGATCGTCCCTAAAATGTCAATGTCAGAATCTGGTGCACAATTACCGGAGTCCCTCCAATAGTACAGTGATCGTCCCTAAAATGTCAATCAGAATCTGGTGCACAATTACCAGAGTCCCTCCAATAGTACAGGGATCGTCCCTAAAATGTCAATGTCAGAATCTGGTGCACAATTACCGGAGTCCCACCAATAGTACAGGGATCATTCCTAAAATGTCAATGACAGAATCTGGTTCACAATTACCGGAGTCCCTCTAATAGTACAGGGATCATCCCTAAAATGTCAATGACAGAATCTGGTGCACAATTACCGGAGTCCCTCCAATAGTACAGTGATCGTCCCTAAATTGTCAATGTCAGAATCTGGTACACAATTACCGGAGTCCCTCCAATAGTACAGGGATCTTCCCTAAAATGTCAATGTCAGAATCTGGAGCACAATTGCCGGAGTCTCTCCAATAGAACAGTGATCGTCCCTAAAATGTCAACTGATGTCAATGTCAGAATCTGGTGCACCATTATCGTAGTCCCCCCATTAGCAGGACTGTCAAAATCCTAAATTTAGTCAAATCAAAGTTTGAAATAGACAATCATCATTTTTGAGGGTCGGTCGGAACCAACAAACCAACAACACATGGCTTTTTTACCTTATTAAACAGAGGCCGACATTCGATAGCTTCCCAATTCATTTATTTTTTCTTACATTAGGGGATAAAAAAATGGATATGAAGTATAATTGTTATATCTGATAATTATTGGTTAGAACAAGATCTTAACAGTGTTCTGCTTCATTTTCCAGTTTGCTTAAGCTTTAAAAAAAAATCCTATTTCCATCAACTTACCATTATAAAAGACATAAGAAATCAGCCTAACAGTTTTCCATCCGGATCAAATTGTTTAACTGACCAACCTGTGGTCAAATAGATTACAATATTTCTCAACTCCACAGTATCAACAGGTGAAGGACCTTTATAACTGTCTATCAAAACAACTATTAATAGATCAGACCATAAAGTTCAAATGGTCAGACAAGCACTGGATAATATAGCATGTTATCTGAATGTTAAATCAAATATATTTGTGACAGACCTTGATGCCACATTCACAGCTACCATAAAGGAGTCTGTTTAATATATCAGCGATTATTTTTGCAGGCGACAAATGAAATCAATAGTTGACTGTCCAACTTAATATGCGTAAATATTGCTGGACTAAATAAAGTTTGTATTTGTTCATATTTATTAATAGAGTTAAGCCCAATTTATTACACATAAGTTACATGGGGAGAGAGTTGATAGGACGTACTTAAAGGCACCAAAGTATATATACTGAACCTGAATATATCTGTTCCACTTGCTGTGGAGAACCCTGTAGCTATCCAATCAGGCCAGCTCAAACACTTAAGATTATTCAGGGCTTTTAACCCTTATTAGCCCTTTACTTCATATAGATGCCTTTTGACACCTCTGATATAGACACCTTTGGACACCTAATATAGACACCTTTGGACACGTTATATAGAAGCTTTTGAATTATTTGGTGAATTATGTTTATATTAACTGACAGAGTGGAAAACAGTGTAGGAAGTGTTCAGATTGCTCGTTACAAAGGTCCTGCACTGTTTTCCAAGGTCTTCTGTGATTGGTGGGGAAAACGCGTATCTATGGAGTAAAGGGTTAAACAGAGACCGAATTCTGTGGCTACCCAATCGAAGTTATCCAAAAGATGACCAATTTTACACTTGTTGTTTGTTGGGGGGTTTTTTCAGACAAAAAAATGGAAAACTTTGCCACATGATGGAAACACCTTCAACATTTTTATCAATTTATGTACTGAAGAAAAAAAAATTCTACTAATAAAACAGTCTTAACTAATCTGCAGACGTTCACAAGGTGATCACAAAAGCTCACCTTGACCTTTAGCCAAGGTGTCCTTAAAGCATTGCTTTTAAATATTGACAATTACCTCAGGTATATTTAATCTAGGTCGATGTTTCAACTTGGCACCATTCACAGCACCATTTCTGTTTTCCTCTTTAACCTGCAGAACTGAAAATGGATCTAAACTTGGTTTTGAATCCTTTCTCTCCATAGATTTGGTAGAGGACTGTTGACTATTGGAAGAACTTTTTGTTGAACTAGATCCTGGCCTTAATTGGTTAACATTTGTGTTTGGTTTTGAAAGGTTACCAGTAATTAACTCCTGCTTTAATGACTGAAGAACAGGCTCTCTGCTGATTGGCTGATGTTTTGCAGAGTATGTCACTGGTTCTTTCTCTTTTTTCACTGATAGGTTAACACTATTATCAGGTTTCACTGACTTTTGCACATTCGTTTTTTTAATATTGTGAGAACTAATTTCACTCTTTTGATCAGATCGATGCGAAGTTGAATTCACAGTAGTTGATATACTGGACTCAGCATTGCTGGAAGAATTTCTATTACTTGAACCGCTCACAGAATTCAAGGATTTTGGTTTTGTATTATTCTCAGCACTTGCTACCATATTGGTTGCAGAATTTTTCGTCCTGTTACTACTAGCACTATGTGAATCATTATAAGCACTTAGTCTGGAGTCTCCAGCTCTCTGAGACACAGCTGTATCACTGGTAGTTCTACCTGTTTCATAAAGCTTTTTTGATATCTGGTTTGCATTACGATTAGACGAGGCAAACGCAAATGCCTTGTCCTGGCGTTTGGCAGGTAGTGGTGTTGACGGCTGCCGCTCGACACCCATCAGCTCGTGCTGTTTCCTACTCATTATGGCGGTAACACTGGCCTCGTATGGACCAAGTATGCGATCCATCTTTCGCTTATCCTCGGCAGCCTCTGATACCTACAATTATATAAACATCGTGTTATGGATAAGTAATTATAAATATGTAAAAGGGTTTAAAATTTCTTATGAAACTATCCGTCCTCCCTTTACAACATTTTTAATCTGATGCTTAAAATCAAAGAAATATTAGGGTCAGTTTTTTAAATCTTACTTACTCATCATAGCGATGGACAAGTAGAGTAGAATTTTCTAACCCTGATAAAAGTGCCACACTCATGCACACATGATGTATATATATGTATTCAAATTTTCAAGTCAATCACCTGAAAACTGTCGTTCATTCCACAAGCTGCTGACAAACCAACCGACCAAAACACCAACCAAAACTTATATAGGGGATATATAGGAGTCACTATGTCGGGGCCTATAAGACTAACTGACACAGCGACTCCTCTATACCCCTTATTAGACTGTTTGCAGGAGTTAAAAAAACAACCACACCAAATGACACAAATGGAACTAAACGGACTGAACCACATCAAACTAAATCACTTGAACCACACCAATTGGCACAAAAGAACTAATTCAATCCAACCCAACCAATTGACACAAATGGAACTCATTCAATCCAACCAAACCAATTGACACAACTGAAACTAATTCAATCCAATCGCACCTACTGACACAAATGGAACTTATTCAATCCAACCAAACTAAATGATAAAAATGGAGCTAATTAAATCCAATCAAACCAATTGATACAAATGGAACTTATTCAATCCAACCCAACCAAATGATACAAATGGAGCTAATTTAATCCAACCAAACCAATAAATACAAATGGAAATAATTCAATCCAATCGCACCTACTGACACAAATGGAACTAATTCAATCCAACCCAACCAAATAAAATAAATGGAGCTAATTTAATCCTACCAAACCAATTGATACAAATGGAAATATGCCATTTGACACAAATGAAACTAAATCTATTTAACTACATCAATTGATCTACATTAATGTTAATTGAACTCAATTAGACTATAGTATAATATCAACATTTCTTGACCTACATTTTTATTAATTGAACTCAATTAACCCGTAGTATAATACTGATCAACCAACATTTCTTGACCTACATTTACATCAACCGAACTCAACTAAACTATGATATATATAATTATATCAATTATATCTACCAACATTTCTTGATCTACATGTTTATAGTAAGCTGTATTAAATAACTTACTGTACAGAACATTTTGTGATCTAAATTTATTGATCACAACTATAACATAGCCTGGAGCCAGACATAAATGGTAACTGCTGACAAGAAAAACAACAGACAGACAGTTTCAGGTAAAATCAACATTTTTATTTTTAATAACTAATTGTTTTTTGACATGCCAATTCCGATAACATTTTGTGAAATGTGTTGTATTATTATTGTATTAAAGCCATGTATTAAAGTTCTATTTAAAAAAAAAACGGCCTAATAATTAAGTTAATTTTTTAACCACTTTACTCGGTTCAGATTCCAATAACCAATGAAATAGCGTCATTTTATAGGGCATATCTAAAGTATATAGAGCATCATGAAAAAAATTGTTTAGGATAAAAAACTCAAACTGCCCAGTTCGCAACAGCTAATGTTAACATCATGCTTCCTAGCGACACATGCGGTGTTAATATAAAACATTAAACACACAAAGATACCTACTCTAAATGAGGCCCAATGTGTTTTTATTAAAAAAAATGTGGATAAATCGGGAATGAAAGAGCCCACATATTTCTGTAGGGGATCAGTTACAAACCAATTAACTTACAGCGTTTGTATACCATAAAATATCATCCATTCAATCATTTCAACATGGCAGGCACTAAATATGATCAATATCGTTCAGATTTGCTCATCTCATGTGTTAAAAATTTGTATTGTTTTGCCATGTAAATTATTTACTACACTTTCCTACCTGCATGCCAACATGTGTACACAACAGATTACAACTATCATGAGTTATATACTAGAACTACAATTGGTACTATCTAATGTAACCATGTTTACCAATCCTCGTCCATCACTTGACAACTAAACAATTAAGGCCATTCTGAAACACAAACTGTAAATTTGGAAATTCATATTTACCACTATCTGGCTGCCAAGTTATGAGAAAGGCAATGTTACAGCATTTATCATTAAAGATAGAGGACATTAACTATCAATATAAACTAGAAAGAAATAGATGCTATTGATTGTATTTGGAATAACATAACATCAGTCTAAACATCACATAAATATTTGATGCAGCAAAGCCACAAAACCAAAATGCACTATTAGATGCCCACCCAACCCACTCCTGCACCTGAACAAGACAGCTCCTGTTTGGCCTTACATTTCACTTGCCCGCTCCTTAATGGCCTTACATTAGACCCAACCCGCTCCTGTATAGCCTTACATTAGATCCGACCCACTCCTATATGGCCTTACATTACACCTAACCCACTCCTGTATAGCCTTACATTAGACCCAACCCGCTCCTTTATAGCCTTACATTAGACCCGACCCACTCCTGTATGGCCTTACTTTAGATACCCATCTGACTTGCTTCCTTATGGCCTTATTATACATGTATTAATAAATTATATTGGCAGAATGTTAGGGTTTGAGGTGGGAGAAAAAAATGAAAATGATCAAATTTACCAGAACACAAAGTGTACAAGTACTAATAATCAGTGCTACAGAATGATAAGTTTTTCTTCAAATGCGTATATTACCCCTTGAATAAGTATGCAATACTTATTTTCAAAATGTTAAATGAAATTGAGAATAACCAATGCTTATTTTACCCTTTATTTAAATTTCAATGCTTTATTCAGAAATGTCAGTGCTTATATACCCCCAAACAGTGCTTATCTGGAGCACTGTTTTAATAAACTATGATTTTCTGCTGGAGAAATAGATGATAAGAAATCTGATACCATTTGCAATACTGCCACATGATGTTTCTGACCCATTTCTTTCAGGTATTACTACACAGTTGAAATTTGTTCTTTGTTCTTTATAAAATAAGGTCTAAGATTTCCATGATAAAAAAAATCCACTTAAATTGCCTGTTATAAAGTGACTGTTTTTTTTTTTCATAGCTGGAATGATTCTCACATAAAAAAGCACAATAACTGGTTTCCTTAAAAGACAACACAGTGACACCAAAATGGCAAACATTTGTGCCAATTTATGTAAGACGGACAGACATCCAAGCTTAAAACAGTATCGGCTCAAAAGATGTTTATTTGTTGACGCTACTTTCTCACGTAAAATTTATGTACCAAGCTGGGCTCCAACTCAGAACCTCAGTGATGAGAGACAATTGATCTTGAGATGACGCTTACGACCATTCAGCCAATGTGGACCCCATGGGTGCAGGTAAATGATTTCTAAACGTCTATAACACTAGCAATGAAGGTTACCCCATCTCCCATCTTTGTGCCATATGATATAGAATACAATATAAGTGGATTTACAACATGTTCGGCTAACAACTTGTACATATGACTGTCAAATTCACATATTTCCGGCAATATTGAGGTATGGATAACTACAAATACACATTCTTTGCATCTATTTTATATACACCAGTCCAGACACCTTCTGGTGGTTAATTCTTGGCACAGTCTCACTGTGTGCAGCTGTTTATCACATAGAATATGAAAATAAGTGAGCAGGATTATAGCAGCCTGCCTGACCCTGGTTGACCCCAGTCACGTATAGTACTATCTGTATCATCCTAATGAAGGGTCACTTAGACCTAATGAAGTATATGCTTACTCTGTCAATATTACTAACTCTTGGCTTTCTATGTATCTCCATACAAAGCTTTTGGTAAACAATGTCGAGCCAGTTCAGAATGCAAGAAACTTGCAACCCGATCATGTTGTTGTTTGGCTCTCAGTCGGTATAGTCAGTATATAAACACCACTTCTCAGTGATAAAGGAATTGTACAAAAACAAAGATTTAGGATATATTTGGAAGAGTCTTTTAATAAATAAATTCTGAAGTCTATTTATAGATATATTTGGAAGAGTCTATTTTTAGATAAATTTGGAAGTCTATTTATAGACATATTTGGAAGAACCTAAGATTATAGATATTCTGTAATTCCAAGCATATGTAGTGTCGGCTGCTGGTACTTAACTTTTCACTCCGTAGAAGTAATTACAACATTCCTACTAACACAATCCACAACAAGAAGTCCTTAGACAATTATATGTGGCAAATGGGCAGAGCGACTTTGAAAGACTCTCTCATGGTCAATTGTCATTTTTCATCAGTAATGAATTCTCAAGAAGACAAGAGTGTGGACGAATCTCACCATAAAATCATAACATTCATCTGATTTTGTAATGTTTATTTGTAGATCAATACCTACAGCTGAAACAAAAGCCCATAAAAATTGTTTTGTAATCCATTAGTAGTATTGTTATTTGACCTCAGCGGTGACCTAGTGATACAGTTCCCCACATCACAGACGAAATGCCATGGTCTCAATCCAAAGCCAGGTCGTACCAATGACTGGAAAAATGTAACCAGAAGCTTTCTCGTTTACGCTTCAGCATTTAGAGGATAGTTCTTGACTGGTTGGGCTAGTGTGGCCAGTATCAATACAAAGTGATGACTGTCTTCCATCTAGTGTTTGAATATTTATTTTTTATGCTATCAAGGGTAATCAGACAATATTAATATTGGGGTCAGGGGTCGTGAGTTTGAATCCCAACCCAGCTATTTGGACAATAAAGACAAGTCCAGAACTCAGTTTTACTTGGAGTACTTTAAAGAGCGACTATCCATGCCCAATTAGCTCAATTGGTAGCGTGTCTGGCTATCAATCCAAGTGTTGCGAGTTTGCTCTGATCAGTAATATGTAGTGTGTCAAGACTATCCAGCAATGGATAACGCATTCCCATCAGATCACAGTCTCCATGACGGTGTATATATATGGCATTGTCCCATTATCATTTGCCTTTCACTGCTGATTCAAGTGGAAAAGTTTTCATTTTTGTGTGGACATGAGGTGTGCTCATGTACTGCTGGTTAACTTTTCAGTATCCTAGGAAACAGTGGTTAGGTTAACTGATCGTCTGTTAGCCCTCGATGGTATAAAAATGCTGCTAAACATACAATCAATAGACCCGACTGACAATTCCAGAATTTCATTAAGATTAAGTATACATTAATTATACATTACACATATATATTGTTACATATATTGAAGGACCTTTCTCGATTTCTTTAAAAAATAATGTTAATTTTCCCAAAGTCAGGGGCACCGACGCCATTCCCAAAAGTGCCAGCAAGTTCCCTGAAAACAAATCAGCTATGATTTTTCACCCTACCCCACATCTGAACAATCCATTCTAACGTCCTTGACTTACCCTGGTTTATTGTAACATACATAAGATCAATGTTTTCATCAATACTGGAGCCATCTGCTACAAGCATGCTATGCAGCTCCTATATTGCCCTGTCAGCAATGTTCTTTAATCACTAAGCTGTATGAGGACTTTATATCTCATTTCTGTATTTTATGTGTAATTCCTTTGGTAGTTTACCTAACATTTGAACACCAACGTTTGAGGATCCATTAATTTGTACATGTTAATTAATGAGTAAGTGATGCAGAAGCTGAGAACAAGAGGCCCAAGAGGGCCTGAGGACGCTCTACTGACTCATAGTGGCCATAGCACTTTTTGAAATTCTCCTATGCAATAGAAACATCGGGGCGGGGTCATTTTTAACTCTAGGGACACCATTTGAACAAATCTAACAAAACTATAGTTGGTCATCATTACTACATAAACATTTTGAAAATCTGTTGGACTGTTAATGAGAAGAAGATTTTTTAAGTCTTGAAATATTTTTAGTAACGGCGGCCATCTTGAATTTCAGACCGAAAAAATAAATTCTTCTGTATAGTCTCCTACGCAATAGAAACATCCCTGTGAAATTTCAGTTTAATTGGCCTAGTGGTTTCAGAACAGATGAAAGAAAAAGAGAATTTTCTGTTTTCCCATAGTATCCCTATGTAAAATTCTAAGTCTCCTTACAGGGCCACTATATAATTAGCCCCTAAATTCTTATATGCAATCAAACCCCTACACATAGGGATAATTTATATCAAATATGTACAAATCTGACATGCCAGTTCTTAAGAAAACGATTTTACTAATTCCCAATTTGTACCCTTTTGGGGCCCCTCCTGACCCCTTAACCCTTTACTTCATATAGACGCCTTTGGACACCTGTAATATATACACCTTTGGACGCCTAATATAGAAAGCTTTGAATTATTGGGTGAATTATGTTTATTTTAACTGACAAAGTGGAAAACAGTGCAGGAAGTGTTCAGTTTGCTCGTTACAAGCAATCTGAACTCTTCCTGCACTGTTTTCAAAGGCCTTCTGTGATTGGTGCGGGAATAGGCGTCTTTATGAAGTAAAGAGTTAAGACATAGGAACCCAGTCATTTTTACAAATCTGAACCTCCTTCACCAAACAATGCTTTAGTGAAGATATAGGCAAAATCATTTCCATTTAAAAAAAAATATATATATATATATTATAATGACACGTGTCCCCTAATTGAACCCTCGGGGCGGGGTCATATTTAACCCTAGGGACACCATTTGAACAAATCTAACCAAACTATAGTTGGTCATCATTACTACATAAACATTTTGAAAATCTGTTAGGCTGTTCATGAGAAGAAGATTTTTTAAGTTTTGGACTATTTTTAATAACGGCAGCCATCTTGAATTTCAGATCGAAAAAAAAAAATCTTCTGTATAGTCTCCTATGCAATAGAAACACCCATGTGAAGTTTCAGTTTAATTGGCCAAGTGGTTTCAGAGAAAGTGCTGCTGACAGACGACAGACGACAGACGTCAGACGACAGAAGACAGACAACGGACGACTGACAACGCGCCATCGCATAAGCACTTCTGGCCTTTGGCCAGTAGAGCTAAAAATGGAATCTACAAAACATATTTAACATGACCTCTTATAACCAGTGGTGTTCATATGATTCTTTAACTTGCTCAGCATATAAGATTCCTTCCATGAACTACCTATGCTACAGAACTGTTAATGCCCTGATCTGACTACAAATCTCCATCTACACTTGACCTTTAACCTATAGATGCTTACTATAATAATCTGTGATCTTTGTTGCTGGCCCTGTCCATTACACAGTGTGATTTTTTAACTAACTGAATGCCAAACAATGTAGACCCTCCTCACTGCGAGTTATTTACATGATAATCTCGGTTACATTTTTCACATATTTCTATTGTTTAAAATAATGAGAATTGATGTTCACAAACAATACATTAAGAGTTCACAAGTTGAAAAATCTTTTAAAATTCGCTTTTCATTACTACAATTGATGAATTAACAAACAAAATGAATTCACTTCGCCTGAAAGATGTGGTAGATTTAATCGCAGTGACTGAAGTAATAATTAGTGTGTCTGTGTCTAGTTGTATCTTTTAAGCAATACATTTAATTTAAGTATGTGCGGGCTTGAATAATGGTGTGGTGGTCTGTCAAAGGAAATACAATTTTTATAAACGTGTATGTATCAGTTCCTTGTGTGGAAATCAGAATATGTGAGTCTACATTTCAGTCAAATCCTCAAAAAGGTGCAAAAAGTGCAATCACTTATAAAAAAGCGAAAGAGGGACACGGACATACAGACAGAAAAAGGAAGAAACAGACAGACATAAAGATAAGGCGAAACTTAAGAGAAATGGAGAAAAAAGTGCAGAGACAGACAGGTGAATAGATAAAGAAAGAGAAAATGAGACAAAGAAAGAGAAAAAAAGAGAGAGATTGACTCCACATATAAAACATTATAACCTAGTATGGAATATTTTAATATTCACCTTTACTGGGGCATCAAAACTGACATTGGAACCCATAGATGCATATGTCTGTGGCCTAATCTTGGCTGTTTTGGCCTCCTGGTCTCGCTTGTCTTTCTGTGCCTGCTTAGCCAAGTTCTTTAGGTCCTCCTTGGACAGGGACTTCAGCTGTATCATGCTACAAAGTAAAACAAGTAGAAATAAGTATAACGCCGACCATAGACCTGCAATAAGACGTTACTGCTGTTATAGTCTACTGTAAAAATTACAACTTTTGTCAGCATCGAGTCGGGTCTGGTTAGCCCAGTCAGTAGTCGGTCTTGACTTCAGTGCTTGTGAACTTGAACCCTTATCTGGGTAGTCTCCGGGATGATTGTTTAACTATATTGCATCTACTTGTCATTTGTTTCTTACTTCTGTTTCAAGTTTGAAAGTTATCAGATACTTTCGGATCCCAGGAAAGAGTGGTTAGGTTAACTGATCACCCATTAGCCTTCGCTGCCGTAAAAATGACGCTACATATTCAAACAAACAAATTGTCAGCATCAAGTGCAGATGCTAAGAATATAGCTCTTACAGTATAACCAACAAAACAGAAACAACTCTTCCCTTCCCCACAACCTATTTTTATCCTAAATATTAAAGGCCTTTCAGGTCTGAGCCTTGCGCAGGAGTAGGAAATAAATAGGCTACACAAAGAAAAGACACACCAGCAGCCAAATTGAATGATAATAAACACATGTTTTTTTGTTGTTTTTTTCTCACTCGATGTGACTGTGTTAGTCGTAAACATCCATTCTCTATTTACTTTGTACAGTGCATAGTATTTTTGTAACTGCGATGTCAGTCTACACATAGAACATGATATCTCCTGAATCAGGTCTATTAATTCCTAACGAAAAAAAAGCAGGGAATTCCATGCCTGTCCCACAATTCATAGCAATTGAATGACTACTAAACTATAACGTCAAGCAATCTTTCCTTGAAGCAACGGACCAATCAATGGCCCAAATGTGCTGTTACTTTCTACAGACTAAAATGTGACTGTTATTCAATATTTTTAAATTAGCACCATTATTACCTTTTGGTATACTTGACTAATATTGCATTTTAAGTCAAACATAGTGTCTTCAAATTAGGAGAAAAATCTCCTTATTTGGAATTTAGAGAAGTACTTTGACGGGAGGGAGAAGTACTATGACGCGAGGGAGAAGTACTTTGATTCGAGGAAGAAGTACTTGACACGAGGAAGGAGTACTTTGACGCAAGGGAGAAGTACTTTGGCGCGAGGAAGAGGTGAAATGTCATTATCGACTTTTAAAAACATACACATAAACAGCTGTGTTCTTGATTTACTACATGTTTTGTAAAAAAAAAAAATTGTACATCTCTTTACGACTACACATTCATTGTGTGGTTTCTATTAATTAAATATTTGTTTATGAATGCATATACTTGAAAATGAAAACTAAACATTTATCATTGAATGGGAGATTATTTAAATAAACAATGATCACTAAAAAAAAATAAAATAAGTTTGAATTTCTTTTTAATTTTAGAGCTTGTGTGTCTAATGGTGGTTGGTTGTTTCTGCCCGGATGTAACAAGGTTTAGCTTAGACATTGTCAATATAAGCTTGTCTGCAGACAGAGCAGTGTCATCTTGTATGTACCACTCAAGGCGATCCTGATCCATTTCATTAGAAAGACTATTTTTCATAGAAGGGGCCACTCATGCAGAGGCATCTTCCACAAAAAGGTTTCAAAAACATCAGGTAGCCAAGAAATGGGTAGCCAAGAACTAAGCGATACGATTAACAAGACATATCAGCTCTAGAGAGAAAATGTATTCCTGTTTTTATAGGAGACAAATGATATTCCTATGGCAAACACATTATTTTAATAATTTATATGTGTGCATCAAAGACCACTAGGACAAGTAGTTCACTGTTGTCAAAAGGGAACAAACATTTGGAAGCAGTGTATATTCGGAAAAAGTGTCTTGCTCAAGGACACCATACATAGCTGTGGGAGAGATTGCCAGGGACTCTGATTATCAACCAATAAACCGTTATAATGCAATTATAATTTGTTGTTTTGTGTAACTTTCGATAGACTGCCTCTACTTTCGTTATTGGACTGCTGCGCGTACGATCCAATGTTTACACTGTTACCCCCTATTTGATTGGTCCATTCTATTTTTTAAACCAATCATAAACAGCTATAGATGCATTTTATCGACTGCCTCCAGTCACTAAATCTATTGCATGCAGTAGCCAGTCTACAAACTTTCATTTTCTAAGAACAGGAAGTAGAGTAAACCAGTCTAATATGACGATTACATATTAAGCAAGGCTTATTCTGTAATTGGTTCCTTCACATTTTCATTTCCTTTACAATCAATTCGAAAGAATCACAAGCCAGAGCCGTAGCCAGAGTTTGATTTTACAGGAGGCACAATCCCAGTGGTGTCATGGGGCATGCTCCCCGAAAATCTTTTTTTAACTCCAGCATGCATTTCCTGCGTTTTCAAGATATCTGAGAGACATTTTAAGCCGTTCAAATCGGTAACACAAACTGCATTTTATACAATTGCTCATGTTTTACAACAATATCTTGAAAACACGTTGGGAATTTTTTAGATCCAACATAATAGTTCATAAAATTATAACCCTTAGTAATAACACTACTGACTTTGTATTATGATCCAGTGATACTGAACATATGATATGTGAAGGGTATGATATATTAAGTTGGCCAGGGTAATTTAAGTTTTTGGGATGATTTTTTTTTTAAAAAAAAAAAATAAATAAAAATGTGAACCTGTGAAAATTCTACTGGTGGGAAGTGCCTCGATGTGGCTACGGCCCTGCAAGTCTATGGTACAGTGTAAAGCAGTCAATGTCCTTTACCTGATGAAAACAGAATTCAATTATAAAAAAATATTGTAACTCTATCCCCGTCTTTGTCTTCAATACCCTACTTCCACAAACACCTCAACCACCCTGACACCGACACTATGTGCATGTGAATTTCCGAGTTGAAGAAAAACACACACACAAACACACACAAAAATTATGTACAAACCTTTTACAACAGAATCAATAACATGAACAAATAAAACTGCCAGCATCAGAGAAATATCCAGAAAATGAATACACACACTTGCTGGATCATTGAAAGATAAGAATCAGTTAGTTGCATAAAGGCCAATTATTGGCTCCATTAAAACTGCAGCAAACTGGCAACATAGCATAACTCCTGCAGAGCATGCTGCCATCCCTGCATGGTGGTGGTTGTCGGCAGATTCTTTTTTTTTTAATATTTCGCATCATTTTTCATGCAATCGAGGGATAAAAGATATTCAGTTATGAAACCACCCTTTCTTAAGGTTCCCCCCCGGAAGATTAACAATTAGTCAGCACAACATTTTCTGCCGTTATAACAAAAAATTGTTGTGTCTTTGTTCTAGTTACGCATATAATGCCATAATAATAAATTTATTGCTAAATAATCATCCCCAGCCGACCCCTAAATTTCAGGCCACCAGACCCTATTTATTTTCATATAAAATAAAAAATAAAAATAATAAAAAAAAATAAAAAATATATAACTATAAAAAATAAAGTGACCTTCCCCTCCCAATTTTTAAAAAAATTTGGATGATAATTTAGCAATTAATTTATTATGACCTAGAATGTACATTCCTAAACCGGCATCACTATTCAACACAGGATATGAAAAAAAACAATCACGATAAGAGACATCAGACTTGCTATATAATATAATATAAAAATTATTATACTGTTTCATAATAAGACATTTTTAGACTATTTTGTTGTTGCTTTTTTATTGTTGTTGATGAAAATAAAAAGGATCGAGCCTGCATGAAAATTAGGGGGCGTGTGGGGATGATAATCTAGAAATCATTTTATTATGGCCTTAGTATAAGTCTTTACTTTCCAAGCACCTGAAATATACACCACACACATAAACCCCCACCCCAAAACAAATGCCCCAGCCCACCCAGAAGAGATGTATTTTGTTTGTATTGCAAATGACAATCAATACAATCTGACCTACTTCACAGTTCTTTCAGTAGTTCAATGAAGGAGAAGATATGGAGGTAAAAAGAATGCAGCAAGATAAATGAAGAGTTAAATATGGAAAGAGCTTTGCCAAAAATAGCAGTAATACTTGACAAGATTAGCATCCATGGGTCGCTTACAACTGATTCATGACCTTCTTATAAGGTGGTTACTTAATAACTGAATAAAAGAAAAGTTAAAACACCAGTCAGTTTTTTTTTACTCTATTTTGGGCCGAAGTTCCCCATTTCCCTCCAATATGAATGTGTTTTCCCCTAATGTAAGAAAAAAATTCCCTTATTTTTTTTGAATTGGGTAACATCAGTGTAACAGTTTAAAACAATAAAAAATAGGACTGTTCACCTGTTAATAAATCATACATCCTTACTATATATGCATTGATTTTACCTCCACCCTCCTTCTCGTTTTCATTATTACAATGCTATTTTCCCGGTGGAAGGTACCTGTTCTCATTCATCAATATATCCAACACAAAGCACACTGCTATGAGACCATGATAACTTTTTCAGCATTAATAAACATAATGGGGGGTGGGGGGAAGTCAGACATAATGTTAATAAACCAGTAATATCAACATTGGTTATTAGGTTGATGGGTTCAGTCAGTGCCGTACCATTGTGGCCACTGTAGAAGTGAAGGACTTGATTAATGAAGTTAGATAGGAGCGATTGGGGTTAAAGCAATTTTCAACTAATTACAAGATGGCATACATATTATACATGGAATACCCAGTTTTTTATTGGTGAAGGATAACGATATACCTGAACAGTTCAATCTGACTGCCGTGGTTTTAGCTGCGTCCATACGTACAGTGGAACTATAATGGAGTATCGCTTTTTCGGCAATTACCAAAGTGAAAAAGTTTTGTATTTTTTTGTCCGTTTACTTAAGAAAGTAATATTTATACTTTTAAAAGTTTTAAGTCGGCTGAATTGTAAAAGTAATGCATTATCAGACCAGTTTTACTTGGTATTTCTGTTACTATTCAGTAATGAAATTAAACATCATGTGATACCATCGACTACATCAAGCGTAATCAAAATGGCGAACCATTAGGAAATTGTTCACAAGTGTGACAAATTTGATTTTTTTGATACATTTTGGTCTTAAGAAATGTTACTGCATACCATGGTACTCACTAAAAAAACGCGGTAATTTTTTCTCCCGGTACCCACTTCTGGTGGACATGGTGGAGGGAGATCTGAGTAGCACCACCATCATTCGGCAACTGCCATATTTTATCGCAAAAGACTTTTTTTAAGTGTTTAACTTAAGATAGTGGCTGAATCTGTGACCTAGCCCAGTGGTGATAGGTAAGCGACTGTGAGACAGTACCAAACCTCTGAGATCCACCATAAGTATCCATATTGGATAGAAAAACCTAACCTGAGGGTCAGAATATTAGACCTCTTCCCTGCATGTATTTCAGGCCCAGAGAATGTGATTTTTCTATCCTAAATGGATACAGTCTGAGAAAAATAGATATAGTCCAAGACCCAGTCTATATTATTTTTAACCATACTACAAAAGTTTTCCGGATGTATAGCCCAAATATTTCTATGACATTATATTGAAATGGAATAATTTGAGCAAGGTGGTGGGAGAAATTTACATAGTTTCTATAAAATTATGATTAAAATTTAATGATATAAATTTAGAAATTAAAACGTAATGTAAATTTTAGGTTTTCTGTTATTTACGGACTATAAGAATTGAATTTGGACTATGTAATTTTGGAATGTCTCTTGTTCAAAGGACTTTAATCCTGAAAAGTTATTAGCACCAAGAAACCGGCAGTGGATACTCATGATGGATTACTTTTCTCCTATTCATCGTAGACGGATGACAGATTTTCAATTACAAAAAAAATCCTATGTTCTAAATGCGTGTTTAACGCCCAAAACTTAAAGGATAAATGAAAAATTGGCATTTTAAAGTACATACTGAAAGAGTATGAAAAGTATATTAGAGGATGGTGTCATCATAAAGAGAGAAAATGCTGAAATGTGAAATGTTATGTCATTTTCTAGACAAAATTATAGGTTGTATATTAATAATAAATGGTATACAGTTTTCAAGAGAGTTCTCACGTTTGAAAACGTCTTGTTTATTATTACCATTGTTATAATTATTATTTGTGGGGAGAAAGAATGTAGAATAAATTTGAGAATATCCTTCGTCCTGCCACCAATTAATGTCAAAATACATGAACAAAGCTGGGCTCAAACCAAAGACCTCAGCAGTGAGATTGATTGATTGAATATTTAGCTTCATTTTTATGCCATTGAGGGCTAACAGATGTTCAGTTAACATAACCACTGTTTCCTGGGATCCTGAAAGGTTAACCTATACTCAGGCACACCCCATCTCTGCAAGTAACTGATAAGTTTCCCACTTGAATCAGCAGTGAGAGGAATAATTATGAGACAAATTTGGTATATCAATCATCATGGGGACTGTTGCCGGGCGGGGATTTGAACACACGACCCCTGGATTGATAGTCAGACGTGTAACCGAATGAGCTAATCGGGCCCGGCTCAGAGGTGAGAAGGGAGCTTGAAACTGGTGTTTAAAGGAATTGATCCAAAAACACTCTTCACTATATTTACGCTAGACACAGAAAAAATAGAGGTAAACAAGAACTGTATATTAGAATCTGAGTAGAGTGCTGTGCCACTTGGTCATTTAGTGGCTTAAAGGCATCGATGTAACTGGCAGGTACGAATCCTTCCAGCAAATATTTTAAAAATCTGCAAGAATTTTATAAACAAACGATCTTTACTGGTAAAATTAATTTTGTTATGTGTATTTCCATTAAAGTAAAGCTCTTTGAAATAACATGAAGCTAGTACTAACATTGGCATTGATTTAAATTTAACCCAAATGTACTAAATATTTTGCAACTGCACTATGCACATAAATTGATAATGGTTTACCAGCGCTAGCCACAGCATTGTGCTGCTGCATTCAATAAATTATTTAAGTTACTTTTTGGTCAATGGGTTTCATCAATGGAAATGCAGAAATGGGTCTACTGCTTGTAATAGCTGGAGGGTCGTTGATTAGTTATATATCAAAGAAAAATTTGGAATGTTCACCGAACCTACCTCAAATAAAATCCAAGGGTCTGACAGTGAAAAACATTAAGGTCTCAGGTCTCGGACTATTTTTAACTCCTGTCACTAGTGCCCTTGTCCCAGAGAAGCAGCAATGTGCACTCATTATAATGTATATAATATATAACATAAATTTATATATATAAATTTTTTAGAAGCAACAAATTATATAATAATCTTCATATAACGGTAGAATTTTAAGCATAATATAAAATCCAACATATCCAGGATATATATAGTACAAGTGTAATTGGTTCATATCATATTATACACATTATATATATATATATATATATGGTGATAATTATTTGTGAATAACCTAGATATTAATATATATATATATATATACAAATAGCCTCAAGGGAATTAATATATCAAACAAAGCAAGACTGCCTAATGTTTTACAACCTCAACAACAGGGTCATTATTATATGGCACAAAGTTGTTGACTGGTGTTTCATCTCATGAAAGTCCAATAACTATTACATTATAAAAATTAATTCATCAGAAAACACAAGTCAGTTTAACTGATTTTTTGTCAGAGTACTTTGTAGTAACAGTTACTGTTGTTGAATATAATATTCTAGTTTTACTTTCAGACAGTTGTAATGAATTTTCTGCTGTTTCAGAAGTTCTGTACAACTACTGGTGTTTCATCTGCAGACCTTTCCACAATTATCTGTCAGACTTATTCTCAGTGTCAATTCAACAAAAAGATGACCAGAAATGTTGACAAGATTTGCAGCATCCTAAAAGTGCACCGACCCCGAGTGACTGGCACTGACTGCAGTGCTGTTACATATTAACCTATGCTAGACACATAAGTACTCTAGCGACACCTGAGACTCTTAACCTCTCAATACATAAATAATATTTCTGAAGTTTTTCATCAGTCATATTCACTTTTGCAGAAGAAATTCAGAATGCTTCTAGGGACAGCCACAGACTACAAGATTTTCATGTGACTTTTAACGATAAAAATTGGATTACGGTTTACATCCAAATTTTGCTAGTCAATGTGTTTAGCATCACTTTCAACAATTTTTCAGTCATATCACGATGGTGTCTTAACTTGAAACAGACTTCTGAGTGCTGCTACGCTGGTGTATCATGCCACAGACACATGGCATGATATTCCCCACCCAGTCACATTATATTGGTACTGGCCGATCAGATCTAGAACTATCCGCTTAACGCCGAGCACCAAGCAAGAAAATGTCTAGTACCATTTTTCATTGGTATGGCCGGTCTGGGATCGAACCTACAACCTTCAGCGTGCAAAGTGAATACTCTACACTGCGGTATTTTAACAAGTTCTAATATTAGATCAATTCTCAACTGCTATAAGATTAAACAAGGCTTAATACATGGTGGTTGTGAGCCACATGCACAGGTGAGTTAAAATGTCCAAACAAACAGCTTCAATTTAGGAGTTTTTTTTTAGAAATTTTGTCATTTCTGGACTTACTAAAAGCCTGTATTTAATATACATAAGGATGAAAAAATGTAAGGAAGGTATAATTTATTTCATACATATTTTATCCTTATTTAATGTATCTTGGGAAAAATAAATTGCTTTGCACTCCAAATTTGCAAACACGTTGAAGGTTGGAATATAGTCACAAACTACAAAAAAATATTTAAAAATTAAACTATTTCAGCTAACATCACTCAAGATCTTCTTGTTTAAGGGAATATATCATGAAAAAATGCAATAAATGTCTAAAAAAAATAGGATAAAAAAGATACTCATTATCATAAATAAATAAAATCCGAATGGTTTGGTATATCAAATCCACCAAAACATGAAAAAATTGACATTTTAATCAAATGGTAAATTTGAAATGAAATCCCCGTTCTAAAAATAGACCACCATTAAATACTGCTTTTCAACCTTTATAACGTTATTCGGACTCGATCTAACATGAAACAAATTTCACGTGTAAACATGTATGATGGATCAAATTGAAATCAAAATGAAATCCTGTGACCCATTTAATTAATACGTCACAAATTACATTGTCATTTTAAGTGGGAAATCTATTTCAGTCTAACCTAGGCACATAGCCCAAGTAAGGAAACCACTTATCAACATATTATTTTGGAATGTTTAAACAAATGTCATTTTGGCAATACGGGATCAATGATTATATATAGGAATGATATATTGGAAAAAATGTATTTGGTCATTTTTTTTTTAAATTTTGAATTTTTTTTTATTTATTCCCTTCAAGAGATCATAAGTAACAAAATTCCAAAAACTTTCTTACCCAAATCAAAGCTGTTCCATTATCATATAGTATACAAGTGGCCCCTATTAATAAGAATGAACTGACTGTCCAATGCTGACCTAATTTTGTACCCACCCACCCGATCTGACTCAGGAGGTCCTTTCAGCTATAATAATAACTAAATACTGTAGCTGGCAGTAGTTTTATAAGTGGACTGTTATCAACAAGATTGTAACAGTGAATGTCACTTACTGTCATCTATCTCCCTTAACATGTTTGCATACATGTATACAGTTTTTAATTACGTCTCCACCTCTCTGGGAGACATTTTGCTTTTGTGCTTTACACAATTATGTGTTCATCTGCCAGTCCATCAAACACAAAATGATTTTTTAAAACTAATTTCTCTTACATTGATTATGAAACAAAATATTCCAACTGGGACTAAACAAGCTTGAAGTTTTACTATGTAGAACCAGTACCAATCCATTCTATTCACGATACAGATCCATCAGTATGTACTTTCACTTTCAACAGTTGCCTATAGGAACGGGCGTAAAATATCATCGATTAAAGTGCACAGAAGTTAATATTTTCTAGCACAAGCGCATTTTTTCATCAATACTTCCACTTCTTTCAAACTGAAAAAGTATCTTAATATTCTTATCAATTTCTATTTTAATTTTTAAAATAACTTTTTTACTATTTTTAGTAATGGAACCCATTTTGAATTTAAGATAAAAATAAGCTTGTGCCTAGTCTCATATAACGGAACATGAGAAAGTTCTATGTGAAATTTAAGAATAAATGGCAAAGTGGAGAAATTGCTGTTAATGGACATGGGACAGACTACAGACACCACAACATTGCACATATAAGCACTTTTGGCCTCTGGCCAATGGAGCTAACAAATGACACAATGTTTGCAGGATCCCTTCTCCTCTGCAAAAATTGACATTGGTGCTGTTCTTACCCACAACAATCAACACACGTCAAATTTCAATGGAGACGTGTACATGGAACTAATTATTTTAACATAGCAAAAATAACCATTAACTTAACCTCAGAGATTTGGACTGACCTTCACACATATAATGTGGAGTAAAGAACAAAACAGTAACCAAATTAAAAAAAAAGTAAGGTCTCTATTCAAACAGCTAGACATACAATCGTTATCGTACATAATCAGTTCATCACACCTGATAAGAGTAACATTCACAAATCAGCAACAATGGTGTAAGGAGTAATAGTTATTGTTCATTGGTATGGAATGCAAGTCCTTGCCAACACTGCACTGAAGCTACCATGTAGAAACAGTAGATAGGTACTTGCTATATATATATATATATATATATATATATATATACACTGTCTGAATTGTGGAGTTCTGTCACTGACATCACTGCTTGCAAATTACCACTTCAACATAAGCAAGGTGAACATTATATAGATATATAAATGTATGCGTGTGGGTCTGCGACTGGGTGCGAAATATAAAGCAGATAGCATGGCCTTGAGAAAAAAAAATGGTTTACAAGTCGTAATTATGTGTATTCAACCGTCACTGCAACAACTTACACACCTATAACGATATTTAACACACACCCCCAACACACACTAAAAAATGTACATAATTGTCTGGTACGGTAAATAAGATACAGACTGTCATGAAAAATACATTTTCTAAAAGTCTGAAATGAATTTCCATTTTATAAGACCCTTGCAATATATATACACATACATTACATTCTTAGGCTCTTTTAACATAATTTGGAGAATGAATTATAGCTTCATAAAATTTTATGGTAACAAACATCTTGACATTTTGTGCAGAAAAGATTTGACTCTGAAAGTAAGATCTGATTGGCTGAAATAAACACACCTCTGCAACAGTTATATTTTAAAAACGTATTCTAATGAAAGTCACTGCAGTCGAAATAGCATGGATACCAAGCCACATAGGGATAGAAGGCAACGAAACAGTAGATAAAATAGCAAAAAATGGGTCCAAAACAGGCAATTACAAACATTTTAAACCAAGCGTAAAGGAGACAAACACAATATTTAAGGAAAAAATTAACAAAGAATGGGAACAAAAATGCAGAAATCTAAAAACTTACAGAACAAAACTAGATAGTAAAATACCCACCAAAATAGAACAGTATCATGATAAAAGGTTACTAGATAAAGCATACACAAAACTAAGTCTGGGACGAAATGGCATAGGCGAAACTAGGAAAAGACTAAAACAGGAAACAAAATGTAGTGCATTTGGCGAAAACGAAACCTTCAATCTTCTTCAATATAAACAATACATGCCGAAACAATAGGCTAGAAAGATACACATTAGAAACAGAACTACTCAAACTAGGACTAACGAATACAAAACACTACTATACCCAGAGGAAAAAATCAAAACACAAGTCAGAAACATTGTTTTTAAATTTCTTGAAGATACAGGATTAGACAAAATAATATAGAATTTAAAACAAGGCAAATGATGATATAAAATCAAAAATATAATAAACAATATATAAAAATAGCAGAAAAGGAACAAACAAAACAGTATATAAATATGAAAATGAAGTAAAAATAAAACCATCCCGAAACACAATTGATAATAATACATCTGGTAGACAGTAACGAACTAACTGCCATAAGCGACTAGGATCTAGCTCCGTGGGCGCTGGATACCAGATGATATAAAAATAAAATACAAAAAACAAATATATAACATGATATAAAAGCACACAACAAAAATAATATCGAATACCAAAAATACAATAATAATACATCTGGTAGACAGTAACAAACTAACTGCCATAAGCGGATAGGATCTAGCTCAGTGGGCGCTGGATACCAGATGATACAAAAATAAAAATACAATAAACAAACATACAAAGCGGTATAAAAGCACACAACAAAAATAATAGTGAACACGAAAAATACAATAATAATACATCTGGTAGACAGTAACGAACTAACTGCCATAAGCGGCTAGGATCTAGCTCTGTGGGCGCTGGATACCAGATGATACAAAAATAAAAATACAATAAACAAATATATAAAACGATATAAAAACAAATATTCTATTAAATACAAAAATAGAAATTACAATAAGCAATATATGAAACAATATAAACAAACACAAAACAAATACACAAGGTAAACAGTATAGAACTAACTGTCATAAGCGGATAGGCTCTTTGCTCCGTGAGCGCTGTTCACCTAGTGATATATAAACATAAAAACATCATATCAAACCAAACTATTTTATAAATAAGTAGATATATAGGTAATTACAACAAGGACACATAAATAAAAGCAGTATTATAAACATAGAGTAAAATGTATATAGAGCAAACAAATTATAGAAGAGACAGATGGACACAACACCGGAAACTGATGAATGGTACAGGAAAAGGCAAGTATAACAGACACTAACCTTAACAACTAACCATAACCATAATTAGACAAGCAATACTATGCCAAAACCACATCAAGTAGCGGTATACCATAGTGCTAGTGAAACCATGGTGCTAAGCACAACAAATGTAGCTATTAACTGTAAATATATTAAAAAAAGTAGATCTAGTTATTTTATATACACTGCGGTCCCGTTATAACGCGGTCCGATATAATGCGAATTCCGTTATAACGCGGTTTTTGCTTGGCTCCCAATTTTTCGGCGGGGGGTAAAGGTCGTGATACAAAACTTGAAAATATGCGCGAATGACCAAATGACAACCAAACAATAGATCCTCGCCATGTTTTGATTTGATAATCGCTCATCTTCTACTCACAAATTAGCCTTGATTATAACAAACTGTTATAACCATTACCTCATGGTGGTTTAAAGGATTGTTTAAGGGATTGATTCATGCCAGCATTGACAATTAACAGTTTGTAATAATCCCGAGTGCTTCAATAAATGCTGACACGCGCCAAACACGGAAGCCATATGCAAACTTTGTTATTATCGAGTGATCACGTGATCAAGCAACGAAGCGGTTGACAGGTATTAATATATCGCGGGTATCTTATCGGATCGTAAACACAAACTTATTTTTATTATTTAATTGTTGTTAATACTTCAGATTTATATTTTTAATATTTTTATACTAATAGCGTTGAGTTTAAATTGAAGCGCGATTTTTTATAGAGACACCGTTTTTTCTCCTTCCGGGTTAAACGGAAATGGCTGCCAATTTTAGTATAATCAAAACACGAAAACGTTTTCTTTCTTTTCTTTTTTTGTAATAATTTCATACATATCTCAGTGTATCTGTTGTAACTAAATACGCGTTGTATCATATTACAATGCAAACAATACCATTCACAGTAGGACAGCACGATAGGTGTGAAAAACCGACATCGATTTTTTTCGAGGTAATTATCGCTATAACGCGGTCCGCTTATAACGCGGTTTCGTTTTGTGGACCCCAAGATCCGCGTTATAACGGGACCCGAGTGTATTATATATCATTTATTGAAAATAAAGGCAATGCCCAACTATAAATACCCATTAAGCAGGCCGTTTTTTGTAAGCAACCCATAACAAGCTCACTAACAATTAACAAAGGTTCACTGCACCGAGATGTCTAGAAGTACCGGGGACCAGACGGCACGACGACTGATCGAGGCCAACTGACCAATTCACAGGCGCCATGACCAGAAGACCCATCAAGAAGACGACTCAACAAGCCCGGGGGTACTAGATACGTCACACCTAAAGTGTGGGGTACAGGTACTGCCGGGTATCTTCTAGACAACGAACTACGCAGCACAGCCTACCACAGAGCAACAACCTCCGAAAATGACCACCCAAGAAGACACCATCACAATCAAGAGAACTAGCACCCTCCCTGACCTTACCCAATCCACCTTGACTCATACACACCACACACAATGCACAACACAACGGTATTCTAAGATACACCGTCCATATACAACAATACACATACTCCACCGTTGTTAATTCCAAGCATCAGTGACCCTCAAAACTTAAAACAACAACAACAACATACACTCTAATATTATATCGACCCCATCTCAATCAACACCCAAACACAAGGAATCTAGATCCACACGGCGACATGTCCAACACCACTTCAACATACATCTCCTTAACTCGGCATATCGGGATAAACCAACTAAAGGTTAAATTAACCGACAGGTATATCCCTATTTTTCACAGTTTTAGGAACTTTAGAAACAGTTCTGTGGCGGAACAGCGAAAACATCAAAATTCCAAAATTAATCTTTTTACAGTCCACACTCTATTGTGCCAGCCCAGGGGCAAGCCCCCGGGATAACCTGGCGGAGGGACTATAAACCTTAGTACCACACACACACAAAAAGTCACTGCAGTTATTGTGTCGAAAGATATTTGTAAAATAGTAAATATCTAATAATAAAATAAATACAGAAATAAACATCTACCGTAAATAACCAATTATAAACCGCAGTTTTTTTCCAGTTTTTTAAGGTCGGAAACAGGGGTGCGGTTTATATTATGTTATAGAAAAAAAAATTATTTTTCAGGTTTCATCCGAGTTTCCCACTAACTTTGCGATCGTCAACAAAGGCCAGTCGAGAACAGTATTTCTGATGCCTATCATCCTGAACGTAGTGCAAAAAGCACACAAAGTTTTAAACATGTCCAACATGCTTTTTATTTTATTATTTATATTAAATAAACGTAGTTTACAAACCCTTTGATGTATTATTGTGTATTCTGTAACTTCCAAATGGGAAAACAACAAAGCTTTTCGCTAAACCGGAAGTCATCAATTTATTAACTAGACTGGTACAAATATAATTCAACATCTGTTCAATTCACTATTTTTATGAATAATTGTATGGGGTTTAATGTAATAAAGAAATATATATGAAAATATTGATATTACTATGAATTTCATTTTTTTAACACTTATGAATAATTATTATCAGTTTATTGATTAAGAATATTACAAAACGAATTTAAAAATTTGGGACAAGAGAATTTTGCTGGTGTTCGGCGGCGCCAATTTGACTCCGCCCACCTGTACTTTCCTGCTGAGTACGAAGAGGACCTGTCTGTTCGTCGACGTACACACATTTCACAGAAACTTCCAGACAGCTGTGAAGATAAACTGTTGGTGTTTCAGCGGTATGTCAGTACAAGTACGATCTCGGTCAGATTGGAAACGCTGACCAAACGCCGTTGACGTTCGATATGCCTTAAAACAGGACGATTCACATGAAAGGTGCCAGTACCGTCTCCATCAATACTACCGGCAATGATAAAAACAGGTTTACGGTAATGCTGGCATGTACTGCTGATGGTGGTAAACTTCCACCATATGTAATTTTCAAGCGAAAAACAAAGCCGAAAATAACATTTCCGTGTCCAAGCCAAAGGATGGATGGACGATGCACTCGCTAAAGACTGGCTGCGCACAGTGTGGGGAAGAAGACCAAATGCAACTAAAAAGATCATGCTGGTGTTGGACGCTTTCCGATGCCACAAATCGGAGGCTGTCAAATCGATCCTCCAGGAAGACTAACACCAACCTTGTCATAATTCCTGGAGGCATGACCAGCATCTTACAGCCTCTTGATGTAAGCATAAATAAGCCGATGAAAATAATTCTGCAGAGAAAGTGGAATGAATGGTACTGTGGCGACAACCACTCGTTCACGGCTGGAGGAAAGATGAGGAAGGCGGAGATGGGTCAGATCTGCCAGTGGATCCTGGATGCCTGGGAGGAGATCGATCCGCAAATTATTGTAAGATCGTTCAAAAAATGTTCAATTTCAAATGCGATTGACGGCACCGAGGACGACATCCTCTGGCAGGATCCCCCTGCTGACTTGGAAGGACCAACAACAGAAACGGACTACTACGATGAGACTTCCAGTCCCATCACTGACGAACAGTTTCGGCATCTGTTCGACAGGGATGTTGAAGAAGATGATTTCGAGGGGTTTGATGAGTCTGACATCAGAGACTGCTGAGTGATGCAGAGGCAGTGAGAGACAGTGAGAGGGTGATGGTCCTTTTAAGGACCCAAATACGCCTCGAAAGATGTACTTAAAAAATTGTCAATTGTTATTTATTTTCCCTTTTGTCTTACCCAAATACACGTAAATAAATGGTACCACCATTTTATACTCGCAAATTGTATTGTCTCTAACACACTATATATTACATCAAAACGTTTTACCTACGTTTTTACAAAGTTATGCAATACACCAGTCTAGATTTCGTTACTTCATAGTTAGCCAATCAAAATTCATCTTTCACTTTGGTCCGGATTTCAAAATGACGGATGTAGTAAACAGCTGATTCATGCCTGCGGATTATAGACGGATACTAGCTTTTTTCAACCATTTTCGGCTTCAAAATCACCTGCAGATTAAACTCGGGTGCGGTTTATAATTGGAGATTTACGGTAAACAAGTCTTCTGAAATACTATGGAAATCACAAAGTTTGAATCTACCAATCAGAAACTTTAGCAAGTGTCGCTTTTTCTTCCAAATATGAAATTGTCAAGACGTTTGTTCGTCTCTTATAAATGCAAACTTTATACAGTGTCTATTCAAGGAATAAAACAAGAGACCCAAGAGGGCCTGAGGATGCTCTACATTCATATAGTGACCATCGTATTTTTTTAAATTTCACAACATAAACCTTTTTTCGACTTCACCTTTACCCCTTATGGAAAATGTACTCCACCAAACTTTTATTGGACAAAAACTATGAAAGGGCATCATTTAAATTGAAATTTTCATTTCCAGGTCGCTCTGTTCAATTTGGGGGAAACGAAACAGGGCCCTCTGAGGGAGGAGTTTTCCTCAGAGGGGGGAATTTTCGTGTCATTTTCTGTCTGTGGTTATGTAGAAAAACTTGCAATACAATCATATACATGTTAAAAAGAAGGGACATTAGCCTAATAAGTTGAAGGTTTCCTTAGAATCTTTAACCAGACAATTCCCACTAAACATAATTTCACAAAATCACAACAAAAATATTAAAAAACAATAATTTCAATTTCAACCCTCTTGGGCCACTTTTTTAAATTCAATTTTACAAGTTTATGAACTGAATCAAGCTTTCTATGTATATAGTAAAGAAAACATGTTTTGGACAAGGATTTACTGGTATATATGCATGTGACAGTAGCCTAGTTTTGGTATACAACTAGTGTTTCCCCCAGGATTGAAAAAGGGCAGGGTACCAATTGAAAAAGGGCATTTTTTGGCGCGTACAAAATAATAGAAAAAAAGGTCATTTCTTTATTGCGTGCTGTATTGAGCACCATTTTCAGCACTAATAACAAGTATGATACATGTATATTTTGGTAAATGTATGAATCATCTTAAACAAGGCTATTACAATATCATGTATTAATAAAAATGATATCAAGGAACTATAGAAGGATATACTATAGTTCCTTGATGATATTGTAGTAGCATTATTAATAATACATGATACTATTGTAGTAGCCTTATTATTAATCAATTATAAAGTAATTAATTCAACAATATTGGATAGTTCAAGTACCCTTATAAAATGAATATTATATTTACACAATGCTTTAATCTATGTTAAAAAATTGAACCATTTTAAGTGGAGATTTTATTTGATGAAATAAGATGCTTAGAAACAGGGAGTATCCAACTATCCATTTATAATTTGCAATTCAAATATATGTTTCTATCCTATATTAGAACAATATTGCCATAAAAATAAAGTAAAGGAGTGTTGATATGGACAGCTTGTCATATTTAAAAGTTAATACAACTGAAAAGTTTGTATTTTTAATGTTTGATTCTGTAATTTCCATTAGGTGTCAGTGTATTTCCAAATAAATATAAATTTTATAAAATGAAACATTAATAGTTAAGTCTTAAACATCGATAATAAACGGGACCACTATAACCGATGCACCGATTTTTTGAGATCCAACTTTTGAAGGCGCTGACTTTTAGACCGGGTTCCTCAAATTTGTTTACATATGGTAGGCAACATCCGGGTGATTTTTTCGTATTATTTCTTCAATTTATGTGCAAAATAAACCATTTTAAGTGGGGATTTTATTCTAGCTTTGTTGAAATAAGATGCTGAGTAAACCCTTTACGATTTCATTGTTTTGCTTACTTGCATAAAGTCCTTACTTTACACTGCGATTTATTTCTAGTTGTCTCGATCTGAGAAATTGTCGTGACACACGTTCCGATTGATTGCATACATACTCCATAGACTTCACGTGATTGTGAGGTTAATGAATCAATTGAAAGGTAATACCGACACCTTTTTAAATCTTGCGAAAAACTTTGTCAACACCTTCAGTTGCTTATCAAAACAATCACACATGGTGCGTGTGTGTGTGTGTGTACCGCTGGCTTCCTAGTTTGTTCTAATTGTATAGCTTGAAATGAGAACCATTCTAATGGTTCCGCAGTCTATGAAAGAATAATATGATAATGCACTAAAAGCGGGAACCATGTGTTAATCGAGTATGTACGCATATTGGAAATTACCTAACAACGCATGTAGTGTCTACGGTCTGATTAGTCAATAAAACAACGGGGAGGTACCGTTTATTCTTCACAGCGTTGTCTTTCATTGTTTATTAAGGGCACTGCGGGGCGGTAATTATTTAAACAAGGCGGTATAAGAAAAGGGCAGGGCGGCATAGGAAAAGGGCGGGGCAGCCCGCCCTGCCATGCCGCTTCAGGGGAAACACTATACAACACATCGTCTTCCCTGGAATCCAAATTTACTTGTCCCAGGACTTGCAGTAAAGGAAATATGCTTTGACCAGATAAGGTTTTACTGGTATGTGGGTCAGAAGTCAAGATGTAGGTCACAGTGAACTAATTTTGGTTTGTGGCTCACCTGGAAGTATTTAGTAATCATTGTCTTCACAGGTTTAAGATACTTAGAAATATGACTGGTTGTATGGTGTCTAGCATCGCTTTCAACAATATTTCAGTTATATTGCAAAAGTGTCTACTTGAGACAGTATTCTAAGCATACCACACTGAAGTTTCATACCGCAAACACATGGTCTGATACCCCAACCAGTCACATACTGTTACTGAGCCAACTAAACTATCCTTTAAATGTTTAGAACCTTACTGTCTTTGATATGACCCAGTTGGGGATCGAACCTATAACCTTCCGTATACAAGGTGTACACTCTACCCATCGACCACGCTGTAGTACTTAAAAATATAAACAACAATACATCATATAAACAACAAATGCAGATCTTGGCAATTATAGTTTCTCCAATCATGAATGCCTCAGCTCTAAGACTTGAGAACCTGACCGCGATAAAGACCGAACCATGTTATAAACATTAAGCCAATGGAAAATCAAGCATGTGAAGCGAGACATAAGGTGTGGAAGTTTAAGTAAACAACTTTCTTTTTGTTTCTTTCCATATATTATGTTATTTTTGAAATTGTGAAATTTTATGCCTCCTTACATTTTTTTCTATTATATGTATTGGTAATTTGGAGAAAAATACTGTTGTTTTGAAATAGTGACATTCTGCTTCTGCCATCTTTACATGCACTTTGCATCAAGTGATTTAAATGTATGTATGATTCATTTCTGAGAAATCATTCTATAGTCCCCCTTTGGCAATTTTGTTGATCTGTATTATTTAGCTGATTGACGTACAAAAGCGCGACACAGTTGGTAAATAGAAATTACTTTGTAAAAACTTTGCAAGTTAGTTTAGATTTTCCACACAATTATTATAATAAATCTGATTGAGAAATACGAGCTTGAAGTTTGGGCACCACAGAAAAAACGCACTGTATCGAGTTTCACAACATACCAGACTGCATTGTACCTATCTACAAGGCCTTAAATAAATAATAAAACAATGTCAGTAAGTTTACATTTACTTTTTTTCACTTGTGATTTGCTGATCCAGATGATTTTAATGAATGCCTTATTCTCATAGATTAGTTCCTTCTCGTTGGATATTGTACAAGTTGTTGACTGAATCTTGATTCTCACGTAAAGCCAAGAAAAATGTGAGAAAAAAAACAGGTATAAGATGAGTTATTTACAAAATATAGTATTTGAGAAAAAAAAAACCCAAATAAATCACAAATATTTCTCTCATTAAATGTAAAAAATACCCTTGTAAACATTCCCAAGTAAAGAACCAACAAAAAATTGTCTGTGGTGCTTTCTGGATGACGGTCAATTCAATAAAGGTTAATTTAAAAATGACAATAACATATGTGTGTGCACGTGCATGTGTATTTGTGTCCTTTGTCCTCTTGAGGGTGAAATAAAGTGCAATTTTTTTCCAAAGTGTTTATAGGGACTTGAGATATTATATGATTCTACATAGATGACCTAAACCATTAAATCTCAATACAATAAACTAATGTGAATGTGCAAATCTCCATCTTAGGGGCACAAATCAATGGAACAACAGCATGTACCAGTATGTTATTTGAACAATATTCTATAAAAACGTATTCAAATAACCAACCGAATTATATACAAAAAGATATTTACAACATAAAGTCCAGTTTTTATTGGCTGATCATTGTCAATAATGATTTTAGATGTTTACTTTTTAAGAAATATATCCCTTGTATACCTAATACCACGTTTCGTGATGGCATTTCATATCTGCAACTTTTTTTTACTCAGCACATTTAACTAACCTTATAACTGTTTAGTATTGATGCCATTCTTTACATGGCCGAAACAAATTTAGACTCGCGGTATAAGTTATGACCAGTATACCACATGTAATTGTATTTTCATTCGCAAACCGTAACTAAATGAATTTATGCTTATATATCTCTGCCGGTCCCATAACATCTAGACTTGCACAACATTTGATGATATGCAGATTTTAAGTTGAAAACTATGCGCAACCACAGAGACGCACAGTTTTTTTACGAGTACAACAACACAGATGGTATTATATTATGTGATCATATTATGCAAGATCTGACAAGTGCATGAAATTAAATTGTGTTCAAAATTTCAGAGAAGAATCAAGTCTGTTGACAAACAGATATAAATACATGTCAATATAATGAAATTGCGTGGAAATGACGAATAAAAATATCAACAAAGACAAGAAATTACCATTGCTTAAATATCTATTCTTCTCTGAAGTATGCTGGTGGAAAAACATCACCTGTCAGTATGTTAATGACTTCTAAATTCAAATTTGATGTAAACAGGATATCAATACGATCGGGGACTGCAAAATTTAATGGCAATGATATAAATCCCACTCTGAAGCTTACCTTTGAGAGTCAGACATATTTCAACACTTCTTTGATTTGGATATAAAAAAAGAATAAGAGTCCTTTTCTTGGTTATCTTATCCCTGAAACGATCCAGTTTCAGTTGTGAAACTTGTCCCAGATTGAGACTATCAGCTACATGATTGCCAACCTATACACTACTTTATCTAAGTCCAGGGTGTATAGTTTTTAATTCTGTCTTCGCAGAATGAATAATTTATCTAACAAGATAGACATTGTAAAATATTGGTGTCTTAAAACCAATATATTTGACGTTAGATCCTGATAAACAACAGTGACTTTTCGAAGTCATCCATGGAAAACTTATTTACAGATGCTCCCGAACTACTTTTTATCTGCAACAAAAATATTACTTAAACATCTAAATGGAATGATGAATCAAATTATGTTTCAAAACTATTATAAATAGAATATGAAGAACTTAAACAATCCTTAATTGCACAAAAGTTATCGATAATCATAACTTAAAATTTCGAACTAATTTGTGTTATCGACTTCCGGTATAAATGTGTAAATCGGTTTCATCTCACGTAAAGTGTCATGTGACCAAATTTGGGGGAACCGAACTAAATGAGGGGCAACTAGAGGAATTGTATTTACATATTTGTCGAAATAATAAATAATCGACCCACCAAGTATACATACATAAATTTTTATTTTCTTAAACCTGTAGTTGAAAATACTATATCTAGCTATAGTTATATACTTAAGAAGTTTATTTAAGCTGAGTCTGGCATATCTACTCTGTAGCTTAATTGCATAGTTCTAGCCTACTAGATCTATATAGGACATGTGTCATATTTTTGCACTGATATTCGAAGGATATTTATCCATTCCTAAAAAAACGAGGCTATTTAAAAGGTATTTTCGCTGCTCTTTACTGTATAGATATTGAACATACATGCATGTAAGTATATAAGTTCAATTATAAAGAAGGTTGTCAGACCAGTGGTTACATGTCTCTGGGCAGAGACATAGACACATGTCTCTGCTCTGGGCAAACGCCCGTACCGTCCTTTGGGTAAATTGTGCCATCAGTGACTTCATTGCTAATAAAGTCCCAGGTGCCACCATATACCACTTATTGATAAAGAAGTACTTATTTGGCAACTTTTAACAATGAAAAGGGTCTACCAAAAACATATAGCCAAACCAGAGACTTAATTACATATATTCTATTGAGGCTGTTCTTAAAAATAAACTATTTGCCATGCTCCTACCTACACACTCAAAATTGCAGCTACCTAAACTTTTTATTGACTTCCAAAGCGTTTTTTTTCTTTATGATTTCTGGCCATTTGTCTTTAAAATGACTATGCAAAATCAAAATTTGACAAAACAAAAGTTAGCTACCTACCTACCCACATGAAAAACAGGCCTACTGGGTCGGAGCACAGCAAACAAATATTCTTTTAAGGGTGTCCTAAACTAAAATTTTAAAATGTTAAAATTAATCACATCTATATGAATAAAATAGTAAAAACAAACAGTGATTAAATCTATATTTTTTTTGTTGTAAATACGTTGCATTTTTTCTATAAAAATGTTTAACGTATTTATATGTATTATGAATAAAATGACAAAAATCTCTATAGTATATTGTATAAACTTTGATAATGTACTTTGTACAAATAGTAATAAAATATATGTTCTGTTCTGTTCCGTATAGCCCACCAGAGCAACTATCACCACTTAAATCTATTGTTATGTCTGAACAATACATTTCCACCAACTCAAGTACTTTTTCTATTTTAAACAGAGGTTGGGAAAGTGAGAACATACCTAATCAAATCAATGACTGAACACACACGACATGTCTGAGAAAATTAGTATATATATATATATAAATTTGTCCACCCTGTCCAGATGTGTTGCATGTAATTCCATAATATATAAGTCATGGTCGACACCAAATTTATTGGTTTGGCAGAGGCCTTGATATTATATCTATGGTTTGCATTGTAGCTAGGCGCACTCGCCGCAGTCTGGTCTGTTCATTTATGTCTTGGTTATTCACAAATAATTATCTCCATATATATATCATGCATTGTGAATGAGCATCTGAAAAGATCCCAAAAATCGTAAATTCCGTTGTTGTGAATTTAATTATCTCCCTTTATGAAATTAAATATATATGAATTCACTGTATCTATATGATCCAACGGGTTTATAAATCTGTTCTTTATAAAGCATGTGAGTAGTCATGAATCCTTAACTGGATCCTACTCATATAAAGCTATCACTTCATGTATGTAAATTTGTCCACCCTGTCCAGATGTGTTGCATGTAATCTAATAATATATAAGTCATGGTCGACACCAAATTTATTGGTTTGGCAGAGGCCTTGATATTATATCTATGGTTTGCATTGTAACTAGGCGCACTCGCCGTAGTCTGGTCTGTACATTTATGTCTTGGTTATTCACAAATGATTATCTCCATATATATATATAGGCAGTGACACTGTCGTCTGAATTGAACCATTTTGTTACCAAAGTTAAGCTTAAAAAGAAACGTTGATCATTTCCAACAATCAGTTATATTATATTTTTCTTCTGAATTAAAACTGTAACAGGTTAAAAAAGAAGAAAAAATACATTTTACGAAATATTTCTATGTTCATAGGCATGAACTCTATAAGGTGTAAGCCCACCATTGATTTGTGTTCTTTATTCTATAGAAAATAATAAAAGTTTGAAGGCTTGTCATTCACAGATATATCCAAATGAAAGAAGTGAAACTTACATTTTATTGTTTGTCAACCACTGCACTACCAAAATATGATGAGAAAAGTAGGGGTCATACATGTGTCATATAAGAGATTTATTTTCTGCTCAGTGTGTACACTGTTGACAAAGTGAAAGTAGACTTCCGAAATCATGTATTCATACCCCAATTTCCGAGCATCATTTTCTTCCTAAATGCACAATTCAAAAATGAAAATGCTTTCTGAATATTGATTCATTCAAATGTTCAAAACACATCAACAATGCCATTAAAAAAAAAAAGAGCATTAAAATAAGGAAAATGTATTTTTAAAGAAGGCGAAATAAGGATTATGTATAACCGCCAGTATGCGACTACCCGACGGAAGCACTTCCTTTTTCCAATGGTGGTGCTATGCCTATTATATATAATCTCTTTGTCTCTTAGTTTAAACTTATTTATTTTACTTCGATTGTAGAACAAGTTAACACAACTTATACAAATCATGCTCGAAGTTTTACTGGTTCGAACCAGTAATATGCATATATGCGCGGAATAAAGTGTCTTGCTCTAGGACACCACAAATCGCCGCGGCAGAGAATCGAACCCACGAAAGTCCTATCATGGACCAATGCTCTAGCCATGGACTACACCGCGCTCCACAAATTGTCTCTTATTAATGTGGTAATTTAATCAAATCGAACGTCATAATTTATAAACCAAAGTCTGTATTAATCATGTTCATTAACTGCAGTTTAACTAAAGATATTAAAAATTTAATACCGAAAATGTGCCACGCCAGTCGTGGGTTTGATCCTCCGCCTCGGCTATATGTAGTGCCCTTGAGCAAGACAAGCTATATCCGCATTATGAGTACTGGTTCTACCCTAGAAGACTTTGAGCGTGATATGCCTAAGCTGTAGGAATTTGTTTCACAATCGACGTAAAATAGATAAATTTAAAACAGAAGCCAAATAATTAATCGATATCCGAGGTAAAACGTCCAACAGTTAGATCTAGACTTCATCATCGGACTCGAAATATGACAAGCATACAACTGACTGCCGCAAGGACACGTGGCCAATCTTTTGCATGTTTTGTACTCTATCCATTGTTCACCAATTTTACTGTTAGATTCACCACCTTTACTGCTGGAATAGTCAACGGTTCGGCACATACGAGGGGCATTCAATAAGTATTGTTATATTAGTAATAAAATAAAAACAACAAATAACATCTTGATAATATTTGGCTCATACCTTCAAAATAATCTCCTTCAACAGAAATGCACTTTTCAATATTTTTAACAACTTTCAAAATATGTCTTCATAGTCTGTTTTGTGTATACCCGTCAGATACTGAAATACCACACTTCTGTTCACGATGTAAGACTCTCTTCTCTGTACGTGATGTCGTCTCTCTTTGGTGGCCATATGTTGCTGCCATTCTTTCTATCGGGCTCGAAATATTGAACCAATGTCTAATTATGTTGCTTTTACCATAATTATTAGACACATAAAATCTACGATGCACGTACCACACCTGTGCAACGCGCACCCCTATAATTATTACGACTAAATCTATTTGACTGACATTTCATGATTTACATCTTTATGGTTCATAATTTATAGGACAATTTACATTACTTACTGAGCGCCACTCGTACAATTCAATACCAATCCTCTTCGGGGTTTTTTCTTTCGTATTAGTTTTATATACATGTATTAGATTTTTAATTTATTTTGTTAAAATATTCAATAACAGGCATGACACCACTTGCTTTATAATACTTGTTTATACGTTCTAAATAAAACGTTTCAGACAGTCTTGATCGGAGATTTCTTTATTATTATTATTATTACATACATGTTCATGTGATCATATATGTTTATAGTGTAAATATTGCTTTTTGGCTGATTATGACTAGAGTCTGTTTTAAAAGGACTGCAAAACAGAGAGACCACGGTTTCAACGTTGCCTCGTGTCATTGTAATGAGGATAAGTAGTACTGTCCTTTTTTTTTAATAAAAAAAAACTCACGGATCTATTATTAGATATTTTATTTTAAACTTTTTTATTTTACCTCGATTGTGAAAGAATTTTTTTACAATTAAGACAAATCACTCTGGAAGTCTAGTTTAAACATATTTTATTTCAACATGAAATGGGGTTGGGCCACAAGTTCTTTCAACATTAGATTCGGTCCGTCCCCTCTGGAAGTCTTCCTGGGTAGAACCAGTACTAAGCACATGTTGCTCAAGAATACCACACATAGGTGCGACGGGTGATCGAACCCAGTACCCTCCGATTCTTGGCCGGAGGACCATTGAAACATGTACTGTACATAACTAGAACTAGATGGGATTGGGTGCCTGCTGAGATTATATTGGAATCACCATTAACTATCTGTCAGAACTAGCCGGCGGGGAAGGGGTTGGGTGGGGCGGGGCTAGAAACTGTGTGATGAGCGCTTACTGAGTTTATAAATATGAAAACTATCATGATTTATAATAAAATGAACTATATGTTTAAAGCAAAACTAGGAAATGTTCCCATAGGACACGAGTGATCCGCTATATGTTAGTAAATTTTACAAATTATGTCGAAAAGGGGACGTAACATTAATTTTTACCAACGTTGGCAAATATCGAACTGACCTGTATTTTATAATTGTACAACTACACCATCATACTTGTACCTTTATTTTATAATTGTAGTAGTTATTCAACGGAAACACATTTGACGGATGGACGAACGCTCAAACGGACGTTCTAACGAACGCGGGGTAGTTAAATGGCTTCTTATGCTACTTATTATTTGAATTTTATCCACATAAAAGAAATTAGCCACATAAACGCCTTTTTAATATATTGAAATAAATGGGAAACTGTGTACGTAATATTAAGCGTCACTGATGTTTATGTTATCGACGGCTAACAGACGATACATTGGCTGTGATCCTGGAAGGTTAACCAGTTAACGTGCACATCCATCTCAGCAAGTTACTTATGACTTTCCCACTTGAATCTGCGGCGATGAGAGAAGAATGACAATGACAATGACAATGACAATGTCTTGTATACCAAACACCACGGAGAATGTGACCGGGCCGGGATTCGAACTCATTATCCCTGAGAGCATACAAATAATGCATAGAGAATAAAATAATTATAATCATAAAACGTTTATAAATCTGTGATTTTTACGTGTTACAATTATTTTATACGCCCTATGTGTGTGTTAATATGAATAGCGCATTACGGCAGTTTACGTCATTGTGGTAAAAATGTTTACAGTAATAAAATAGTTATGTACACAGTTTAAAGCAACTGATACAGATCGTTGTAGGGTGACATGTACGTTTATATCAACAAAATATAGTTTTTTTCACTCTCTCCGTACGTGAAATCATTTTTAAAGAACTACGAAATTTTAAATGTTTAAATCCCTGTACGGACAGAGGGGCTGAATACTTGTTCTTAACATCGTCTTGTCATATCATTAATTAGTCTGTAGAACGAACCCAGCTCTCCCGACTGGGTTCGTCAAATAGCAGCACATTTGAGCACGTTAACTGGTCAGTTGCTTCAGGGAAAGTTTGAATGACGTCATAATTTTGTAAGCGTTCAATTGCTATGAATTGTGGGACAGGCATGGAATTCCCTGCTTTTTCATTGGCGGTTAATAGATCTGATTCAGGAGATATCAGGTTCTTTATATAGACTGCATCCTTATTCCTTTCTGCTTTGACTTCTGCAAAGCCATCGGGTTCGTCTGCGTTTTTTAAATTGGTTTAACGCCATTTTCAACACATTTCGGGTTATATATAGCATATCTAGTTTTATTGGTGGAGGAAGACCTCAGAATAAATCTGAATAGACCCACAGTCCTTCCGCAAGTAACTGGCAAATGTTCTCACATACCCTTTTTTGGAGCGAGCGGGACTCGAACATACGATGTTAGCGGTGAGAGATACGTAAGCTTGAGACGGCGTCTTCGTGTCACACCACTATTACATTTCCCATAGGGCTCCATTGTAACATTTATGTCCAAAACAGAGTGAAAAATTAAATTCTGCAGCATGTGTCTGGGCTCAAATTCTTCACTGGTTCAAGATATGCAATTATAAAGAAAAAAAGTATACCTTGACCAGGTTTTTTTTTAAAAATTCAATGCTTTTGTGAGACCTATCAATTTCCAGAGTAATAATATGTCAACTATTCGCCCTAGATGCGGTTCAAATCGAAAATTCTGAAATGACACAGAATTGTCCAAAAAGCTGGTATCAGCATCAAATTTTCAGTGGTGATTTCTAAAATACTGACCATTTAACTCATGCTAGCAAAAAGCAAAACATTGCAGTACAAAGCCCTGAAAAAAAGAAGAAAAAGAGAACTAAAGTTTTATTTCTACCTCCTTCATCTGTAGGTCCGGAGTACTCAAGGGAGATAATAGTGGTGTGAGTCCTCTTAGACCACTCGACCGTGGAGGGCCCTGCTTTCTGCGTAAAGCTTCACTTGTTTTTTTTTTATATACAATATCCCAACCGTACCTGTGTTTGATTAAGGGTTATAGGATTATATATTAAGTAGACAAATCTGTAACTCTATGACCTCTACCCTTATTTAAAACAAAACAAAACAAAACATCAACATATATTCATAAGTTATGTAATCATATAAAATAAATCAAATTTTATTTTTAGGAGAAAAAAAGAGAAGTATTTATTATTATAGGTCGGGTAACTCGGATTGTCTAAACACCGATACTGTCGCCTGTGGAATTGTGGTGCACCATTTACGCAGGTTTAAGCGTTTTGCCACTTCTGCTGTATGTATGTTTTTGCACGTATTGTGATAATTTTATACGGAAGTATCAAAGAAAATCTGGGTGAATTTCATAGCCACATAATCAGACTACAATAAGCGATATCTACATGTACAAATACGTAAAGGTCATTAATTAACTTTTTTTTCCAATTTGATCATTATTATTGACAACTCCATTAATGCAATTACATTTGCATACATATTCCAAAAACTGTAATATCGCTTGTAAACGAATAAATTGATAACGTGGTTCTGAATTTCACTTAGCGTTTCTTTATCCTTTCAGTATGACTGTAATGGCGATACACTCTTAGTTTTATACCCACCCCTTCCCCCAATAAATTCTTATATTTGATTAAAATCCACTATAGTTCTGGTGAAAAAAATGTGTACCCGCTCACATTTTGTGCTGTGCCCCTCCGAAATCCTGGATCCGCCCCTGGTGTATATATATATATATATATATATTTGTTGTTTCGAAGGCTACTTCTCAGTTACACTTTCATTTTTTTAATTGCTCCCAGCAACATCTTAGTGACTTCGTCTCTTCAAAAACAATGTTTTCATTCCAGTACCCTTTTTCATATGCTAAATATAATAAACAAATGTTGTACTCAATTAATTATAGACGCTTAAAACAATAAAAAGTACATGTACTATATCATATGCATTAGTTTAACTTTGACACACGTGCTTATATTATTTTACGGTGTCCCATTGGGGCCATCGTGACATATTTATTAATTAAGTAAAACAACGAAACTACGCTGGTGAAAAGTCAAAATTATTTCGATTTTTACCATCGTAGTTTTGACTTTTCACCATCGTTGTTTCGACTTTTCACCATAGCAGTTTCATTGTTTCGATTTTTCACCATAGAAGATTTATTGTTTCGACTTTTCACCGTGTGGAGATTACTTAATTTGATAAATATGCCTATGGTCCTCAACAGGGCAACCAATTTAATAAAACTGTACATTATCAAGAGAGATCCCCATCTTTTTCAGCATTGTTTTCAATTATGAAAATTGCTTTGACTGTATATAATTATGTTTGTAAATATTAGAAAGAAATGCTTTTACAACTAACAGTGATAGAAATCCTGAGAGAGAGAGAGAGAGAGAGAGAGAGAGAGAGAGAGGGAGAGAGAGAGAAAGAAAGATATATATATATATATATATATATTGAGAGAGAGAGAGAGAGAGAGAGAGAGAGAGAGAGAGAGGGGAGAGAGAGAGAGAGAGAGAGAGAGAGAGAGAGAGAGAGAGAGAGAGATGAAACAAACTGGAGAAATAAATAAACGTTAATTACATAGCTAATAAGAGTGCTAGTCATGTTCTGTCTCCATACATGTAACATGGTACCTACAAAATAATTATTTAAATGTATATTAGGATCGATTTCATTTTCTCGTTCTAGGAAACTATGGCATTTCTAGTAAACCTACAGTAAAATCCCCAAAGCGTTTTGCAGTTATTGATTATGTAACGTGGAGTATATTTCTATTGAAACGGAAAATATAAAAAATTGTGTTATTCCATATATTTCAAAACTTGATTTTTTTTCTCTTTTTTATGTGTTTTTGTGTGTTATTTTTTGATAATTTTATCTTCATGTGAACCAAGGTCAGATGAAGAGATCAAAATAAAAAGGTGACAATCAAATTAACGGAAAATGTGAACAATATAAAATGTATTTCACGATATAAACAAGATCCGGCATTATTCCACGATATTAACGAGTCCCGTAATTATTTCACGATATAAACTAGTTACGGCATTATTTCACGATGTAAACAAGTCCCGGCATTATTTCACGATATTAACTAGTTCCGGTATTATTTCACGATATAAACTCGTTCCGGCATTATTTCACGATATAAACTAGTTCGGCATTGTTTCACGATATTAACAAGTCCTGGCATTATTTCACGATATTAACTAGTTACGGCATTATTTCACGATATTTACTAGTTCCTGTATTATTTTACGATAAAAACAAGATCCGGCATTATTTCACGATATTAACTAGTTCCGGTATTATTTCACGATATTAACTAGTTCCGGTAATATTTCACGATATAAACAAGTCACTGCATTATTTCACGATATAAACTAGTTGCAGCTTCATTTCACGATATTAACTATTTACGGCATTGTGTCACGATATAAACTAGTCACGGCATTGTTTCGCAATATTAACAAGTCCTGGCATTATTTCACGATATAAACTAGTTTTGGCATTTTGGCATTATTTCACGATATTAACTAGTTCCGGCATTATTTCACGATATAAACTATGTCCGGTATTATTTTACAATATAAACAAGATACGGCATTATGTCACGATATAAACTAGTTACGGCATTATTTCACGATATTAGCTAGTTACTGCATTATTTCACGATATAAACTAGTTACGGCATTATTTCGTGATATTAACTAGTTCCGGCATTATTTCACGATATATACTAGATCCGGTATTATTTCACGATATAAACTAGTTCCAGCATTATTTCACGATAGAAACAAGATCCGACATCATTTCACAATATTGAACGCTGAAAAATGGTCAGGGTAAGAGTTATAGTTTATATATATATATATATATATCAGGAAAAAGTCGCTAAAGATGTCTTAAAGATTAAAATTATTTTTAAAATGGATTAAAAAGCATCTCATTACCATTAATGAATAAAATCCGAATGGTTCAGTATGTTAAATCCACCAAAACGTAACACAATCAATATTTAAATTGGAATGGTAAACTTGAAACGAAATCCCCATTCTAAAAATAAACAACACTTAAATACTGCTTTAATATTGGCGGGGCCATCACGTCGTCATTCGGACTCTTTCTAAGATTAAACAATTTTTATAACGTGCAAATCCTGTATAATGGATCATATTGAAATAAAAAAGAAATCACTTGACTCATTTAATATGTCGCAAAATATATATAAGCGGGAAATCTATTTTAGTCTAACCTAGGCGTGAAGCCCGAGTTAAGAAATCCCATTTTCAATATATTATGTTGGTATGTTTAAATTATTATACTTTAGGCAATACAGGATCAGAGAATACATTAATGCATGCTCATTTATATTGAGAAAACATTTTTTTAGCCATTTTATATATATAATATATATATTTGAATGCTACGTCTCCTGTTGTGGGTGTTCTGTCCATTGAATGCCACCTAATGTGGCGGTTCCTTCCTTTTAATGCTACGTCTCCTATTGTGGCGGTTCTGTTCTTTGAATGCTTCGTCTCCTGTTGGGGCGGTTCTGTCATTTGAATGCTACGTCTTTTGCTGTAACAGTACTGTCCTTTGAATGCTACTTTTCCTGTTGTGGCTGTTATGTCCTTTGACTGTTATGTCTCCTGTTGTGGCAGTTTTATCCTTTGAATGATACGTCTCCTATTGTGGCGGTTCTGTCCTTTGATACTATGTCTCCTGTTGTGGCCGTTCTGTCCATTGAATGCTACATCTCTTGTTGTGGCGGTTCTGTCCTTTGAATACTACGTCTCCTGTTGTGGCGGTTCTGTCCTTTGAATGCTACGTCGTCTCCAGTTGTGGCGGTTTTGTCGTTTGAATGCTACGTGTCCTGTTGTAACGGTTCTGTCCTTTGAATGCTACGTCTCCAGTTGTGGTGGTTCTGTCCTATGAATGATAAATCTCTTGTTGTGGCGGTTCTGTCTTTTGAAAGCTATGTCTCTTGTTATGACGTATATGTCCTTTGTATGCTATGTCTGGTGTTGTGACGGTTCTGTCATTTGAATGCTACATCTCCTGTTGTGACGGTTCAGTCCTTTGAATGCTACGTCTCTTGTTATGACGGTTATGTCCTTTGAATGCTACGTCTCGTGTTGTGACGGTTCTGTCATTTGAATGCTACGTCTCCTGTTGTGGCGGTTCTGTCCTTTGAATGCTACGTCTCTTGTTATGACGGTTATGTCCTTTGAATGCTATGTCTCGTGTTGTGACGGCTCTGTCATTTGAATGCTACGTTTTCTGTTGTGACGGTTCTGTCATTTGAATGCTATGTCTCGTGTTGTGACGGTTTTGTCATTTGAATGCTACGTCTCGTGTTGTGACCGTTCTGTCCTTTGAATGCTACGTCTCCTGTTGTGGCGGCTCTGTCTCTTGAATGCTACTTGTTATGTTGTGGCGGTTCTGTCATTTAAATGCTATGTTTTCTTGTTGTGGAAGTTCTGTCCTTTGAATGCTATGTCTCCTATTGTGGCGGTTCTGTCTTTTAAATGCTACATCTCCTGTTGTGGTGGTTCTGTCATTTGAATGCTACGTCTCATGTTGTGGCGGTTCTGTCCTCTGAATGATACGTCTCCTGTTATGGCAGTTCACTCCTGTTATTGCGGTTTTGTCCTTTGAATGCTACATTTTTGTTGTGACGGTTCTGTCCTTTGACTGCTACGTCTCGTGTTGTGGTGTGGTTCTGTCATTAAAATGCTACGTCTCCTGTTGTGGCAGTTCTGTCATTTGAATGCTACGTCTCCTGTTGTGGCGGTTCTGTCATTAGACTGCTACGTCTCCTGTTGTGGTGTGGTTCTGTCATTTAAATGCTATGTCTCCTGTTGTGGCGGTTCTGTCATTTGAATGCTACGTCTCCTGTTGTGGCGGTTCTGTCATTTGAATGCTACGTCTCGTGTTGTGGCGGTTCTGTCATTTGAATGCTATGTCTCCTGTTGTGGCGGTTCTGTCCTTTGAATGCTACGTCTCCTGTTGTGGCGGTTCTGTCATTTGAATGCTACATCTCCTGTTGTGACGGTTCTGTCCTTTGAATGTTACGTCTCCTGTTGTGACGGTTCTGTCCTTTGAATGCTACGTCTCCTGTTGTGGCGGTCCTGTCCTTTGAATGCTACGTCTCCTGTTGTGACGGTTCTATCCTTTGAATGTTACGTCTCTTGTTGTGAGGGTTCTGCCCTTTAAATGCTACGTCTCCTGTTATGACCACAACTGGAAACAAGAATGCGATGTCTCCTGTTGTGATGGTTCGATCTTTTGAATGCTACTATGTTTCATATTGTGGTGGCCATGTCAGTGAAATATCCCGCTGTACTTTTTTTGTTATTATTGAAATTTAAAATTAAATTTTTAGAGTGAAAGCCCTATCGTTAATTGTTCTGCTATTGAAACTTCTCTTTTCATGCAGAACCTAATTATGCTGTTCTTTTAATGACATGTCTCCAATTTGATATATTTTTTATTTTTTATATTTTTTCTTTCTTTGATACATCATGACGCATTATTAAAATGTCAGTGTGCGCTTTTAAGTAAAATGAATTGATTTTATCCGACAAACTATTAAAACTTTTAAATCCATGTACTATTATACCAGTGTGAACACTTTCCCGCAATATTCTAAAAGTGGTTTTATAGGTCATCTTTTGGTATTTAATATTTGTAAAATTTAGGTTATAGCAACAAAACAAGACCATTTTCTTCTATTAGAAACAAAGTATAAGGTACTTTTCGCAATAATAAAATTAAAACTTAAGGCCATAATTGCTAGATTTTATTTTTTATTTTTATTTTTAATTTTTTTGATTTTTTTATGGAAATAAAAAAAGGAGCGTGCAGCATGAAAATTAGGGGGCGGGCGGGGATGATAATCTATCAATTAATCCAGAATAGGATCCTTTGAACGCATAGTATGCAATTAAAAAAGTAAAGAAAATTAAGTATTCGTTTTGTTGAACAGTTAATCATAATAAAATTATGTTTTATTCTTTTATAACACTGAATGATATCCGTGATTCCAAGGGATCAAAATAATAACAACAATGAACTTCAGAATCTCAAAATCATCAAATCAAAAACATTAATTAACAACATGCGTGACAAAATTACGATATAGTTTCATGTGCAAGAAAATTAAGTTACTATCCGAAAGAGAGCGATGGTTTGGCTGTTTTTGTTTTGTTTGTTTAATGAATTAAAAGGAACATCAAAATGTTGCAAGCACTTGTTGATGTGTAATTGATTATGAAGTTGGCCGTGCGGTGTATAACAAGGGAAATAACCACGTGTTTTTTATTATTTATTGTTATACACGATTGTCGCTCTTTGTCATAAGATATAGTTGACTAAATCGCGACTAAATCCCGCAGACCCGGCAATATTCCGGCTTAATTGGTGTGTGTAATAGTGATTATGATGTATTAATGCATAAATGTCAATCATTATGCATTGCGTTATGCTATATTTTTAGACAGTTTTAAAAATTTAATAAAATATACTAATTTAGGTCTTGAAAAATACTTTTTTATTTTAATTTTTGACGATATTTTTGCCGTTTTTGACAGGCAAGTTAGAGTATATAATTTTCAAATATGTTGGTGTTATCGGTTTTCGATCACTTAAGAATCGTCATTAAATATACATGTGGTCCTGTGCTAGTTTTAAATTCATTTTTTAAAAAAAATCTATAATAAGGTCATTCAACCGGAACTTCTATAATTTCTGACAGGCACCAGCAAAACTATTTTTATATCTTTTGACCTGTATTGCATCAGCTTTCAGCAGACGCGTTTTTTCGGGTCTGTATCCTAAAATGACTTTCTTACTTTTATCGGAAGAATATTTTTGATATTTTTCATTGCATTCAATGACCACATGGATACCATTTGTAAATATTGTAACACTCCAGGTCGTTTTATTAGATAGATGGCGAGCAAAATATGAAAACAACAAGATTTGATGGCATAGCAGATTTATACAGTTTATATGATTGGTTACCTAATAAGGCAAGACTATCTGATATACAGTCAATGAATAATATACTTTATTCACACGAAGGTTAAAAATACCGGAAGTGATGGAACTGCTTTTTTGCTGTCTACAACTAAAGTGAGCTCTAATCTAAAGTTTCTAAGCGTTTATATTGGCAAAAAATCTAGATTCTGGCACTTCTAAGCCAATCAAAATTGTGCATTTCATATACATGTACACGTGTTTCAAAAATCTGGCTGATCTGACAAAGTGTCCGCCATGTTGCCAGATTTGATACACGAAAAGTTAATTTGACACAATTAAAACACAATTTCCATATCACAAGTTAGCATGAAAAGGATGTCACAATGTCATAGTTCAGATGCAAATCATGCAAGTTGATATTAATACTCGAAATAAAGTTGAAATGAAGATGTCAGATTTGAGGTGGACAGATTTTCAAATCCTCCCACTCTGGCAACTTTAAAGGAGGTAAATTTAAATGCGATTTCCTATTTCAACATACACAGTATAATTTGAAGGTAAGACATTATTATAATTATTCTTAGTGAATAGTTAGCATCATAAATTGTATTTATAGGCTGGGAAAGATTTACATTAGTCCAGAAACAGATATTCAATATGACTTGTTGATGGCAGAAATCTCAGTGGCAACAGCGTTTTTGGAAGTTCATTCAAGGATACTTTCATTTATCCTTAAAATCAAAGGCAATAGAACATGTTTAAACTGATAATACTAATGTTAAAAGTATCATATAAATTTAAAGTATTATTTAATTTACACATAGTATTAAACTATGCAGATATAACAACTGAATATGTATTTTTGTTTACCCCACCCAGTGCCCGATTTCATGTCAAATCAATATTTGGATTTTTGTTGATATTTCAATCTACAGACATAAGGTGAGTTAATGTATAATAAATATGGATGATTATGTATATAACCATTGTTGTTCCATGTAGAAATAGTCTTATTAATGCTATATTCTTTTCATATGATTGTTTATGAATTACCCCACTGTGGACAGTGTTACTGGTAATGGCAGTATTCACAAGTAAGATTACTTATTTAGACAGATAGTCAGTATTTCAGGATTTTATTCTGTTACACTATTACCAATTGTACAGGAAGTTGAAATACGCGTGCGCGATGTCCATAATTCTCACAAGTGATCGAATTCAGGTCGTGATCGAAAACAGATTACGGCACCATAACCTTTAATTATTTCGATGAGTATCATATTCTGAATCCATAAAAATGAAATTAGTAATAAAATCAAGAATATAATTATGATTATTTATTTTGCTTGATTCATTCTTTTAAAACATAGCGTTGCGTATTTTCAGCACTTTGTAAGAATAAGACATATTGCCGAACAAAAAAGAAATCTATTTCCGAGACCTAAATTAAGTCATTATTTAGATAATTCCCAGCTATTATCTTATCAAATATGTAAATGGCAATGCATAATGACTGAAATTAGTGCATTTAAACAACGTAACCGCTCACACGTGCCACATTTGCCCTTTCTCAGCAGCCGGAATGTGACTGGGTCAGCCGGAACCTGGCCGGGTTTGTGAAACATCCGACATGAAAACTGATGTCTGGCTTATTTTACATAGATTATATCCAGGAATTATATATAGAAGGCTATAATGATTACATACACCGAGCTCCGGTTTCACCAAATATTTTAACTTGTACACTTGACCTAGTTTCAAGTGTCGTTTCGAACATGTCGCTACTTAAGACTCAAGAGTACTGTTAATCTATTTTTCGACACTCACACATTTATGTGGAGTGTGTAGTCCAGTGGTAGAGCAACGAGCCCAGGATCAGAGGGCCGTGGGTTTCGATCCTTATCACGGCTATGTGTAGTGTACTTGAGCAAGATATTTTTCCGCATGTGCTTAGTACTGGTTCTACCCAGGATTACTCCGAGAGAGATTTGTATAAGTTGTAATAACTTGTTTCTCTATCAAAGAAAAAAAAGTTTAAACTAAAGCACACACTGGAGATTGAAGGGGGGATTCACTGGACTATAAAAAGACATGGTAAATCATAGTATGCAAATAATTAACTGTAATCTAGAATTGAATTCGGTTAACCTTTAAGTTAGATAATATCTTTATTGAACTTATTTTTATAGAAATAGTTTAATGGTAATGTTGTTTGATCTCAGCTGGTTAATTGACTGTTAAATTGATATTGATTACTAATTGATTGATTGAATTTGAATATTAAGCGTCATTTTTATGCCATCTATGGCTAACAGACGACCAACTAACCTAACCACTGTTTCCTGGAATCCTGAAAGGTAAACAGTACTCGAGCGCCCCATTTCGGCAAGTAACTAATGATTTTTTCCACTTGAATCAACGGTGAGAGACAAATGATAATGAGATGCAATATCGTATATCAATCATCAAGGAGACGGCCGTGGCCGTGCGGAGATTCGAACTGACGACCCCTGGATTGATAACTTATATTGAGCTGTACGTGCGTGTGTACTCTGTTTTTTTATAAATACATTTATCGTATATGACCGCTACGTATATAAAATTATATATATAACCATGTACATGCGCGTACATATAGTATAACTTCGTTGGCTCAAGCACGGATGGCTCGAACAGCCACATATGGCTCGAACCACTTAACTAGTCCCGGTTGATTCCTTTTTCGATGTATGTACATGTATGTTATGATAATGAACCGTACTTGGCTTGAATAACACCTAAGTCGAACTATTTTGTCCAGTCCCGCCAGGTTCGAGCCATTGAAGTTCTACTGTACATTATTTGTAGGCTTTTGTTATGCATCCGAACATGTAGATTATATTTAATTCATATAAAAGAACGTTTTATTCAGTCTCTGACAGAGCAATTTGTCAATTTCTATTATAAAGAAAATGATATAAGCGACAATACAAGAGACGCTCTATGTTTCTTGTTTTGTTTTGTTCTCTGAATTTACCGTGAACATAGAATAAATGATTTATTTTCATTTGAGCAATGCGTCCAAACCACCGCAATTTTAGCAAAATGCGCCAACAATCTCAAACCCATTTCACAAAAAAAAACTTACAATAAAAATCAGTCGTAAACGTAAACTAACAAATATGCATAATATTTTTCAAAGTCATCCGCATGAATTTTACGATTGTATTTTCAGAAAATTTAGCATTACCATTTCCCCATCTGCAAATCCGACAGTTTTACTCGACAGAATCAGTAAGTCCCATCTGTAAATCGAACATTGCTACTCGACAGGATGATGTAGCCCCATCTGTAAATCCGACAGTTCTACTCGACAGGACGATGTAGCCCCATCTGTAAATCCGACAGTGTTACTCGACTGGAAGATGAAGCCCCATCTGTAAATCCGACAGTGCTACTCGACAGGACGATGTAGCCCCATCTGTAAATCCGACAGTGCTACCCGACAGGATGATGTAGCCCCATCTGTAAATCCGACAGTTTACTCGACAGGACGATGTAGCCCCATCTGTAAATCCGACAGTTCTACCCGACAGGATGATGTAGCCCCATCTATAAATCCGACAGTGTTACTCGACAGGACGATGTAGCCCCATCTGTAAATCCGACAGAGTTACTTGACAGGACGATGTAGCCCCATCTGTAAATCCGACAGTTCTACCCGACAGGATGATGTAGCCCCATCTGTAAATCCAACAGTTCTATTCGACAGGACGATGAAGCCCCATCTGTAAATCCGACAGTTTACTCGACAGGACGATGTAGCCCCATCTGTAAATCCGACATTTCTACCCGACAGGATGATGTAGCCCCATCTATAAATCGGACAGTGTTACTCGACAGGACGATGTAGCCCCATCTGTAAATCCGACAGTGTTACTCGACAGGACGATGTAGCCCCATCTGTAAATCCGACAGTGTTACTCGACAGGACGATGTAGCCCCATCTATAAATCCGACAGTGCTACTCGACAGGACGATGTAGCCCCATCTGTAAATCCGACAGTGCTATTCGACAGGACGATGTAGCCCCATCTGTAAATCCGACAGTTCTACCCGACAGGACGATGTAGCCCCATCTGTAAATCCGACAGTGTTACTCGACAGGACAATGTAGCCCCATCTATAAATCCCACAGTGTTACTTGACAGGACGATGTAGCCCCATCTGTAAATCCGACAGTTCTACCCAACAGGATGATGTAGCCCCATCTGTAAATCCGACAGTTTTACTCGACAGGATGATGTAGCCCAATCTGTACATCCGACAGTGTTACTCGACAGGACGATGTAGCCCCATCTGTAAATCCGAAAGTTCTACCCGACAGGACGATGTAGCCCCATCTGTAAATCCGACAGTTCTACTCGACTGGACGAAGTAGCCCCATCTGTACATCCGACAGTGTTATTCGACAGGACGATGTAGCCCCATCTGTAAATCCGACAGTTCTACTCGACAGGACGATGTAGCCCCATCTGTAAATCCGACAGTGTTACTCGACTGGAAGATGAAGCCCCATCTGTAAATCCGACAGTGCTACTCGACAGGACGATGTAGCCCCATCTGTAAATCCGACAGTGCTACCCGACAGGATGATGTAGCCCCATCTGTAAATCCGACAGTTTACTCGACAGGACGATGTAGCCCCATCTGTAAATCCGACAGTTCTACCCGACAGGATGATGTAGCCCCATCTATAAATCCGACAGTGTTACTCGACAGGACGATGTAGCCCCATCTGTAAATCCGACAGAGTTACTTGACAGGACGATGTAGCCCCATCTGTAAATCCGACAGTTCTACCCGACAGGATGATGTAGCCCCATCTGTAAATCCAACAGTTCTACTCGACAGGACGATGAAGCCCCATCTGTAAATCCGACAGTTTACTCGACAGGACGATGTAGCCCCATCTGTAAATCCGACAGTGTTACTCGAGAGGACAATGTAGCCCCATCTGTAAATCCGACAGTGCTACTCGACAGGACGATGTAGCCCCATCTGTAAATCCGACAGGTCTACCCGACAGGATGATGTAGCCCCATCTGTAAATCCGACAGTGTTACTCGACAGGACGATGTAGCCCCATCTATAAATCCGACAGTGCTACTCGACAGGACGATGTAGCCCCATCTGTAAATCCGACAGTGCTATTCGACAGGACGATGTAGCCCCATCTGTAAATCCGACAGTTCTACCCGACAGGACGATGTAGCCCCATCTGTAAATCCGACAGTGTTACTCGACAGGACAATGTAGCCCCATCTATAAATCCCACAGTGTTACTCGACAGGACGATGTAGCCCCATCTGTAAATCCGACAGTGTTACTCGAGAGGACGATGTAGCCCCATCTGTAAATCCGACAGTTCTACCCGACAGGATGATGTAGCCTCATCTGTAAATCCGACAGTGTTACTCGACAGGACGATGTAGCCCCATCTCTAAATCCGACAGTGTTACTCGACAGGAAGATGTAGCCCCATCTGTAAATCCGACAGTTCTACCCGACAGGTTGATGTAGCCCCATCTGTAAATCCGACAGTGTTACTCGACAGGACGATGTAGCCCCATCTATAAATCCGACAGTGTTACTCGACAGGACGATGTAGCCCCATCTGTAAATCTGACAGTGTTTTTCGAGAGGACGATGTAGCCCCATCTGTACATCCGACAGTGCTACTCGACAGGACGATGTAGCCCCATCTGTAAATCTGACAGTTCTACCCGACAGGATGATGTAGCCCCATCTGTAAATCCGACAGTGTTACTCGACAGGACGATGTAGCCCCATCTATAAATCCGACAGTGTTACTCGACAGGACGATGTAGTCCCATCTGTGAATCCGACAGTGTTACTCGAGAGGACGATGTAGCCCCATCTGTAAATCCGACAGTGCTACTCGACAGGACGATGTAGCCCCATCTGTAAATCCGACAGTTTTACTCGACAGGACGATGTAGCCCCATCTGTAAATCTGACAGTTCTACCCGACAGGACGATGTATGCCATCTGTAAATCCGACAGTGTTACTCGACAGGACGATGTAGCCCCATCTGTAAATCAGACAGTTCTACTCGACAGGACGATGTAGCCCCATCTGTACATCTGACAGTGCTACTCGACAGGACGATGTAGCCCCATCTGTAAATCTGACAGTGTTACTGGAGAGGACGATGTAGCCCCATCTGTAAATCTGACAGTGTTACTGGAGAGGACGATGTAGCCCCATCTGTAAATCTGACAGTGTTACTGGAGAGGACGATGTAGCCCCATCTGTAAATCCGACAGTTCTACCCGACAGGACGATGTAGCCCCATGTGTACATCCGACAGTGTTACTCGATAGGACAATGTAGCCCCATCTGTAAATCTGACAGTGTTACTGGAGAGGACGATGTAGCCCCATCTGTAAATCCGATAGTTCTACCCGACAGGACGATGTAGCCCCATCTGTAAATGTAACGTGTTACTCGACAGGACGATGTAGCCCCATCTGTAAATGTAACGTGTTACTCGACAGGACGATGTAGCCCCATCTGTAAATCCGACAGTGCTATTCGACAGGACGATGTAGCCCATCTGTAAATCGACAGTGCTACTCGACAAGATGATGCACGTATGCTGTTTCCGTCAAACAGACAAACAACAAGCCTACAATATATGCCACGGAAGTTTGCTACTTTCGCAATCTCACATGTATATATATATATACACGCGTGTGAGTAGATGCTGCAACACACACCGGAATTACACTCAAGGCAGCCGATCTTTATATACAGTGCATATTATAAGTGTTTATTTATATTCACGCAAATAAGAATCTGCGATGTTTTATGCGCTTATCATGTGACGGACGGTCGGACGGATACCAGAATTAATGAAATACAATCAAGTAAGTTCTAACTTGCTTTCTTTTTCAAAACAGATTGTGTACGTTGCTGTTGAGGTTAACAGTGTACACTTATAGAATGAAACTACAAGAAACTACTACTAGTATTCTATACCTCGTAACCCCTGGGAGCAGCTAGAAATTAATCTGATTTACACTGATATCTATTATATTAAGTTTGTTTATATTTAGCGTGTTACAAGATTCGTGAATGCTCCCTCTTTTAAAGTGGTCACACTATACTACGCACATGCACGTTTGGAAATATTCATGATATTTTCGTAAAATTCTTTTTTATAGTTTATTTTTCTGCTTGGCAACACATTTCCTTGAAACATTATTATGTATGTATGAGTTACAGAATTAAACGCGTTACATATAACCTGTAGCAGAGACATATGAACGTGTATTTGTAATTAAGTCACTGCCTTCAGTTATAGAACAATCAATTTACCAATTACGAAGTAACGTTTTGTACTTCGGAGTATGTGATGACCCAGATAAGTAGTAATTGGCAATTAAATAAAACTTCGTGAGAGTCTGCGAGAACGTATGACTTGACTGGTATAGAAAGTTGGTTTTAAGTACACACACTCTTTACGATATCTTTTGTTTTGTTTTTACGTTTTTGCGCACATTTTACATCGATTGTGAAACAAGTTCTTATAACTTATAGACACATCCCGCTCGAAGTCTTCCAAGGCCCAGCACTAAAAGCATATGCGGATAAAGTATATTGCTTAAGGACATAACACCTAGTCGTGGCGGAGGATCTAACCCACGATCCTCCGATCCTTGGTCCGGTACTCTGTCACCGGAAGCAAGGGAAATACCTTGCTCTGACACAATTAGCGCGGTGTTCATTAGAGTTGTCTTTCTTGTCATTTAAATTATCTGCATTTGAGTAGTTTCTCCTTTTTTACATTTGTCACGAGATAGAATCATTATCGATGATGCCAGTCCTACCTTTCAGCAAGTGAACAGTGAGTTGCGAGCTAACACTTTTTTAATATTATTTTTATTATTATGATAATTATTATAATATTATTATCTTTATTTTTTTTTCATCATCATCATCATCGTCATCGTCATGTCATCGTTGTCGTCGTCGTCGTCGTCGTCGTTGTTGTTGTTGTTGTTGTTGTTGTTACTATTATTATTATTATTATTTTTAATATTATTATTATTAAGATATAGTTATAGATAAGATAAGATTATTCGGGTAGTTTCAAAGTGTTGTACAAAGAAGTGAGTTTTAAACGTTGGTGTATCTTTTTTTTCATAACGGTGGAAGTGGTGGGCCCAATCGAGATATATATGTAGCGATACTAAAAACGGCAAATGCAAAGACTTCGAATGGTGAGAATTTACACACCTGTACCTTATATACTGGCCACTGACCCATATAGCATTATTATTAATATTATAATTGATACTTTTATTATTATTATTATTATTATTATTATTATTATTATTATTATTATTATTATTATTGCTATGACATCGTTGATGTGTGCTGTATCATAGTTGTATTCTTAAACAGGGTTTAAGTTGACTGTGTATGACAAGTGACGCATGCGTAATTCTCAAAAGAAGTGATTTTGAAAACTTGTCATTAAAATGGTGTCGGTAGGACATTGGACTTTTGGTTTGTTGTATGAGCGTCCAAACGTACTTTCATAGGTTTATTATTTCATCTGTCGCATTTGTTGTCGTGATTTGACTGCCATCGGAATATGACACACCATGGGTAAGGTGAGTTGAAGGGATTTCTTTGTGCTTTCATTGTTATTACTATTATTAACGTTGTTACTATTATAATTATTATTTTTATTAGTATTGTCATTATTATTATTATTATTATTATTATTTATTATTATTATTATTACTATTATAATTATTGTCATCGTCATCGTCGTCATCATCATCATCATCATCATCATCATCATCATCATCATCATCACCACCACCACCACCATCATCATCATCATCATCATCATTATCATTATTATTATTATTATTATTATTATTATTATTATTATTATTATTATTATTATTATTATGACACCGTTGATGTGTGCTGTATCATAGTCAACATTTGACAACATGACTGGCATGTATTGCAAATGCATCAAAATTGACTCAAAATGGCAGCAATTGACTCAAAGCATACTAATTGTAGACGGAATATTTAAAACTTCCCCTCGAGAAACCGATGAACGATCCAGTGTTAACGTGTTGAACTTGTGATACAGGGTTTGCGAGTTAAATCCCCGCCTCTCAAACAACTTTCAGTCGCTCTGCAGAAATTTTAAAATGAGGTACAATGCGTCATTGTTTTACACTTACCACATAAAAGAACAGTGATTAGAATCTAAAAAAGAACTTACGACACAAATCGCCGTAAACCAACATATTCATAGTATTTTTAATATTCATCCAAATGTACTAAACTTGGCTCAAATCTTGCAGAAGTAATATATTTTCTAGACATACACTCATTTTAAACGTCTTTCAAAATTTGAATATACAACGAAGAAACTGTGTCAATTGACCTGTGACGATTTAGATCTAAGTTATTTTGTGAGGCGCAGCCCAGAATCCTTATGGAGATCAGCACGATCGAAACGTCACTACCAGTATACCTTTCACAAAAATTTTAATTTGTGAAATTGTACATATCATATTTTAAGGGTCTGTCACACACTACCGATGTACCTCGCCGGGACTAAACAGGAGCAAAAAATTAACAACGGCGAGAAAATCGGCGGAGCTCCGGCGAGAAAGCTAGGACGCTATCGGTGCTCAACCGACATTAACGAAGCCATGTTGTACTGCTGTTGTAGTCCCGTTGCTCGCCCCGGCAGCGCAACGAGGGGAATTTTTGAGATTTTTTTTCTACTGTTGCCTGCCGTTGCTATTTTTTCGCTGATGTTCTGACGATGTACTACCGTTCTTTAGCGATGTGATACCGTTGCGCTGTCGTACTAGTACAGATCCCCGAAAATTGCCAAATTTGTGCTCCGGTATAGCTCCGGCGACCCAAATCGACTAGGTGTGACAGGCTCTTAAAAAATGAATCTTATATCCGTGTCAGATTCTGTCGCTTTAGTTACGAGGAGTCATACCGGACGCAACGAGGGTGTTCACAACACATTTTGCATCGAGGAGCCGTTCCGGTTAGTCACCGTGATATTAGCGCAATAACCCACTTATGTGATAATATTATAGTATACTGATACTGGCCTTCCGATCGTGTTGATCGTGTCGTGTTTCGATAACAGCATGTGGACATTTGAGCATTGCAATTTACACAATTCTCCAATTCGCAAAGGTGAAATCTCACTCTCGTGCGTGACGAGATCTGTGCGTGACTTGAGCTCATGGGAATTGCGTCACCATAACAAAACCGCAATGGTGTTTCTGACAGTAGTTAATTACAACAAAGTTACATAAAACAGCCATGAAAAGAAAGAAAACAATACAAGATATGAAAGAAAATAAAAAGAATAAGTTTCTCATGATAAAATAAAATTACTTTTTATCGTTTTGTGCGTGTTTGTATACTTTAATTAATGCTTGATTTCTGGTGATGGGTGGGGTAATTTGGACTTGAGAAGATTAGTATTAAATTTTTTTATCAATATCCCTACTATCATTTACAAATAGGGAATGGTTATATTTTATTCGTTAAATAGTTCATGCGACATGACGGATTTTATTAATAAGTCTTGTCTTTTTATAGATGTATTGTCTACCAAATTTCGGACCTAACTGACGACATGCATGTTGCACAGTTAATGAGCCTTTCTTGTTTAAAACATAGGTAAATGATTTGAAAAAAACAACAACATTATTACTATAACATATCAATATAACCTAAATGTAGTTTTTTGCAAAAAAAATATGATTTTCTTTTATTTAAGAGAGCTTTGAATGGATTACAGACGTTTCGTACCACCAAATTCAGGTTTCGTACCACACATAGGTTAATGCATAAACTTTACAGTGTTTCACACCATGATTAGGTGTCACAATCATAAACTTACGGTATTTGTTTTTAATTAGTGTGTGATAGTATTGGACTGTTATTATTTGGGGTTGAAACGTAACTAAAATGCATTTTATTTTGTTTATACATTTATTGTATTAACGAGAAATTTGATATATTTATTATAAATTTACACCATATACTACGGACACAAATCACACAAAATAATATACATACAATTTTGATTTTGTCATATTTACAACATTTACGTATATCACTTTGTAATGTATGGCCACGAGGAGATATATTTGCTTTAATAATAGTGTATTTGTGAAAAAATACATAAAATCAGAAAATTTCAATTTGTGACAAAACAGCTGTAACGTCTGCATCCCTGGTATATATTCTTCCAAGAAGATAAATAGAATGATACACATTCACCTCCTGTTATACCGAGGTACAATATAAAATGGTCATTTTGGAAAGATATACACGGAAATGGAACATCCGTCCCCGTAACGTCCACCTCCCCTTCCCCCACCTGCATATACATTCTATTTTTTTTTAATTTATAGAATCAATTTCACTTTTTTTCAATGTATTAAGTATTTTATGTTTGCAGTGTGCAACTAAGATATGAATAATTTATCCCCCCAAAAAATGAACAAAAATTTAAAGATTTTGTTTAATGTCACGCTTATATAGGGGATGAACGTCACAAAAAGGGGACGGACGTTGCATAATTTCTTTCCATTGGTATTGACCCCCTAAATATCGGAAAATGTTTAAATTAAGTAATTGTCCATAATACTATGCAATATAACATACATCCTATCTTTAAACCTAGGGTCATAAAACCTGTGGTGAATTATGCAAATTTGGGTACAATATGCCTGTTTTTTCTCATTACCACATGGTGTGTTTTTAGTCTTGGTGAATTATGAAAGCTCAGCAGGATGCCAGTAGCTGGACAATAGCATACATTTTGTGCAATATGCCTGTAGGCAAATATAGTCCATATGACACTATCCTTCAAAGGTTAAAAAATCATATTTGTCCAGGTAACTAGTATACTGGGTAACGATGTCATATGGGCTAGTTATAGGTAAAATACACAAAATGATAATACAAAAAAAAACAGTGCAAGTTATGTAAATATTAAAAATACCACTCAACAACGCTTCATCAAAATATACCTTAGAAGGGTATGAAATTAACATATTATCAGACATTTCTTAGTGTACAGCAATGTATCCCCCAGTTTAACATGATAATGAATTAAAACGCTTCAAATACATTTTCTTTTTTTCGCTAAATAAGGTTTTATTTATTATTCTCTATGAGCGCGTTAAATATATATAATGGACCATTTAAATTCAATTCCTGATTTAAAATGGTGAATTTGATAATTTACTGACTGCGTAGCAAACAGTGCATACCATACCGATCACAATCTCCGTGATGGTTGAGATACATATTGCGTCTCATTATCATGTTACTCTTTTGTATGGCCATATAAGCCGAAACTGTCGTATTTCAATTCTAAGGCATTAGTTGTAAATTATGTACGTTGGCGGTTTGTTTAGTGGTGTTTTGTTATTGTTCAGATATCGTCATATTATATACGTTGGCGGTTTGTTTAGTGGTGTTTTGTTATTGTTCAGATATCGTCATATTATGTACGTTGGCGGTTTGTTTAGTGGTGTTTTAATATTGTTCATATATCGTCATATTATGTACGTTGGCGGTTTGTTTAGTGGTGTTTTAATATTGTTCATATATCGTCATATTATGTACGTTGGCGGTTTGTTTAGTGGTGTTTTAATATTGTTCATATATCGTCATATTATGTACGTTGGCGGTTTGTTTAGTGGTGTTTAAATATTGTTCATATATCGTCATATTATGTACGTTGGCGGTTTGTTTAGTGGTGTTTTGTTATTGTTCAGATATCATCATATAATGTACGTTGGCGGTTTGTTTAGTGGAATTTTGATATTATTCAGATATCGTCATATTATGTACGTTGGCGGTTTGTTTAGTGGTGTTTTGTTATTATTCAGATATCATCATATTATGTACGTTGGCGGTTTGTTTAGTGGTGTTTTGTTATTGTACAGTTATCGGCAATCGGTAATTAGGGTGACATGTTGGAAACATTGAGAAGGAATTGATCAAAACTTGGATAGTTGTGGGTTTTTTTTTGCTGTCGTCATGTATTTAAGATGTTCGTCATAGTTGGTTTGAATGTTGAATATAATTTTAAATTACAGGCGCTTAGAATGCTGTCCCAAGAAGATAAAGATGAGCAATTGTTGAAAGCGACGCTAAACACAATACATACAAAACAAATATATAATATTAAAATATATGTATAGAAATCGGAAGTTTCATTTCTTTCAGTATGTATAGAATATTGTTAACTTTATATTTTAACTGACCAAACAACAATTAATTTTGCACTGTTCTACAAATTTATAGAGAAATATACTTCTCGAACATTGAACACATTACTAATGGTTTGTAATGCACCTTGTTTCTATAGATTATCATCTGTTGCTCCAAATATGAAGAAGAATATTTTATTAACATAAACTGTTACAATTTCTCGTTTCCATACCTAAATATACAACAAATATTTACATGTCGGTTATCAGAATATAAATGCCATACACTTATTCATGATTATAGTATAAGTATTTTGTTAAATGTATTAGAATAGAACTGAGGATGAACCTCAAAATATGAGTTTATCAATATAAATGTGTAATAAAGTAGGTCTATTTCATGGTTGCTGAAAAAATATATAGATTCTTTAAAAATATTATTGCATGTTTATAGTATTAGTAATGCTTCGTCTAACAGCAAAAGTTTCCACAATAAATTTACTTAGGTTAACAGTTATTTATTGCAGGAAAAGAGGGGATTGACCAGGTTGCTTTTTACACAATATCCACGGTTTCATGACACCCCTTCATTTTTGACAATTCTCTCCATTTCTTGCAATGTATCACTACGCATCTTCAAATGGTTTTATCTTCACCAATATAACGCCCAGTATCAACCTATCTTGGCACAACGCATGGTAATGTTCCATCCGTATTATCTGTGGAAAAAAAGAACATTTCAAGCATTTTCAAAAACAATATGTTCAACCAATTTACACAGCTCTAATTGATCGGGCGTAAAAATCTACTGTCATGTAGGGGAGGTAATTCTTACGCGAGCCTTAAAGCTCTCTCTTTGCATATCGGAGACAAAGAAAGTCACACTGGTTACTGAGTGACCTAACATAACCAATTTGGCTTCATTGTGCACGTGTCGTCATTTCAAATCATTCATAGCAAGATGATAAACAGAATAAATAAATAATAGTAATAATACAGTCTTTATTTAACATATTGTTTAGCTGTTTATTATTATTATTTTTATTATTATAATATTATTATCATTATTTTTTATTTGTTTTTATTTTTCATCATCATCATCATCATCATCATCATCATCATCATCATCATCATCATCATCATCATAATCGCAATCGACATCGTCATCGTCATTATCATTGTTATCATTATTATCATTATTGTCATTATTATTATCATTATTATTATTATTATTATTATTATTACAATATTATTATTATTATTAATCATTATTATCATTATTATTAATAATATTATTATTGATATTTTTGTTATTATTAATTTTAATCATTTTTATTATTATCATTACTATTATGACACCGTTCATAGTTATGTTCTTAAACAGGGTTTAAGTTGACTATGTATGATAGGTGACGCATGTTTAATTCTCAAATTAAGTGTTTTTGAAAACTTGTCATTAAAATGGTGTCGTTAGTTCAGTGGCATTTTGGTTTGTTGTATGAGCGTCCAAACGTGTTTCCATAATTTTATTATTTCATCTGTCGCATTTGTTGTCAATGAAATAAAAAAATAAAAAAAAAGTCTTTATTTAACTTCACTCATTGGAACAGAATAACCGATATACAGACAATGACAAGTTCTTGTAAATGGGCCGGGTCAGATTAGCTCAGTCGGTTACAGGTCTGACTATCAATCCAGGGGTCGTGAGTTAGAATCCCCGCCCGGCAACAGTCTCCGTGATGAATGATATACGACACTGTGTCTCATTATCATTCGATTCCCACCGCTGATTCAAGTGGGAAAGTTAACGACTGCTTGCGGAGAATGGGTGTGCTCGAGTACTGGTTAACGTTTCAAGATCCCAAGAAACATTGGTTAGGTTAACTGATCGTCTTTTAGCCCTCGATGGCATAAAATGACGCTAAATAATCAAAAGTGTACACCACAGTGGAGGTCTAGTGGTAAAGCAAGCGCCTCGCATTCAGATTGGCATTGGTTCGATCTTCGGCTGGGTCATAACAAATACTTGAAAAATGGTCCAAGAACCGCTAAGAATAATTTGTTAAATCGACAACGTCGCGATATGACTGAACAATTGTTGAAAGCGACGCTAAACGCAAACAATTAAACAAACAATACACACAACCATTTCTTTGTATTGAATATCATTCAGTATTACTAAATTTGAGGACACCATATGCTCGAACCCTGTATATTCCAAAAACATTTTAAATGGCGTCAAATATGTGGAAAAATACGTGTATGGATCTTCTCCCCTGTTACTTATATCCCAACCCTGAACGACTGTTCTCACCTACTAGCGTAAAAAAACATATAAGTATAACTTCTAATCTATGCTTATTTCTGAATATAGAACAGAACAGAAATGAACATAACAGAACATATATTTCATTGAACTTGAGCATTACAGCTCATCGTCATATATATTTGCAAAATCAATACATACGTTGAAATATGGTGGTATATAAAAATCGTTTCATTAAGTTTTTTTGTGAAAGTGTTATCTTGGTATTTAGAAACAATCATAAAATAATTATTTAAAGCATAAACTCAATACAAATTTACAATACAATGTCTTCTACATTAAACTGTAAAACGAGTATCTCTGACTATGAAACCCTTAATACAATAAGTTGCAATTTTGTGTAAAATTGATTTTTTTTATCAATATTAAGAAGGTTACTGAATTTAAACATGCTTGAATGAGTTGAATAATATTTAGGTACATGTATATATAATTTTCTCAGATCATTAAAAATGGGCAAATGATGAAAGGGTATTCGTCTTCAATATCATTTAAGTCACAACTTAAACATTTTCTTTGATATCTTGCAATTTTGTTTATGTCGTCCTGTTTCTATAGCTAGTGTATGTGATGATAACCGTATTTTAGCTAAAGTATTCCTATATTTTACATTTTCTAAACTTAAATAAGAAGACAGTTCAAATGTCTGTTATAAATGTATATATATAATATGCGGTTTGTTAACAAAACATTGGTGAACAATAAAAGAAAACGGATAAGAACTAAAGGATTAATTATGCTCATGGAATTTTTCTCCTAGTCGTACAGTCAAAACTCGTTATTTCGAATTCCGTGGGACCTTGAAAATAATTCGAAATATCCGAAGTTCGATTTATCAGGAGTCTATGTTTGTTCAACTTTTTACCGTTACCCCACCCACTTCATAAATCGTTGAAAATATACATGTTGTACCTATAAATACCTATATTTGTTTTTGTTTGTTTTTTAACTATAACACGTTGTGGTTATATTTACACATGATATAAACTTTGTTTATATTGATGTATACTGTGGATTTATCTTAAATCGTGGTAAATTCTGCTGTTTACATGCGTTACTTCCTTCTACGCAAACGTATGTTGTGTGTTGTTATCCATGTGTAAGCTAAATGCCTATTTGCACAGTGCGTGAACATTTTATATTTTTGAGTGTGATATAATAGATAACACAATATACTTTGAATTTTTATACTTTTTAATTACACGAATATCAAATAAATAGAATATGCAACTGAAATATAAACACAGGTTATATACAAGCAATGGTTACAACAATTTTACAAATAAGAACTAAGACGAAAATAGCACATGTCAAAAACTTCTTCTAACACTTCGGCGTTGTTTGTATAATTAGCGTGTGTATCGGTCGTATTTGTATCATAACAATTTGATGACACAATTAACTTACCTGCCAGTACCGACACATGAAGCGATAAATTACAGCAATTATCACCTTCGACGGTTTGCCTTTCATCTTCACGCGGTGATAAAAATTCGAAATAACGAGTGAGAAATCAATAGATTTTAGGATGAAGGGACCCAAAAACAGATTCGAAATAGTGAATAGTTCGAAATACTGGAATTTGATATATCAGGAGTAAATTAATATAGAAATAGAAGGGGAAAAAACGGGACCTAACTTCAAATTTGAGATAAGCGGAAATTCGAAATATCAGAGTCCGAGTTGGTGAGTATCAACTGTACTATAAAATACACATTTATGGTAAAAAGTAGACTAATATGTACCAAAACAGTAGCCTATAAATATGTGAAAATAAATAAATGATAATGGCAAGACAAAAAAATGTTACTTGACAGCATCTTTAAAATAAACGTGAAAATTGAATATATTTGAAAGAATATCACATGCCCGGCTTCACGAACACACTTAAGTACGTTATTTTACTTAAACTCAAATAGTGCGTTCAATATTAATTTCGTGATACCGGACCCGGTGAGTTTTATTACTTCTATATAAATCATATTAAACTGTGCGTTTATGAGTTTCAGCATTTCATTTGAATACAATTTGCATTAATATGTTCTATACTAGTTATTCACTAACGTTCAACAAAGAAAATAGTAAAAAGTAGAGGCGACTAACGTTAAAGGTACAGATATTACTTTTGATGAACTTCCAATTTTAAACATATTTTTCGAAAATATAGTTACTGCGTGAACGTTCTTTAAACTTAATCAAAGGGTCCTCGGTGGCCTAATGGTCTAAAGTGCCGTCTCAGTATCACATTTCTATCACCGCTAAGGTTGTAGGTTTGAGTCCCGCTGGCTCCAAAAATAATATGTGAGAACGTTTGCCAGTTAATTGTGGAAGGACGGTGGTTTTACTCAGATTCATTCTTAGGTATTCATCCACCAAAATAAAACTTGATATACCATTATATATACCATGAAATGTGTTAAAAAAAGACATTATTCCCCATTAAAAACAATCAAAACTTGATCACCATTTTTGCGAAAACAAAAGTGAGAGAAAACCCCAGGTTATGAAAATTTAGACAAATCACGTTCGAAGTCTTCATGGGTAAAACCAGTGCTAAGCATAAGTAGTTTGAAGCAAAAAGTTAACGACGGACGGATGGACGGACGACACAGACCGACCGATCACAAATGCTCAAGTGTGAGCCTTCGGTCCAGGTGAACTAAAAAAAAGGAAACAGTGATTCGTGTATTACCAATGTGTTGTGTGGTACGTAATTACCAAATACGCTGTTTAATTTATTATCTATTAGCTACAAACCTAAGCAGGGCCTTTATTGGTTATGTCGTTTTATGATGTGGAACAAACTACTGTTTAACGATAGCTGCCTGGCAAGTCATGCAGATCTATATAACGAATGTTCATTGCTTGTAAAACTACAATACAGTCGGAAAAATTTCTTGATGCGACAGTGTTACAAGTGACATTGATAAAAACAATATATGTGTAATGCACTATCAGTGAAAGTAGGAAACTTGTTAAACATAAATTATCAATTCTATATTCGCAATGGTAAGTTTTATTTTCACATTTCTTGTGTGACAGAACTGAAATTTGATATCAAGCTTAATGGTTGATGTGACATCAGGTTTGGGGCTGGACCATTGTTTCGACATGTCATTTCAGGGGTTTATTCAATGTCTTATATTTTTCTTCATTCTCTTCTTTCATCACTCTTCATTGTCTTTGTCTATTCTTTCTTCCTTTATCTATTTCGTTATTTATTTTCTTTCAATCTTTTCTTTCTTTCTTTTTGCTTTTTCTTTTTATCAGTCATATTTCATTTCACCTTTTCGCATTCTTCTTTTTTCTACTTCTTCCTTCTTATATATACTTTTTTCTTTTTCTCCTCGCCTTTTCTTCTATTTTTATTCTTCTTCTTCTGTTATCCACCCCCATCCCGTAATTTCCATTTCTTCTTCTTCTATAATTTTTTTCTTTTTTCTTCTTCTTCAATTTTCTTTTGCTCTTGCTTCCTCTTCTTATGTGATATTAAAAAAAAATCTTCGGTTTTAAGTTTTTCTGCTTTCCCCATATGTGTTCACTGAGTTTATGATTACCGTTTATACCGATGCATATTATTTACGCTACATGTTGTGATATTACCATATCCACATTCACGTTTAACATTTTAATGGATTACAAGCTGTGTCTTTATTCTAATTATAAGCTTGTGTTTCGATGCAGGGTTTTAGTCTGTCAGTTTGTGTACATCATATGCAAGAATTACTGTAAGAATTTTGTTTTAGGGGAGAAAAAAATCCATTCCCTTCTTTGTTTGTGCGTACTTTATTATCCCTTTCAATGTAAATTTTTAATAAAATAACATAAATACAAACCATTACCGTATATGGTTTATCAGTTTCACATATAATAATAAACATATAGTTTATCTGTTTATTAGCATGGCTGAAATTGATAATTAGCTAAATATAAATTATAATCGATTTATATGTGTGTAATGTACATATAACATACAATCCGGAGTAACTAAAACGCAACACAGGAAGAGATATGAAAACTCAACACAGGAAGAGATACGAAAACGCAACACAGGAAAAGATACGAAAATGCCACACAGGAAGAGAAACGAAAACAGATACGAAAACGCAATACATGAAGAGTTACGAAAACCAAACAGGGAGAAATATTAAAACGCAACACAGGAAGAGATACGAAAACGCAACATAGGAACATAGGAAGAGATACGAAAACGCAACATAAAAAGAGATATTAAAACGCAACACAGGAAGAGAAATTAAAACGCAACACAGTAAGAGATACGAAAACGCATTTCAACGCTGGAAGAGATACGAAAACGCAATGCATCATAGGAAGAGATATTAAAACGAAACATAGGAAGAGATACGAAAACGCAACACAGGAAGAGATACGAAAACGCAACACAAGGTTAAGAGAATACCTTCTTGGAAATGAAGAAAGTGGCACTAATGCAGGTCGAGGTATCAAATGTTCAGTAACATCTCAAATGGCACTAATGCAGGTCGGGGTACCAAATGTTCAGTAACATCTCAAGCAAAATACAAATAACATCTACATACACTAATTTATGTAGGATGTGTATATAATTTATACACTTGTGCTAAATTTATTGTGTTTTCAAATCTATTCATGTGTTGCTTTTCATATCCCTTAGGTGTAAATATATTATGAAATAACATAAATACAAATCGATTTGAGTATATGTATTACTGCTGATAATAACATCCAGGCATAGCACCACCATTGGAAAAAGGAAGTGCTTCCGTGGGGTAGTCGCATAATGGCGGTTATAAATAATCATTGTTTCTTATTCTTTAAAAATGCATTTTCCTTATTTTAATGCTCATTTTTTTTATTTGAATGGCATTTTTTTATGTATTTTGAACATTTAGAAAGCATTGTTACGTCTGAATTGTTAATTGAGAAAAAATAATTGATGCTTGGAAATTGGGGTATGAATACATGATTTCGGAAGTCTACTTTCACTTTGTCAACAGTGTACACACTGAGCAGAAAAAAAATCATAAATGACACATGACTTCTACATTTTTCATCATATTTTGGTAGTGCAGAGGTTGACAAACAATAAAATGTAAGTTTCACTTCTTTCATTTGGGTCTCTCTATAAATGACAATCCTTCAAACTTTTATTATTTACTATAGAATAAAGAACAACATTCAATGGTGGGGTTATACCTTTGTGATATTGTTGTTGAAAATAGTCCTTAACCTCTTTTTTCCCCCCCGTCCCCCAATAAAACAGAATGTTATGGTGTTATGGACACGATAAGCATGATTCGTTCATAACCAATGTATGGTGTGGTATTTATTGCACAACAGGATAATGTTTTCAGTTATAACTTATAACTAAACAAGGGATTACAAAATCCCCTTAAACAATGTTTATAAGCAACACAATATTCAACCGCGGGCTTTCACTGCAGAGACAAACCTAAATAGAAACTGTATTGGTCTAGAGTTCATGACGCGAATCCATATTATGATAGAGAATTAGGCACGGTCCATTTATTTGCTATAAATTTAAGATGTCTATGTACGTGACTTGCGTTTAATCTTTCCAACTATTCAGTATGTGTAAGACTTTACAGTCAAGTCTATGCTCGGTGTGGTCACTAGTGACAATGATATAAAAACTGATACATGTATAACATTGTATGGAATACTAACTGTGAAAAAAGGAAAGCTTAATTTCAATAATAACTGCTACAGTCGCAATGGTAAGTTTACATTTGATCTGTTTTGTGTAGTAGAACGACAGTCAACACCGTCATCATCATCATCGTTATCATCATTTTTACCATCATCATCATAACCATCATCAATTGTCATCGTCATCAACATCAATCATAATTTTTCTTCTTCGCCGTCGTCTTTTCTTTCTTTCTTTCTTTCTTTCTTTCTTTCTTTCTTTCTTTCATTCTTTCTTTCTTTCTTTCTTTCTTTCTTTTTCCCTTTCTTTTATTCTATTTCAATTTCCTTTTTATTTCTCACTCTTTAATTTTTTTTTATTTCTTTCTTTTTTCTCTCCTACCTTTCTGTTTCTTTCTTCCACTTTTGTTGATTTGCTCTCGTTTTGCTTCTTTTGAGACACACGAGATGCGTTCATAGCTAATATATGTGTGGTATATACACTGAGTTCCAAAAGTTTTGTCAGTATTTCCATGCAAGTTTAACTATAATACAAAAAATAAAAAGATTTTGATATTTTTTTTATTCAACTATATTTGTCGAAGTATTAAGAGCAACACAACAGAATTTGGATTTATTCTATAGACTCTGGTTGAAAGTTATTGCCCCTTTGTGTTTAACAGCATTTTATAAAATAAAAGCACTATTTGTCTAGTTAAACAGCCGAAACTGTGTAAATGATGAGATAAAGCATCACAAAATGTAAAACTTGTGAAAAAATGCATAATATGGCATCACTGTACATTCCCTCTTGAAAGTTATGAAAAATTTAAACTCTAAAATTTAACTGGAAGAGCCAACTTCTAAAATCCAGCAATTAACCGGCACCACCCGTATCTGACTATATAGATTTTAGAGTATCACATATATTGAAACGGTTTGCAACTTACATGCTATTATTATTATTATTATTTTTATTATTTTTATTATTATTATTTATTATTATTATTATTATTATAATTATTATTATTATCATCATTATTATTATTATTATTATTATTATTATTATTATTATTATTATTATTATTATTATTATTATTATTATTATTATTATTATTACTATACTACCACATTAATATAGCACTCTTTTCATGCGTATAGAACGTGGAAAAGTGCTTTACAGCTTACATTCAACAAATACAGAAACAACAAACATTAGACTAAACTAAACAAATGTAAATGAAAAAAAAAAATAATAAAAAAAAAAAATAAAAAAAAAAAAATAGAAATAAAAAAAAAAAATAAAAAATGAAAATAAAAAAATAAAATAAAAAAAAAAAAACCCAAAAAATATAAAAAATAAAAAATAAAAAACAGTTGAGATAAGATTATTCGGGTAGTTTCAAAGTGTTGTACAAAGAAGTGAGTTTTAAACGTTGGTGTATCTTTTTTTTTCATAACGGGTGGGAGTGGTGGGCCCAATCGAGATATATATGTAGCGATACTAAAAACGGCGAATGCAAAGACTTCGTATGGTGAGAATTTACACACTTGTACATTATATACTGGTCACTGACCATATAGCACGAGCCTACTCGTGCAATGTACCCTTCACTGAATTGTCCGCATTCCTTTACTTACACCCAAGATAAATACATAACTATTCAGTCGGTGTTGGACTTAACAGTCAAGTCTATGCTCGGTGTGGTCACAAATGACAATGATATAAAAAGGGATACATGTATAAGATTGTATGGAACACTAGCAGTGAACGAAGGAAAGCTTGCCATAAATAATAACTGCTATAGCCGCAAAGGTAAGTTTTAATATTGTATCTGTTTTGTGTAGTAGAACGAAAATCAACACCGTCATCAGCATCGTTATCATCAGCATCGTTACCACCACCACCACCACCACCACCACCACCGTCATCCTCCTCCTCCTCATCATCATCATCATCATCATCATCATCATCAACACTGTCATCATCATCAACATCATCATCATAATGTTTTTTCTTCTTTCTTTCTTTATTTCTTTCTTTCTTTCTTTTCTTTCTTTCTTTCTGTCTTTCTGTCTTTCTTTCTTTCTTTCTTTTCTTTATTTCTGTCTTTCTTTCTTTCTTTCTTTCTTTGACTTTCTTTTCTTTTATTCTATTTCTTTTTCCTATTTATTTTTCTTTCTATTTTTTCTCTCTCCTATCTTTCTGCTTCTTTCCTCCATTAATAAATTGCTCTCCTTGTGCTTCTTCTTTCACTCCCTTCTGCGTCTTCTCATTCTTCTTCTTGTACTTCTATTGCCCATTCTTTCTCTTCCTCTTCTGTTATTTATTTTCTCTAATCTCCTGTTTGATATATTCATGTTTTTTTTTGTGTTTTCCCCATTAGTTCGCTGTATTTAATATGAATTCACGTATATTCAAGCATACCGATCGAGACTATGTACGCCACTTGCTGCGCTATTACCATATTTACGTTTAACATTTATTGCATTTATAACTAGCCCATTTATAAGATTGAGTTTCGCTACAAGCTTTTATTCTGCCAGTTTGTATACAATGTAGATAAGTATTTAATTTAGAATTATATTCCACAAGAAGAATTAGTCGTTATATCTGAAGACCGCCTAAAGCGCAGTAATCCAAACATTGTTTTGTCTTTTTTGTATGGACTTATTTGTGTTTATTTTATTACCCTGTTCACTGTATATTTTAAATAAAATATCTAAAATACAAACCAGATAAGGTACATGTATATGAAGCATAGACTTAGCTTATAATGACTGGATAATGACCAACACTTCAGTATATTATGGGTCAGACATTTAGAGTTTTAATTATGTTGACAAAATAGAAAATGAACAAATAGAATTCTGCAACACTGTCATTTATCGCTATACACAGCAAATTGCTTTGCTCTAGGAGAGTATGGAAGGTTTCCCCTTTGTACTTCTTATATTACATAGTGTATAAAATATTGGCTTAAGTTAATACGCGTGGAGGACCGCAGATATCTAAAACAAGGATAAATATATTAGACGAAATTGTAAGAATAACATGGACAGGGTCAATTAAAAATATCCCTTTTTAAAGTATGGTTTTGGATGTGTGTTGATATCCCATGATGTTGGTGATGATGCAATGTTCCTCAATATATTTTAACGGTTCATCAGTGATTGTTATTTACAGAAATGGCAAGAAGATAATCGTTGTATATTGCAAGGCTCTCATTACAAACATTTCAAGTCATTGCTTAATATTGAATCATATCTAAGTTTGGATTTACAATGCAAATCGAGAAAGACATTGTCGAATTTAAGATGCTCTTGTCATAATCAAATGCTCGAAAAAGGAAGGCATATGGGCCTTGATAAAATTTTAAGATGTAGCTTATTTTATCATAAATCAAGTATTACGTGTAACTGAAGATGAGTTTGATTTTATTTTCGAATGCCAAATTTATGAACACCTTAGATTATAATACTCTAAAGATGTCTGACTAAGTTCTAGATCTTTAACATCTTATTTTATACAAGGATGTCCACATCAGAAAAACATGACATAGTCTCTTTCTTAAAGTACTTGTTAAATGCTTTTGATAAAGAAAAAAATGACTTAGCAAATTCCTTCTTTAAAGTTAATATATGTTTCAATGTTTGTTCCATTCTCCTTGATTGTCAATCCAGTGTTTGTTTACACAATGTATATGTCTAATGTATTTTGGGCCATAGGCCTACATTACTGAATAAACTATGTCTAAACATTGCATATGATAACATACATAACGTATAACCAATATAGTTATCACGTGGTATTTTCTATGAAACAATTTGTTTATATTTTAAATATTCGTAGTAACGCACACAGAAGCATATTACGTCCGTAATTTGTATTTCAATTAGAGGTTGAACTTTATCATTTTGCAAATACATTTCTTCAAACGTTTTTCTTTTAAATACACATCTAAAAGTCCATATATTATTCATGATAACGTTTTCATATTTTATTTACTCATCTATTTTTTACTCACACACGCACGACCTCTCAAAACAGTGAATTGCTAATTAAAGATTTGAAAACCCTTAGTCATATGCTTGGCATATGTACAAGATTAAATGCTGTGTATAAAAGTTGTGTAAATTTCCTTAATTTCATCTATATCTTATAAACACTGTGTCAATTAGAATAAGGTTTCATATCCAAGTTGCGAATGACATTGAACAATGAAAATAATACAATGATACTCACCTTCTAAATCTTCTGTATTACATAATATGTAGTTTATTTGAGTATGTTCAGTTCTGTTCTGTTCGTATCGCTAAGTTTCTATTCTAAGCTTATGAGCGGATAATCTTTAACTAGGACATAGCAATTCTTAACTTTCTTGGCAAGTCAAGGTAAATTTCGAACTTAAAATAGAGTTTAAAGTCACTATATGTACATAATGGTCGACTGCTGGATATACTTGCTCACCATGTTTACTTAAATACACCAACAACTCTGTCTGAAATTACGTGGTTGCTCCAAACATGGGAAAACCCATACTGATTTAATAATGATTTTATATTTATCGCCCAATTTTAGCGCCTTAATAACAACCACTTAGCGAAAATTCGTTTAGATATTTAACAATAATATTGCCAGAATTAACTATTATACACCGATAATTTATCAAACGCACTAGTATTACTGAACAGTGGATATCTACCATTGTATTGTATCGTATGGTGTTTAGCGTCGCTTTCAACAATTTTTCAGTCATATCGCGACGGTGTCTACTTGAGACAGTATTCTAAGCGCTGTCACACTGGAGCATCATGCCGCAGACACGTGGTATGATACCCCACCCAGTCACATTATATTGACACCGGACCTAGACCTAGAACTCTCCTCTAAATGCTGAGCGTCAAGCGAGGACGTTTTTAGTACCATTTTTAAAGTCTGGTATGACCCGGCCGGGGATTGAACCAACGACCTTCCGCATGCGAAGTGGACGCTCTATCACTAAACCACGCCGCGGTCCGGATATCTACCAAGGGCGTCGTAGGTTCGCATATCACACGTTGATATTTTTAACGTGTATCATTTATTTCCAAAATTCCAGATGAATCCTTTTAATCTCTCAAGATTTAGAGTCCCCCCAAATTTCACATGCATAAATTTAGAGTTGAGCCTACAAAGGCTTCACATAGCTGACAGATAGTCTTTGGTTTAAGAATATATTTGCAGCGTATTAGTAAATACTGTATTTAAATCCTTAGATCCCTTGCCTTCAATCGTTTCCAGACTAAGGGCAAAACCACCATGAAGTTAAAGTCATTAAAGGGCTATAATGTATGTCCACTTTTCATCTTCTTTAATAAATCCCCGTTTCCTAAACAAAATTACTTTTGTTTTATCAAAAATAGCTCGTAAACCCCATTTATAACAATGTCTTTAATAGATCAAGGATATTTTGTAGCTCTTGAAGATTTTTACCTAATATAATCACATCATCAGCAAATATCATTAAGATAAAAATGACGTCATCTATGGGTAAAAACCACTGCTTGTGTCATCGAGTAAAGATAACTCCAAGTCCTCGAAACACAAGGAAAATAAAATAAGTGAGATGACTTTCCCTTGCTTCAGACCAATAGCAACTCTTAACACGTGCCTTAACCGTACATATCGTGAATAATTAGCAAGATTTAACCAGTAATGAAACCATTCATTGGGATACATTAAATCTTCCACGAGGCCCTCAACATATGATGTAACATCGATTTTATCTTTTTATACAAATAAAGCAAATAGACAGACGAGTAGCGAAAATTATCAATAATTGATATTTTGAAGCAACACATGAATCGTTTCAATGTTATTAATTAGTGATTTTTATCTTTGCTCAGTTAATTTGCGTCGGTTATCACCTGATTATTTTCTAGGTGACATTGCCTATACAATATACGAGTAGCTGATAAATAATAAAGAACATGCTGTTGTTGTTGTTGTTGTTGTTGTTGTTGTTGTTGTTGTTGTTGTTGTTGTTGTTGTTGTTGTTGTTGTTGTTGTATGGTGTTTAGATTCATTTTCAACATTTTTTTTCTTCAGTTTTATCATCGCAACGGTGTCTACGCGAGACAGTGTTCTAAGCACTGCCAAACTGGAGTATCGTGCCGCACACTATTGGTCACATTATTTTAGTGCTATTGTTTAAAAGTAATGAGAATCGCTGCCGATCTCTGCAGAGGGGTAGGCATCCTCCGAATGGGTGTCATGTTCATGTTATCATTTTTTGTTACGTCCACTATTGTGGTTAAATTATCAACCCCTGTGTGGTTTCAGGGAGTCATATACGTGATGGCAAGAATAGGATCACTGTGGCTCATGCATGTCGTAGGAAACGACAATTTGAGTAATACGATAGAATTTGCTTAAACTCTGCAGTTCTGCAGGTATCAAGGTTCTAGGTTCATTCTGCATATTTTGTTGATGATTTTTTTTAATATGTATGTTAATTTGTTGTTTTTGAACATATAGAGTGAACCTTGAATCTTCATTATTGTACGCGTCGAATAACCTACAATGTCTTGGTACGCCGTAAAACCCTATTCATTCATTTAATGTGAGAATTGTACTACTAGTATATGTTTGAGGGTCTCGTGAAAGATCGACTTGTTCAAAAGATATCTTCCTTACATTGAGTCATGAACAACTAATTAAATATTAGAATATCATAATCAAATAACTTTTATTTGCAACAGGTATTTGTGTAAATAGTGTGTTGTGAATATATAATGGCGTCAGTGATTCTTTGTTAGCCGTTTTTGGTCATGTCTATATAGGATTAATTGGTGTAAGGTATAAATTGAACTTTGTCCCATTTTTAGGCTTACTTGTACGGAGGCCAGCCTATAAAATAGTTTTCATTTCCTATTAGGTGCCCTGTATGCAATGAAACAAATCAGTATAACGTATTTTAGCGCAGGGTACCATATGAGCGCAATAATTGCGTTCGGTGACACAAAAAGGGCGCATCTGTGTAGGGAAACGTTAACTATACAAGTTAAGACAGTGGACGTTTTTTGGCGGTATTTGCAATGTAAATAGTAACGAGATAAGTCAGTATAGCTTGTTGTTTTCTTTGTGTTTGATTTATATGTACGGATGGTACTTATGTTGTATGTTTCATCACACAGCTTATACCATTGCTGTCGTTGCAAATGAACTCCCTTCAATATTGATTCTACTAACTATATCGCTAAAAAAACTGCCGATTTGTAAAATAAATATTAGTAAGAGATGGGTCCATATTTTACATAGGTTTGACACCCTGTTTCCGGTTTTACTAACTAAATTACTAAAAAAGCTTTCGTTCTTTTCAAAAGGAAACTCCATTGTTAACTGTTGTCATGTGCAATAGCTTACTCCCGGTATAGTGTAACTAAAATAACGACGTTTAGAAATAGTTTGACCTTTGACCTTGTGCATGCTCGTGAACCTGCATTTATCACTGGACCGTGACCAACATTCCACTGTATTTGTATATATATAGCGGCGTTTACTGGCACATCTGATCTTAAGCTCTCGTTACAACGGTGGTAGAAGAACTTGATATGCGTAAAATTAACCAAATATTTCCTTTTGCTTGAAGTTTATTCTTCAGGAAAGCAACACATTTAAATCAAATATTTACCAAAACTTGCTTGTATCATCAAAGATACAATGCTGTCCACTAATACGAACCTAACTTATATAAAATATGTTTACCACATAAATATTGTACACGGTGTAAATAAGGTGAATTTGTCTTTAGGCTTTTTTTCGACTTTCTTTTATTTGGATTAAAATGCTTAAAGGCGTTGGCTCGTCGGATTAACGCAATTAGATATGTATTAAATTTAGTTACGTCATATTTATTGTGATACTAAATGAAAATCTTCACCAACAAGTATGTTGCCGTGCTCGTGTGTGTATTGTTTAATATGTAAGATGACACATACGTCAAATGTAAAACATTGTTAATTTTGATAAACAAATAAGTTAATTAAGATATCTATTTATTATGTGTCAGAAACTGGTCTTAGAAAAAACAAGCATCGTAAATGATCAAGACTTTAACCGACTTACATTCAAAGTCCGTATGGTTTTGGCTAAGAATAGAATCACTGCCGATCTCTGCAGAGGGGTAGGAATCCTCCAAATGGGTGTCGTGTTCATTTTATCATTTTTTGTCATGTTCAGTATTGTGGTTAAATTATCAACGTCTGTGTGGTTTCAGGGAGCCATATGAGTGATGGCAATAATAGGACTATTGTGGCTCATGCATGTCGTAAGAAGTGACAATTTGAGTAATATGATAGAATTTGCTGAAACTCTGCAGTTCTGCAGGTATCAGGGTTCTAGGTTCATTCTGCATATTCATTTGTTGGTGTATTTTTTTTTTAATCTGTATGTTTATTTGTTGTTTTTGTACATGTAGAGTGAACCTAGAATCTTCCTTCCTGTCGGCATCGAATAACCTATAATGTACTGGTACGCCGTAAAACCCTATTCATTCATACTTAGATTCAGTTATATAAATAAAATTACCGGCGTATACCTCATAGTTAAACATCATACGAGAACATATGTTGCCAGTACAATTTAAAAATCGACCGGAGTTCAAACAAACGTACAACAAAAAGCTATAAAGGCAGTATAGAAAGAATATTTACTGAACGTATTGAATTTATTTTTTAAGTAAATACAAATATTGATATTTCAGTAACTTACAACAGTAGAATTGCTTACATTTAGTTCAGCTGCGTTCGAACAAAAGGACGCGGATATGTCAAGTACGCAATTGTACTTCAGTATTGCTGCTTTGATCATAACTGAAGGGCCAGGATCCTGAAACCCAACATAAGCCTTGTAAAATGTAGTTCTTTTAAATACTTAGTTTTCAGAAAAGGTCGGTGTATTTGTATTAAATATATTCTATTCTTTGTATTATGTATATTATTTTTTAACTTTATGTTTTTATGCAGGACAGCATATAACAATTTCGAAATATTCTCGAAAATCAGTCGGTGTTATTCTATAAAAATAGAATATCTCTGATATTTTGCTTTCTGACATACTCGAAATAATAATATAATTTATCCAAATAGTTTTACCTTTGACCTTGTACATGCTCGTGAACCCGCATTTATCACTAGACCGTGCCCAACATTCTACTGTATTTATAAAACAAATGTAACTCTTGAAAATGTTCTTGAACCAGTCAAAACCAGATATAGTTCATATTTTGAAATCTTCCTTTGTTGTATAATCATGCGGTCATGGACAAGGTTTTTCACTGACAGATCAGGTTATTACTGACGGAGTTATTGTCCTTGAATTGTAAAAATTGGACTATATTGGTCTTTGTGAAATGGTTAATGGACATAAATACATAACAATATATTATTCAGCATAGTCCAGTCATTGGAAGAAAAATAAACATTAACGTTTCAATTGTAATCTGTCAAAGCATGGAATTTCCTGTCTTCCCACAATTCATAGTTATCGTAATGTTTCTATCCCAGAACCTGATATCTTCCGAATCGGGTCTTTTAACCACCAATGGAAAAAGCATGATATATATGCCTTTCCCACAATTCATAGCAATTGAACGCTTACTAAATTATGACGCATTTAAACTTTCCCAGAAGCAACTGACCAGTCAGCGTGCTCGTAACAATTGCTGTTGAACGAACTAAATCTTAATACAAACTAATGTGATTACCTGACTGTGACGTCATTCAAAAGTGAAGACCAATTCCCGTCTGTAACAGTTAGAACCGTTTCTGCAGTCTCTTTAAATTGAGCGAAGTTGGCTCTATGCCTGATATCGACATTCGAATGTAGACTTAGTGTAATTGTGGATCATTATTCAGAGATAACAGATGAAATGTAACATTGATTTCTACTTCAATTAAACATCGTCTCTTATAAATCTCCATGATCCGACGTATGCCTGTACTTATGAGATCTTCCCAGTGGGGTCCCTATTCCCTGGATCTCTTAAAGTAATGGCCATTGTTTCCCAGATTCAAAAAAACACACAAAAAACACATCTGCCTTAGTTCCCCAAAAGTATTTCCCCAAAAGTTATTTGATTATTTTTTTTCAGATTGTTCTCGTATTCAAAATAATATTTTCAATTATTATACAACAAGGACGGAATCAACCATTGTCTTCGAGTGGGACCTTTTTTGTGATTCAATAATTTTTCCATCATTTACAGAACAGGATAGTACAATTGATGCACCGTTAAACATAACAAATATAAAAAAAATGATTCGCCATGATTGTGCTTAAACAGTAATTAGTAAAAATCATTCTAATTTACAAAATCATGAAAACAAGGTTACTGTATCATAACGGCAGCCTCTAATATATATGTAGGTCACGACATACTGAATATGTAAGTCTAATTAACATATGCTGAAAATTATATGTTAATGTTTGGTAATAAAATATGTATTAGATTTCGGTTAATTACATTAATTTTGTAAACGTCTTAAATCGGTTGAATTTAATTTGCAGTTAGATTGTATTGAGTTACTATTAACATTTAATCCAACCTTAAAGCTTCAGCGCACACACAGAAATACGATCATTAAAACAGATATATGAGAGAAACGCAAGATATGTATATGTCCCATGAGACAAAAACCCGGATAAAACAACGCTCCTCAGTAAGCGGACGGTTACCGCTTAGTATGTTTAAATCACCGTTGAAATGGTTGATTAATTGATTAATTGAATACTTAGCGTCATTTTTATGCCAGCGAGGGCTAACAGACGATCAGTTAATCTAACCATTGTTTTCGTATACTATCAACTATCACGAAGATTGTGGCTAGGCGGGGATTCGAACTTACGACCCCTTGATTAATAGTCAGACGTACTAACGATTTAGCAATCGGGCCAGGCTCTCGTTGAAAAGGTAGCGAATTGAACAATTCAGATAGTAGGATAACCAGTGTGTTTTTATGAAACTAGGCGTACATTGTGTTTTTATAAAACTAGGCGTAAAGTATGTGTTTATAAAACTTGGTGTACAGTGTGTATTTATAAAATTAGGCGTACAGTGTGTATTTATAAAACTAGGCGTACAGTGTGTTTTAATAAAACTAGGCGTACAGTATGTGTTTATAAAACTAGGTGTAGTGTGTATTTATAAAACTAGGCGTACAGTGTGTTTTTATAAAATAGGCGTTCAGTATGTGTTTATAAAACTAGGTGTACAGTGTGTATTTATAAAACTAGGCATACACTGTATTTATAAAACCAGGCGTACAGTATGTGTTTATAAAACTAGGTGTAGTGTGTATTTATAAAACCAGGCATACAGTGTGTATTTATAAAACTAGGCGCACAGTGTGTTTTTATAAAACTAGGCGCACAGTGTGTTTTTATAAAACTAGGCATACAGTGTGTTTTTATAAAACTAGGCGCACAGTGTGTTTTTATAAAACTAGGCGCACAGTGTGTTTTTATAAAACTAGGCGTACAGTATTTATAAAACCAGGCATACAGTGTGTTTTTCATAAAACTAAAATGAGAAACAAACTATGGTACAAAACCAGGCGTGTTTTTTGAGAGACCATTAAATGGTGACAGCATGCGAATTACAGATTATCCCTGTGGTAATGGTGAATTAATGTTCACATTAACACAATATTTTTCCCACAGCTGAGGATCGAGTATTGACCCCTTTATCAATCCGACCATAAACATTACACTGTGACGAACCCACGTAACTTAATTGTATGAAGTGATGTAAAAACAGAATATATCTGTATGGAGATAAATGACCGGTGTATCTGTATGGAGATGAACGACCGGTGTATCTGTATGGAGATGAACGACCGGTATATCTGTATGGAGATAAATGACCGGAGTATATGTATGAAGATGAACGACCGGAGTATCTGTATGAACAACCGTGTATCTGTGTAGAGATGAACCACCGGTGTATCTGTGAAGGGGTGAGCCACCGTGTTTCTGTGAAGAGATGAACCACCGTGTATCTATGTAGAGATGAACCACCGTGTATCTGTGAAGAGATGAACCAACGGTGTATCTATGAAGAGATGAACCAATGTGTATCTATGAAGAGATGAACCACCGTGTATCTGTGAAGAGATGAATCACCGGTGTATCTATGAAGAGATGAACCACCATGTATCTATGAAGAGATGAACCACCGTGTATCTGTAAAGAGATGAACCACCGGTGTATCTATGAAGAGATGAACCACCGTGTATCTATGAAGAGATGAACCACTGGTGTATCTATGAAGAGATGAACCACCGTGTATCTGTGAAGAGATGAACAACCGCTGTATCTGTGAAGAGATGAACCGCCGATGTATCTGTGTATAGATGAATCACTCACTCACTCACTCACTCACTCACTCACTCACTCACTCACTCACTCACTCACTCACTCACTCACTCACTCACTCACTCACTCACTCACTCACTCACTCACTCACTCACTCACTCACTCACTCACTCACTCACTCACTCACTCACCCACCCACCCACCCACCCACTCACTCAATCAATCAATCAATCAATCACTCATTTTTATTACTTGAAAATGTTAAGAAGTGTTGCCATTTACAGTAAAAATGCCAATACGAATTTAATACACTATGCTTCCGATCCGATTTTTGTATTTTGTACGAATATTGTTGTGAAGTTTATGATATAAAATATGTTTTAACTGACTAAAGTTACCAAACCACTCTGGTTATTTGTTCACCTTGCAACAGACTGGAACGCAATAAAATATGATTATTGCTTCGAATATCACAGAGTAGAACAGCACTGTATATTGAACACAAACGCAGTGCGAAAATATAGAACGTATGGCGATGACACTTTGATTATTCCGGGTGTACAGTCAATTAAGTTTGATAAAATGTATAGATAAGTCATGTGAAGTTGCTTTATGTGTGTAAGATACGAGGTGCGTTAAAATATGAATGCAATCAAACGTAACTATGTCTTAATATTCACGGTCGTTGGACAGGTGAAATGTGAAATGTGTGTAGACGAACCCGAGTAGTTCGTCTGACGATCAATCCAAGGGTCGTGAGTATGAATCCCCGCCAGGCCAAGATCTCCGTGATTATCGATATACGACATTACCCAGTATTATGTCTCTGCATTACCATTCATCTCTCACTGCTGATTCAAGTGGGAAAGTTATCAGTTACTTGCGGAGATCGGGTGTGATTGAGAACTGGTTAATCTATCAGGATCCAAAGAAATAGCGGTTAGGTTAACTGATCGTTTCGGTTAGTCCTCGATGGCATAAAAATGACGCTAAATATTCAAACATACAGATACACATTCACGCATGTATATCTACATGTATTACACGTTTGTACCGATGCCGACAGTATTCACACTGCCTACTCGTTTATACTAATGAAATAATGTTTGGAAGACGATCACAACATACTTGTACATCCGAAATATGGTAATATATATATATAAAAAAATCGTTGTATGGAGCCGGGGCTAGGGACATGCTTAATGAAATATGTTCTTCTGTCTATGGACATAATGAAATGCCTCAATTACACGCTGGTTTTAGAAATTTAAAAGTGAAATAATAATACCTTTTATATAATTTTACCTTTTAACTCACTTCACGTGTTCTAATTGTGTTCTTATCGAACTTTTAACTATGTAACACTATCATCATCATTTTCACTTTCACTCATAATTGATTCCTAGTTTAATCATCCTTTGTCACCGACATCCACTTGGCGTACAATTTGTGACTGCACATAATCCCCGCGAGGGATTGCTGCAGTATCGATAGATGGATGGATGGACGGACGGACGGACGGGCGGGCGGGCGGACGGACGGACGGACGGACGGACGGACGGGCCTACATATGGGCATATATTGAGTCATTTGTCCAAACCTTACTTGGATTCTACTGTTGGGTACAATTCAAACATTATTGGATAGAAAAAAAGGCTTCTCACATTTGGGCATATCTTGGTTATCAGTCCATACCAAATGAATATGAAGAGAAAACCCAACAAATATAACAGTATTATCATTTTACTAGATTATCCAACACATTAATAAACATTTCACACATAACAGCACTTCAACAGATATTATTTAAATACTAGATAGAGTTTGGACAGACTACCCTATAAAGAAATGCTCAGACTGCTACATAAAATATACCAAATATGGATGGATGGACAACCTAAAAATTACTTTGACCTATAACCAACAAAGCTTTACACTGACTACCTAATATAGAAATGCTCAGATTGCTACGAGAAATGTACCAAACAGGGTCTGGACGGACAACCAGTTACATTTGACTCATAACCAACTTAATTTCGGACAGTTTACCCAATACTGAAATGCTCAGACTACTACAAGAAATATACCAAACATGGATGGACAGACAAACCAACAGGTACTTTGACCTATAACCAACTAAGCTTTGGACATACTACCCAACTAAGAAATGCTCAGATTGCTACATGAAATAGGAATAAGTTTCTTATATACAAAACGTGGATGGACGAACAACCAAACAATTATTTTGACCTATAACCTACTAATCTTTGGACAGACTACCCAACTGAGAAATGCTCAGATTGCTACCAGTAATATACCAAACATGGATGGACGGACAACCCAACAATTACTTTGACCTATAACCTACTAATCTTTGGACAGACTACCCAACTGAGAAAAGCTCAGATTGGTACAAGTAATATACCAAACATGGATGGATGGACAACCCAACAATTACTTTGACCTATAACCAACTAAGCTTTTGACAGACTACCCACCTGAGAAATGCTCAGACTGCTACATGAAATATAAATCAGTTAATTATATACCAAACAGGATATGGACGGACAACCCAACAATTATTTTGACCTATAACCAACTAATCTTTGGACAGACTACCCAACTGATTGCTACATGAAATATAAATCAGTTTCTGCTATACCAAACATGGATGGACCAACAACCAAACAATTATTTTGATCTATACCCAACTAATCTTTGGAAAGACTACCCAACTGAGAAATGCTCAGACTGCTACAAGAAATATACCAAACATGGATGGACATACAACCCAACAATCACATTGACCTATAACAAACTAAGCTTTGGACAGACTACCCAACTACAAAACTCTCAGACTGCTACAAGAAATATACCAATCATGGATGGACGGAAAACTCAACAATTACTTTGACGAATAACCAACTAATCTTTGGACAGACTATCCAACTAAGAAATGCTCAGACTGATACATGAAATAGAAGTTACTTATATACCAAACATGGATGGACGGACAACCCAACAATTACTTTGACCTATAACCAACTAATCTTTGGATGGACTACCTAACTACAAAACTCTCAAGACTGCTAAAAAATATACCAAACATGGATGGACATACAACCCAACAATCACATTGACTTATAACCAACTAATCTTTGGACAGACTACCCAACTAAGAAATGCTCAGATTGCTACATGAAATATGAATCAGTTTCTTATATACCAAACATGGATGGACGAACAACCGAACAATTATTTTGATCTATACCCAACTAATCTTTGGAAAGACTACCCAACTGAGAAATGCTCAGACTGATACATGAAATAGAAGTTACTTATATACCACACATGGATGGACGGACAACCCAACAATCACATTGACCTACAACAAACTAAGCTTTGGACAGACTACCCAACTACAAAACTCTCAGACTGCTACAAGAAATATACCAAACATGGATGGACGGAAAACCCAACAATTACTTTGACGAATAACCAACTAATCTTTGGACAGACTACCCAACTAAGAAATGCTCAAGATTGCTACATGAAATATGAATCAGTTTCTTATATACCAAACATGGATGGACGAACAACCAAACAATTATTTTGATCTATACCCAACTAATCTTTGGAAAGACTACCCAACTGAGAAATGCTCAGACTGCTACAAGAAAATATACCAAACATGGATGGACGGACAACCCAACAATTACTTTGACCTATAACCAACTAATCTTAGGATGGACTACCTAACTGAGAAATGCTCAGATTGCTACATGAAATACGAATCAGTTTCTTATATACCAAATATGGATGGATGAACAACCAAATAATTATTTTGACCTAACCCAACTAATCTTTGGACAGACTACCCAAGTGAGAAATGCTCAGACTGCTACAAGTAATGTACCAAAGATGGATGGACGGACAACCCAACAACAACTTTGATCTATAACCAAAAGCTTTGGACAGACTACCCAAGTGAGAAATGCTCAGACTGTTACAAGTAATGTACCAAACATGGATGGACGGACAACCCAACAATTACTTTGACCTATAACCAACTAATCTTTGGATGGACTACCCAACTGAGAAATGCTCAGATTGCTACATGAAATACGAATCAGTTTCTTATATACCAAATATGGATGGATGAACAACCAAATAATTATTTTGACCTAACCCAACTAATCTTTGGACAGACTACCCAAGTGAGAAATGCTCAGACTGCTACAAGTAATGTACCAAAGATGGATGGACGGACAACCCAACAACAACTTTGATCTATAACCAAAAGCTTTGGACAGACTACCCAAGTGAGAAATGCTCAGACTGTTACAAGTAATGTACCAAACATGGATGGACGGACAACCCAACAATTACATTGACCTATAACCAACTAATCTTTGGATGGACTACCCAACTGAGAAATGCTCAGATTGCTACATGAAATACGAATCAGTTTCTTATATACCAAATATGGATGGATGAACAACCAAATAATTATTTTGACCTAACCCAACTAATCTTTGGACAGACTACCCAAGTGAGAAATGCTCAGACTGCTACAAGTAATGTACCAAAGATGGATGGACGGACAACCCAACAACAACTTTGATCTATAACCAAAAGCTTTGGACAGACTACCCAAGTGAGAAATGCTCAGACTGTTACAAGTAATGTACCAAAGATGGATGGCCGGACAACCCAACAATAACTTTGACCTATAACCAACTTATTTTTGGACAGACTACCCAACTGAGAAATGCTCAGACTGCTACAATTAATATACCAAAGATGGATGGACGGACAACCCAACAATTACTTTGACCTATAACCAACTAATCTTTGGATGGACTACCCAACTGAGAAATGCTCAGATTGCTACATGAAATACGAATCAGTTTTATATACCAAACATGGATGGATGAACCAAATAATTATTTTGACCTTACCCAACTAATCTTTGGACAGACTACCCAAGTGAGAAATGCTCAGACTGCTACAAGTTATATACCAAACATGGATGGACCAACAACCAAACAATTATTTTGACCTTACCCAACTAATCTTTGGACAGACTACCCAAGTGAGAAATGCTCAGACTGCTACAAGTTATATACCAAGTATGGATGGACGGACAACCCAACAATTATTTTGACCTTACCCAACTAATCTTTGGACAGACTACCCAAGTGAGAAATGCTCAGACTGCTACAAGTAATATACCAAAGATGGATGGACGGACAACCCAACAATTACTTTGACCTATAACCAACTAATCTTTGGATGGACTACCCAACTGAGAAATGCTCAGATTGCTACATGAAATACGAATCAGTTTTATATACCAAACATGGATGGATGAACCAAATAATTATTTTGACCTTACCCAACTAATCTTTGGACAGACTACCCAAATGAGAAATGCTCAGACTGCTACAAGTTATATACCAAACATGGATGGACCAACAACCAAACAATTATTTTGACCTTACCCAACTAATCTTTGGACAGACTACCCAAGTGAGAAATGCTCAGACTGCTACAAGTTATATACCAAACATGGATGGACGGACAACCCAACAATTATTTTGACCTATAACCAACTAATCTTTGGACAGTCTACCCAACTACAAAACTCTCAGACTGCTACAAGAAATATACCAAATATGGATGGACATACAACCCAACAATCACATTGACCTTTAACCAACTAATCTTTGGACAGACTACCCAACTCTCAGACTGCTACAAGAAATATACCAAACATGGATGGATGGACAACCCAACAATTACTTTGACGAATAAACAACTAATCTTTGGACAGACTACCCAACTAAGAAATGCTCAGATTGCTACATGAAATATGAATAAGTTTCTTATATACCAAACATGGATGGACGAACAACCAAACAATTATTTTGATCTATACCCAACTAATCTTTGGACAGACTACCCAACTGAGAAATGCTCAGATTGCTACATGAAATACGAATCAGTTTCTTATATACCAAACATGGATGGATGAACAACGAAAAAATTATTTTGATCTATACCCAACTAATCTTTGGACAGACTACCCAACTGAGAAATGCTCAGATTGCTACAAGGAATATATACCAAAGATGGATGGACGGACAACCCAACAATTACTTTGACGAATAACCAACTAATCTTTGGACAGACTACCCAACTAAGAAATGCTCAGATTGCTACATGAAATATGAATCAAACTGAAATAGATAACAATCCCTCCAATGTAACTAACATATACATACATATACATTTCACACAAAATAAAAATATTTGTGAAACTCAGGAAACATGGCAACAGGTTGATACATACTTCTTGACAAACTTTGTGACAGCAAAAAATCATGATGTGGATATAATGATTAACAGATGTTATTAGATATGAAATATAAAAACCATGACTTCATTACTTTACAAAATTACAACCACAAAATCTCGCAACTGTTACAATTTACTGATAGATGAAATTTCAGACATGTTAATATGAAGAAGGTTTATATAAAATTAAGAATAAATAAATGATAAAAAAATAAACAAAAAATAGTTGGCAAAGTTCAGAAAAATCATGGTCAAAATGGGGTTAAAAGGCTTCAGCTATATCATTTGTGAACAATCTAGTGGCCTCATTTACAACTATCCATTATGAAAATTAATTTGTAAAATCAATGCAGACGTGTCTCACTTCTCCCTGTTCCTTAATACTTTCCCTTTTTTCCCTAAGAGGGAGAGTTCACCAATTTCTTGTTATTCAATTGTAAAAACTATACCCAATTCTCTTCATTCTATTGTAAATCACTGTTCCATGAAGTAAAAAGTATGTTCCATCTCGCAGAAACACATGATATTATCACTTATGCAAGAATCAAAACAACAAAAATCAAAATTAAGAATATGATGACCAAAAGCTGAAACACATGTGGCTCCATTTTCTTTAAATGGAAGACCTGTTTTCATTGGACAATATAAAACAAACTATGATTGGCTGTTGCTGTCCATACTTTTTGGGTGATCAGTAAGAAAAATTTTACATTCAAAACCTAAAATCGTGAATCAAACTTGGAGGACCTGAAAATGAAAGTAAAGAAATGTTTGAATCTGATAAAATACTTGATTGCTATACTTGCAATAAAAGCCTTAACTGTTTAGACCCAGGTATGAAACACCTCTGACATCAACGCTGTTTTTCTTACACGTTTATTCCTTTAAGATGTATGTGAAAAACTATTACAAACAGAATATATAGATATCAATTCAATTACATTACCAAGTACAATCAATACATCAGTTATATACCCAACATAAATTTGGACATGTATCCAAGAAATATTTGGACATCATCATCTCACTTATTGTCATTTCGTAATATCAGCTGATGTTCATGTTAGGAGGAAAGTACCAAACAATTATGGACATCAAACCCAACATAAATTTGGACATGTATCCAAGAAATATTTGGACAACATCATCTCACTTATTGTCCTTCCATTTTATCAGCTGATTTTCATATTAGAAGAAAAGTTCTTAACAATTATGGACATCAAACCCAACATAAATTTGGACATGTATCCAAGAAATATTTGGACAACATCATCTCACTTATTGTCCTTTCATTTTATCAGCTGATTTTCATATTAGAAGAAAAGTTCTTAACAATTATGGACATCAAATCCAACATCAATTTGGAGATGTATCCAAGAAATATTTGTTACTTTTTGTACAACTCCGCTTACTTGCTTTATTTTAATTATCAGCTTATAATGTGAGAATAAAAATTAATTTTAATAAACATTCTAACATGACCAGCAGGAGGAAACTTCAATGTCAAAATCTAGGTGCGTAACTTAATTTGTATTAATTTTGTAATTTATGTTCAATGAAAATAGTTCCATCATTTTACAGTATCAATATCGCGAGAAGCTTGAATGCTTTGTTTCAATCGTCTCATTGACATAAATTAATTTATGGTCTTTGGACACAATGGACTTATTACTTGGACAAATGAATCCAAAGGCGCTGTTGGGTACAGTTATGGAAACGAAATAAATACCCAATAAAACCATTTGCACACAAAATGAATATTGGGTATACCCAAGAGTAGAAAAAATACCCAACAAGCGAAAAAGTATCCAACAAATGCCCAGTTTACACACCAACTACCCAACATGTGCCCATTCGTAAACCCGGACGGACGGACGGACGGACGGACGGACGGACGGACGGACGGACGGACGGACGGACGGACGGACAGACAGACAGACAGACAGACAGACAGACAGACAGACAGACAGACAGACAGACAGACAGACAGACAGACAGACAGACAGACAGACAGACAGACAGACAGACAGACAGACAGACAAATAGATAACAGTGCAATATACCTGTTGTATTATCTATGCATGTGTTCATAACTCATGATTACTCTTTAGCATATTCTATGTTGTAGTTACTTCCCTTTACTTAGAATAAGAACTACTCTTATAATTTGCCTCTATAATTACATGCGTTTCCATACCATGAATCACTTGCTACTTTGATACTGAGCATTAAACATCTTAGTTAGAGCACACGCCTTGTGTCGTTCATTTTAGTTCCATTACTTCAATAGTATTATTACAGTACAAACACAACAACCCCCCCCCCCACCCCCCCCCCCCCCCCCAGTTCTCGTTGGCCGTAAAACTCTTAAATGGTCACACAAGTCATGGAAGTAGTAATTAATGATGCACGATACACAACTAGATAAACAACTAATTATGTTGGCACATCAACATGAGTTACCCATACAATTCTTGGAGCTGTGTAAAAGCTGTGCCAGATGGATACCGCATTAGCCTGATTAATAAGGCGTGAATGGACAGCTGTTTTATTATTTTTATATCTGATCTGCTGTCCATAACGTCTTATTGCGCTAGACCAATTTATGTAGTGGAAAAAAATCCACCGACACCGCTTCGCTTTGTATGTCATTTAACGCTATTATACGGCTTGACAACATAAACAAACTGTTGAAATAAATCAATGAAACATTAATTTATCAAACGGTGTTGATGAAATACATCATTTTGTTGAGTTGCAATGAAATTATTAACAATTTATTGGGTGTACCATCAAAATCTTAATTGCGAACGAAATTTTGACGTCACGCGCACCTGTTACGGAAATGAATAATTGTCCACCGTGAACAACATATAACGGAGAAGATTTGATGTACACACGGTTGAAGCGAAATACACACAGACGTTTATATTTTCTTGAAAGTTGGTGCATAGTAATCAATCATTCTTTGTTTTTACGATTTAAATATTATGAAATGGTTATGAATAAAGAAAATAAAATAAGTTACCATGTATTTTTATAAGGAATTTGTAATCTATATAGCCTAAGCAGTGATTTAATAATACTTATGTCACTGATATAAGTCCTTGGGAATTTGGTATTTGACATACATGATAATGGGTTAGGGTTAAGATGACCAGTCTAAAAAAATGTTTTAACATTTGACCTTTTTAAATAGAAAAAACAACACAGACCTAATATATAATTACCCCATACAACTTCCTCTTATTTTCATAGGCATGAAATATAGCTAAAATACGAATAAACGCGTAATGAGAATGTATTACATCTTTTGAAATAATAATTTGAAGAGTGGGTGCTTTTACACTTTTAATATTATTTTATAATTATAATTTCTATATGAAACATAATTTTGATTACATATACTCCAAAGAACTTTACTTATTCCTAGTTTTATTGACTGTAAATTTAGAAAAAGGGTTATTGCTTAAATACGGATACACGCAATGACCCGTCTATGATACATGTATTACTCTTTTTGTGTTGGGTAATGTTTTAAACTTGAAAGAATTATTGTTTTTTTTTTGTGTTTTTTTTTTCAAGAATTGTGTCCATTTACAACAAAAACAACTTACAAAAAGCTACCTACATACATAATGCAAAAATACTGGGTCTGGAAAAAGCGAACAAATATTTTAAAATAGCAAAAAAAAAGTTCGGTTTTGTATACCATGCTTCGCGGCATCGTAAAGGTCGCGTAATATGAGCCAGTAAATAGGTCGACAAGATCACACACTGTGTGTATAGTTGAAATCACTTGTAACTGAATTCCACTTGTCATGAAGGTGTTAAACAGGCATCTCACATAAAACAAAAGGTTCTTTAACCCTTTACTTCATATAGACGCCTTTTGGACACCTTTTATATAGACGCCTTTGGACACCTGTAATATAGAAGGCTTAATTATTTGGTGAATTATGTTTGTATTAACTGACAGAGTGGAAAACAGTGCAGAAAGTGTTCAGATTGCTCATTACCAGCAATCTGAACTCTTCTTGCACTGTTTTCAAAGGCCTTCTGTGACTGTTGCTGGAAAACGCGTATTTATGGAGTAAAGGGTTAAAACAAAAGCGAATGGCCGAGCACGAAAACTACACACAAACGTGCAACCTAGTTGCAAGCTTGTTGAAAACACAATTTTAATGATGGATCGAAATTGTCTTTGAAACGACATGTACATGTTGTTTATTCTTGTACTGTCCTGTTTGTTGTTATGCGAGTTATGAATCTGGCCATTATGGGGACTTCCGTACAATACAGAGTTGGGTCTGTTGTGTCCTTAAGCAAGACACTTTATCCGTATAAGCTTAGTACTGGATCTATGCAAGAATTTTTCGAGCATGATCTGTTGTAAGCAGTTGTTTCTCAATCAAAGTAAAATAAATAAGTCTATATTTGCCATTTTAAGACGACTTCTGTCAATAAAAAGACTTAACTTATTAATATTGTCTATTTACATGAACATGTATTCATTTTCCATAAAAGAAAATAATATAAAGAGAAAGAGAAGATTAAAATCGTGTAAACAACTATCTTTGGATATTTATGGTAGGTAGATATGGTTTTAATGTAAAATATACATTTTATAGTGACCCATACGTTTTACCGAAGAGGGTTGTGAAGTCTGAATTCATCCCAAAGTTTACAACAAACTCGTCGATATTGTGTACCAATTTTAAACCTTTATTTTTCTCAGAAAGCCACCCTTACTATTACAAATAACTTGTTCAATCAGAGAATAATTCAATCTTTTGCCGAAAAAGTGACTACGGCATCGAACTTGATTACTTTACAACACGACTCGACCAGAATAATAAATAATAACACATTGTTTATCAAAACCCGACCCTCTTTAAAAAATCGGTTTGGTAGGTCAATGAGCCACCAGTGCCAAAAAGATCACATGTGTCTTATTCTTTACAAATCAAGGTCCTGAATCAAAATCATAAATCTTTGCGCGCACAAAATTACCTATTAGTGTGTTGATGTGCCGTAAAACACTTTTCATTAATTAATGAACGAATGAACATTCATTCATTCATTCATTCATTCATTCATTCATTCATTCATTCATTCATTCATTCATTCATTCATTCATTCATTCGTTCATTCGTTCATTCGTTCATTTATTTATGCTGGGCCCGATTAGCCCAGCTCAGCTCAGCCAGTCTTCGTCATAATTGATTTACGACATTGCACATCGTAATCATTCGTCTCTCACCACTGATTCAAGTGGGAAAGTTTTCAGTTACTTGCAGAGATGGGGTGCCCTAAGGTTATTGTTATCCTTCCGGGGTCCCAGGAAAAAATGGTTAACTGATCGTATTTTAGTCCTTGGTGGCATAAAATTGACGCTTATTATTCAATCAATCAATCATTCAATCAATCAATCAATCAATCAATCAATCAATCAATCAATCAATCAATCAATCAATCAATCATTCAATGAGTAACTGTATGTAGTTTCAATATTTTAATATGATCACGATTACTTATCATTACATTTGGTATAAATGTATTGAATTCATTCTTGAAAACCATTCATATTTACAGATATTGATATTTTCGGTCATGATTGTATGCAGCATAATAATTACATATTCGTAATAATTGCAATTCATAACACCAGAAATCAAATTTGGGCGATTTAAAGCTTTTGCTTGTGAAATTGTATTGTACAGATGAAAGACCGGACTTTGTAATGCCTGTCGTTTTACATTATATATATCTGGAACTTTTTTTTTAATTTCTATGATTTATTAATATAAGCACTATTTAGATAGGCAGGTTATTTAAGAATAAACAAATAAAACTATTTCTTCTACGAAAAAGGAACTCAAGTCCGCATTATTGTAATAATGTAGCGGATTTCTTTATAGAATTTTATGTATGCTGCTCTCCGATAATGGAGGAAACATGATTATATAATTATAAAACGGACTTATTGTTCCTATTCATAAAAGGGTAGTATGTAAAACCTTCTAAGTATACAGGTATTACACTAGTTAACATGACAGCTAAAGTATGTTCTAACTTTAACAAATATACTTAATAAGTGGTGCGAAACTGATTATGTTTTAATGATAGTCAGTTTGATGTCAGATACACCACTGATGCAGTTTTTATTCTATACTCTGTCGAATACGAAAAGGCATTTGATACCGATCTAAGCGATGTGCAATTGTTCAAATCAATACAGTCTGGTGTCAGCTGCAAATGGTCACCATGATCAACTCTATATAATTTATAGTAATTTCCAGACTTGTGTCTGAAAGCAAAACCATAATTTTGAATTTTAGCTCGCCGGGTTAAACTTTTGCGTTTAGTTGCGTTTAAGTTTTGGTGTTTGTCTCCAATCTCAATCATTGCATGGGTGGTGAGTTTCATCCCACAGGCGAGCTTTGTTGTCTTCTGACAACTCTTGATAATCAAAGAAGTGAAAATTGAAATTGTTGACCATTTTACGTAGTTAAGTATTAAATTTATCTACACTGGTAATTAAGCATTTTCTGTTTAAACGTTAAAATCATACTGGACTATTTTAGACATTTCCCAAGAGTTATCCGATAATTGCCCCTGTGCAGTTTGATGATATTGCAGATGACTCCGATTACTTACCTTAGACCGTGATAAAACATACAGGTATCGTTCCGCTCTGACACTAAGATCAAGTAGGCGTGAAGTGTTATATGCCCTCGGGATATATCTATTCGTTTTGATAAGCAAGTTTTGGTGCTTTTGATGTGTAGTATAAAAAAGAAATTAATGAATTTTACTTATTAATAAACGCTAAAATCATTTGATTAAATTTAATGTGCAAAATTATAACATAGATTAATGATTTTAATTACAAATTTCAATATACTTTGATAAAGTTTATCTTATTATCAGTCAACAGATAAAGATTGATTATTTTGTGTTACTGTTATTAATAAATTCAGTTTAAATTTATTTATTTATTTATTTTACTTCGATTGTGAAACAAGTTAATACAACTGAAGTAAATCACGCTCGAAGTATTCCTGGTTAGAACCAGTAATAAGCATATGCGGAAAAGTGTCTTGCTCAAGGACACCACACATAGCCTTGGCGGAGGATCCAACCCACGACCCTCCGATCATGTGTTCGGTGCTCTACCACTGGACCTCGCGCTCCACACGAATTTATTACGGTTATTAGATTATATAAACTTATATTTGAAGAGACAGAAAGACAGTAAAACATAAAGTCGTAAATCAATCATCAATCATAACCTGGTGCCGTCGGGGATTCGAATTCACGACCCGAGGGTCGATAGTCGGACGCATTACTGTCTGAGTTAACGGGACAAGTGCAATGATATTCAAATGATATTTTAAACTTGATGTTGTTGTTTTTTAAAATATAATTATTATGGTTGTTTGAAAAAGACATCTTTATATTAGCGCATGCGTTTTGAATAAAGCCTAAAACGGCATTTGACCAAAATCCATTTTTAACAACTTCTTTAAAGTACCTCGTGTTATAATATCATACAATGATATTGTAACAACATATTTATATTTTTCGCATACCACTTTGATATACAGTAGAACTTCGTTGGCTCGAACACGGATGGCTGGAACACCACACATGCCTCGAACCACTTATCTGGTCCCAGCCGAAATACTATTTAAATTATATTATTTTATCTCCGATAGCTGGAACACCGAGTCGAACTAGAAATTAGGTACAGCCAACATATTTACTTGTATTTTGACACTCTTCGTTCGAACTATTTTGTTCAGTTCCGTCGGGTTCGATCCATCGAAGTTCTACTGTATTCACCTTTATATACTTGGAATAAGTTCTATCATTCCGATTTCATTCAACCATTTACAAGAGTTATGCACTTTTTTTCAACACAGGAACAAAAACAGTCGTAACATATGCTATGGTAATGTAATTTTACATAATAAGTATATATATTTTTCAGAAATAGTTTTAAGTGAAAATTGCAGCGTATTTTAGTAAGCTAATAAATGTGACTAGCTGATGTATTACGCAGCAGTTTTACAAACCTCTTTACTTTGATTAGTAATACCGCGATTATATAAAGCTTTATATTCCTTCTAGCGTTTCATGTTTAACAAAATAAACACTAAAACATTCACAAAATATATCTTATAGGTCATGTCATGTTAGTACTTATTGAAACACGCGATATGATTTAAAATAGATATTTAACAATACAATATGCAAAATCACTCATATCAATATCAAGGCTTCCCTAACTGCAGTAAAGTACAAGGTTAATGTTGGTGATAATGGTTGTCTCTACCTGTAAACAAGTCAATTATGTTATTGTAGAGATTTGCATTTTGAGCCAGTTAGTCATTTATGGATGTTGTCATAATCATTTGAATAAGTAACTTACGAAAGGTGATTATACATGTACGAAGTTAAATAAAAAATAAGTTGTTTAAAGAATTATTACCTGTTTATAAAATTTGAATTTATTATCAATTTATCTGAATATCGATGTTAAATCGAATAGCTAATTTTAAAAAGCTGAACAACAAACTTGTGTTGAAATAAAATTACTCAATTACATTGAGGGGGTGCTCTGTTATTTTGTACAAGGATTATTAGATTTGAATATTATTTCACTGATCTTAGGAAAACTTTAAAATTAAAAAATCTGTAATATTTATAAACATTTGATATTGGATAATCTTAACTAACTTGTTTTAAAAGTTAATTACACGATATCTATGCGATGACGTCTCTGTTTCGGATTATCAAACTTTAGGAAGTAATCTCAGTACCATTATATTTCTTTAAATAATTGAATAATTTTATTTTCGTGCCACAAAACACCATTCATTTCGTAGGTATTATCTTTCTCTTCGTCTCATCTACACATATAACAAAACATAAATTATACATGAATGTTTAAACTTGTACATAGCCATTCTAAAAGAATTGTAAGAGACATTCTAAAACATAAATTATGAATATCAATACAAAGCACATTTTTTGACATGATAAAGCTCCATGTGAAATACTGCTAATCTTTATACTAAAATCTGCAATAAACTAAGTTTTTAATTAAAAAGATGAAGAAGAAAAAGAGCACTTTTGCACATATTTAAAAATATCTTTAAAATAACGATTATCGTTTTTGATCAGATCATTTGAGAACTGAATAGCAATATGTTCATATATGTGGAGATTTTGTGGTTTTTTAATTGAGTAATTCAAAAGGACGATATGCTAATTATGCTGTACTAACATTATTATCAACCAATTACATGATTAAATCTCTTTATTCAATTAACATGCCTCGCGTAATGTATTATTGTTATCTAATCACTGGTTTTGATATTTAAGAATCAAGTGATATAAATAAATTGAGTATTCCAATTATACATACTCTTTAATCAATTTTCTTTCTATGTCCACTGAATTATTTCATAACAAAGACATTAAAACATAAATTTGTGCGAAAAAAAAAACAAACCATTAAATAATGTTTTAGATAACAAAAGAAATGTACTTGAATTTGAAGCTTTTTAAAGGTTCTTTAGTTAAAATATGGAATTAAAAAAAAAAATCTATGCTTTAGACTATAAATAAAATACATAATAAACACACACACGTTAAACTACACATAACTTGCAATATCACCATGTGTTTATAAACATTTCGGGCTGAAAAACATCTGCATTGCATATAGCCGGCTGATATAGCGACATACATACTGTATTTAATTGGGTACAATAATACGCTGTTCATTAGGCACACAGAAAATAAATCCGAATTACATTTTATTTCATTTTTAAATCAAAATGGAAGCAATATGCAATTATCATATTTTTTATATCTATATATCATCGTAAAGAGAATTTTATTTGCAATAAACGTATACGTTGTAATAGGTTGGCAAATAATCACAACTAAGGTTTATAAGACCTTAAAAATTACCGAAAACGTGTTTTGAGTAATTTTTATATAGAACATATAAGGACCATATATGCTGTTATAAAGCTAAAAAAGGAAGCAAGAAAACGTAAACATATTTTAATTTTTATTTTATCATAATAAAGGTTATATTTTTAACTAAATGACGTTGTAATAGGTTGGCAATTTAATATTGAAACAGTTATAACGATAAAATTAAATTTCTCCTATATGTTTCTATGTAAACCAAATATCACGGTTTAGCCAGGTAAGAGGATAAAAACGGTCGATATCAAGGGGGGTAACTTCTCTCGATACTCCAGTGAAATGTCTGAAATAGTCCCACATGTATCATAGTTTATCATCTGTATTGACAGAGTACCACTCGATATTAAAACAATATTGTCACTTATTTACTCTATGGTCGTACCAAATTTACAGTATGAATCGGAGATCTGTCCCCCAAGGTAATAAAATGTTTTTCATGCCCAACTAAAATTCGCACTCAACCCCAACTTCCAGGATTTTTTTTATAAAACCCCAAATTAAAGCCCACACACTTAATTCGGCCTCAAATTGAAGTGTAAATGCAAATATGTAGTTACTGTAAAAAGTTACAGAAATTTACATTTATTTTTTTATAATGCGTCCAATAGTTTTTGAGTTGAGCATGCAATCTTCAGTTGAACCTAGAACAAAGTTATATAACCTCGGACCCTGGGGTGTCTATCACTGTAAAGAATTAAACAAACTTCATATTAAATTCTGCAAGTACAGTAAAACCTGTGCAAGCGGCCACCTCTATTAAGCAGCCATTTGTCTTAAGCAGCCACATTTGCTATCCTTTCATATCAAATTCACCAACAATCTGTCTTAAGCAATAACCTGTCTTAAAGGCCACTTTTACTCCTTCCCATGACTGGCTGCTTAAATCAGGTTTGCCTGTATAATATTATTCTTGGCGTACGTAAACAAACTCTCATTTTTTCTTTTTACGTTGAGTTAGGAAGGTTTCCATTATTTGTAATTGCTAAAGATAAGTCATTAAAATTCTGGTTGAAAGTAAAGAATGATGTTAACTTACTTATATATAAAATGTATATTGACATTCTTAACAGTGTAAACGGTATTTGTTAGGCTAACCGTATAAGTTATAGTATTGATAGTCTAGGGTTTTCAAACGTGATTAACGATTTTAACGGTAATACGAATTATTGATCTTTATTTAAAAAACAACAACATTGTATTTAGATAAAATGAACAAAGTTTAAAAAAGTTATTTTCTAGTTTAAGATTAAGTTCACACACGCTTGAAACGGAAACGGATACATATAATATTATTGACAGTTCAAGTAGATTTTGTAAATTTTGTACTAAAAATGTAGTCGAAACGGAATATCACTTCCTATTATATTGTCCTAAGTATGCTGATATGCGAAATAAATATTTAGGCCATCAAGCGTGACCCTAATTAAATAAATTTAATTCTATGACGGCCTCCAAGAATAAACATTTGTTGTATAAAGTCTCCAAATTTATAAAAGAAGACTTCGATATTCATAAAGCTATTTTGAATGATTTAATTACTTTATTATAAAAGGAATGATATGTTTGTTGTTTATATTGTTCATATACTTAATGAGTATCAATTTGTAGTTTTGTATTTATTGATGTCTTTGCCTTATCTCACGTAATACTAATTTGTAAATGGCCAAAGGCATTTTGTTTCCGGTTTGCTAATAAAACTTGAAACATGATATAGTATGAAATGTGCAATAATAATGTGCGCGTGCGTGCGCGCGTGTGCGCAAGTGCGTTGTAGTTTGCTTATACACACTTGACATGTACTTACTAAGCCATCTGTTGTACCGAAGTACGTATTCCATTAGGTGTAATGTTCTATTGACATTTCTGAATAAAAGAATATAATTATCATGTTTACCGGTGCATCGATGTTATCAAGTGAAACACGTTGTTTATCAAGTACATTCATTAATGCAACTCATTTTATTTTGTCGAACATTTATGAGATATGAAATTACATGACGGTACTTTTCGTCCGTTTGGAACTTTTTGTCCGCAACGCATTTTGTTCACAAAAATCATAATTACGTCGGCCTTTGCCCGCATGCGGATATAAGTCTTCGTTGTTCTGAATTGTCTGCGGACAAAAGGCGTCGTGCCAACAAAAGTCGATGTATTTCTAATTTTTCGTCGGATAAAAAGTGCCAAGCGGAAAAAACAGTCAAGCTGCACAGACGTTTAGCAAATACAATTCATACTTAAACATAGACTGCTGCAGATGACAATCACAATACTCCACGACTAGACAATATGATAAATTCAGTTCATTACCAAATCAAATCTTTACCGCAGTAATTGTTCCGTCGGGTCTATGTATAGACATTCGGAACAGATCGCTCAATCTCCGAATCAAAAAATTGCGAGCAGTGCCCGAGGAGTTCCGAATGATTTATATAATGACGATGTAACCGGTCTATGTTTGTATGCAATGATTTATTAGTCGTTTCGATTAGAATTATTTTGAATCTTTTTTGTCGTTAAACATTACCCATACAACGTCTGCCATGGTATAAAACGTTACTCATGATAAGACAAAGAACACGATAATATGTGTCCTTCGTTCTAGTCTTAGTATTGTATTGTACATTCACAACCAGTAATGAAATGAATCGAATAAGTTTAAACCAAACCAACTTTTAATATTCAAGAGTACAATTAAAGCGGCGTGGTCTAGTGGCAAAGAGTCCGCTTCGCATAGGGAAGGTTGTCGGTTCGATCCACAACCAGGTCCTACCAAATACTTTAAACTGCTACTAGCATTAAGAGGACAGTTCTAGGTTTGGTCGGCCTGGTGTCAGTATAATGTGACTGGGTGGGGTGTCATACCGTATGTATGCGGCATGATACTCCAGTGTAATAGCGCTCAGAAAACTGCCTCATGTAGACAAAGTCGCGATATGACTGAAAAAATGATTGAAAGAGACGCTTAAGACCATACAGCGACGAACAACATATATGTATGGAAACCTGTTTGGGTCGTTGTATTTGTCGCATAGAGATCATTTACATAATATTATACTAGCGGGATCTAGCAATCCTGGTAATGTTTATCGTCTTGATTGTCGTTTGGTTTTCTCTGGTTGTTGTTTTGGTGCAATTACCCTGTTAGCGGGAAGGTAATTGGGATTGCCCCGGAAATTATCGTAGATGTTTCGTTCAATCGGTGTTAAAGGAAGTATATATAAATATTTTTCAAAATTTTAAAATAGGCTGAAACATTTTTTTTCTCAATATATCATGCCTATATATACCCACTGACGCCGTTTTGTTTAAACATGCCAAAATAGTATTATAATTTGGGATTTATAATATGAGTCACGTGATTTCATTTTGATATCAGATCGATCCGATATACAACTTACATGTAGTAAAAACTGTTTCATCTTAGAAATAGTCCGAATGACAATGTGAAGGTAGTCAAGAAGTTTCTAAGAGCTGTCTATTTATGATACCGCTCCAATTTAGATATCGATTTTGGCACGTTTGTGTGAATTTGACATACCAAACCATTCAGATTTTATTTATTAATTCTTATGCGATGTTGTTTATACATTTTAAATATAATTTTATTTTCTAATACATTTTAGCGTTTTTCTCCCTTTAAAGTAAAAGTACATTAGATTATTAAAGAAGTGGCCATGTGTCATATTAGATTTTTTTTCTGCTCAGTGTGCACCCTGTCGACAAAGTGAAAGTAGACTTCAGAAATCATGTAGTCATACCCTAATTTCCAAGCATCATATTTTTTTTTCTTCTAAATTTACAATTCAAACATGTCAAGTGCTTATAAAATGTTCAAATACATCAATAATGCCATTAAAAAAAGAGCATTAAAGTAAGGAAAATGCATTTCTAAAGAAGAAGTAACAAGGGTTATTTATAACCGCCATTGAACCACTTCCTTTTTCCAATGGTGGTACTATGCCTATACCAGCTAATTGACATATCCCCGCAGTGGAACACATCTTCTCAATACGACACTCAAAAAACAGTGTTTACGTCACATTCCGGCATATAAATATTTTTCATCATTTTCATTTATGTCAGGACTATTTTAATCGACAATCTAACCTGTGGTCCAACATTGAATAAAGACCAATTGGGCCGAAATATTGGATATTGAATGTAAAATAATAAATACAGTCCTTTATTTGATTGCTAAGTCACTCAAGTTATTTTCATATTTCACTTTATACTGAGTAAAATTTTGGTAACAATTGTAGAGAATAGTAATGGAAGCCACATGTATGCGTATTTTCTGATTTCAGCCATTTTGAACTGAATGTGCAGGTAATTTGAAATGGGAAAAATAGTTCTGTCAAATCATTAACATTCAAGGGGACAACGCATGTTTTGCCAAAACAAACTCGCATTTTCGCATAGAAAACACGAGAATTAACGAGACCTCACCTATATAAGCGGATATTTTTTATTCGCAGTAAGCTTTATATTTATATAAAACATAATATATTATGAATACTCTGTTCATAACTTATTTTGTATTTTGTTTCTGTAGTGTAAAATGATTTAATTTTATTGACCAAATACCTATTAAATCGCGTCCCGCGGTAAAGTCACTCATTGGTCAGTATAGGGTTACGCTAAAACATCGACGAATAAAACGGTTATTGCCGACCTTTGTATGAACGAATTTCTCATAAATAAGATAAACTACAAGGACAGAATAAACCAATTTCTTCGAATGGGTCCTTCCTCTTAATGATTCAATAAACTTTCCGTCATTTACTGAACATAAAGTTATAGGTGATGCAGCTTTAGGAAAATAAAAATAATACGACACTTAGGACAAAACCTCACAACGATTACGAAATGATCAGCGCAACAATTAAAGTGGGTGAAACCTTGGATCAATTTCACAAGATCTCGGTATCCCAAGTGAAACCAGGAACAAGGTTTCAGCCTAGATACAATAACATGACTGTGTCCATGTCAGTCTGTAATCATGTATACACGTCTGATGATGAGTACTAGTGCCCTTAAGGGACAGGTGGCAAGTTTGATCAATGCTCATTTAAACTACGACTAAAACTTACATACACTTTTAGACTTTGTTTATGTGCTAAATGTAGCTGTAGCATTATGTTGTTAATGTGCTAAATGTAGCTGTAACATTATGTTGTTTATTTGCTTAATGTATCTGTTACATTATGTTATTTATGTGCTAAATGTTAATGTAATTGTAACATTATGTTGTTTATGAGCTAAATGTTACTGTGACATTATGTTGTTATGTGCTAAATGTATCTGTTACATTATGTTGTTTAGGTGCTAAATGTTAATGTAACTGTAACATTATGTTGTTTATGGGCTAAAAGTATCTTTTACATTATGTTGTATATGTGCTTAATGTTTATGTTGCTGTAACAGTATGTTGTGTATGTGCTTAATGTTAATGTAACTGTAACATTATGTTGTTTATGTGCTAAATGTTAATGTAACTGTAACATTATGTTACTTATGTGCTAAATGTTAATGTACCTGTAACGTTATGTTATTTATGTGCTAAATGTTAATGTAACTATAACATAATGTTGTTTCTGTGCTAAATATATATCTGTAACATTATGTTGTTTATGTACAAAACGCATCTGTTAACAATTGTTTTATTGTATACATTTATTCATACATATGTTTAAACTAGCTGCAACTGCAGCATCCTGTTGTTAGGTGCGTATTGTACTGATATTTCATGCTCTTTAGCTTAAGTATGTAAAATTAAATATAAAATATCTAAACCGTGGGCAACAATAGAAGAAAATTTTGAAAAAGACGAGTGCATATCCGGTGTCTTGCATCAGACTAAGAGTGTAAAGAATACTGAGTTTCGTCAGTTTTTATCGGTATAAGGTATAACACAGAGAGCACTGGGTTTAAGATATTTTACTAATATGAGTGTCGATTCGAAAAGCAACTTGAGTTCGACGTGTAAATCTAGAGCTTGTGTTATTTTCTAATTGTCTTGCGGATGTTTATAGATTGGTGTATACATTGCTTTTAATGCTCAAACCTTTGTCATTTCGTTTTATGTTAGTAAATTGATGTGCTAATTTTATTCTTAAACTACCAAAAAAAGTTAAACTAAATCGCTCATAACTACCCAAGGACTTATATAGATCAGTATATATGTTCCTATGACTACCACATGGATTCTAATTTAAATACTTCTTAATAAGCGGCTTTCAGCGGAAGGAGAGCGTCAATCGATATTGGTAATAGAAACGTTGGCGGCCTTTTACGGTTCTGCAGAAACTCTCATTCTTCTAAAAACATAAAATCGATATTTCGAATTAGGCAGCGGTATATTGTGTCTGCTGACACAGCCTCGGGCAACGCCGTTGTAGAGCGAAATAACATGTTTAACAGTGTGTCGGATATATATGTTAATAACACTAGCTTTAACGCTGTTTGTCGACAGTGCCGACAATAACAAAGAGTCTTCGTTTCGTTAGAGTTGTGTTAATGTGTAGTATTGCTTACACCTCGGATAGTTATTATTTAAGTGTTTTTATATATATTAGTATAATGGACTAATGACTGGTGTATAGGTATACGAAAGATTCGACAGTTATAATTATTTTTGAAAAGACGGACGGCATTTAAGAGATAATCGTATACATTCAGTATGTCCTCATTGAAAGTATTACTATTTCGAATCTGAACCGAGAATATTCTTAAACAGGGTTTAAGTTGACTGTGTATGATAAGTGACGCATGCGTAATTCTCAAATGAAGTGTTTTTGAAAACTTGTCATTAAAATGGTATCGGTGGTTCAATGACATTTGTTGTATGAGCGCCCAAACGTTGCTTCCATAGTTTTATTATTTCATCTGTCGCATTTGTTGCCGTGGCTGACTGCCATCGGAAAATGACACACCATGGGTAAGGTGAGTTGAAAGGGTTTCTTTGTGTTTTCATTGTTACTACTATTAATATAATTAGTATTATTACTTTCGTTATTACCATTATTTTTTAAATTTTTATTTTGTGTTATGTTTTGAGTACAAGAAGTTTATTTCGTTGTATTTTATTTAAATAGTAATATAAGAGTCACAGTTAGAAAGATTTTTTTAAATAGATTACACTTTAACAAGATAACAAATATCTACAGACCCCCGTTCATTTTATTTTCAGAGAATGGCACACTAAGTAGTTGTTTAAGCATAATATTTAAATAAATTAACATCTATACGTCCAATATGGCCTTATATGACATAATAATAACTCTAGAAGACAGTAAATCACTATTTAAGTGATACAATTTTCTCAGAGTCTACGCTTCACTGTGATCTGTGCCTGCAGAGGTACATTTCCCGCCGGGGTGGCCTGGGTTTATACGGACAAAGCTTACCTAGCAAATATGTTCTGATATTTCAGTTCTCTCTCTGTCCTATCACTCCATTTTGATATATTACTTTTGATCAACCACCCTTACTCACTTATACTAATTAATCCTAATAGCCACAACGTTTAAAACGGATCCACAATTACAAGAGATAAACTGCGCTTTAGATTATCAAAAACACGTGATACCGCGATATTTCAAGTAACCAAATACTCCACCTTAGTATTATCATAACAGCTATGTACAGTACAGCTGGGTACGCCACCGCTAAGTACACTACAGCTAGGCATACTTCAGTTAGGTACACTACAGCAATGTACAATACAGCTAGGTACACTATTGCTAGGTACACTACAGCAAGGAACACTATAGCTAGACATATTACAGCTAGGAACACTATAGCTAGACATATTACAGCTAAGAACACTATAGCTAGGTATATTACAGCTAGGAACACTATAGCTAGGCATATTACAGCTAAGAACACTATAGCTAGACATATTACAGCTAAGAACACTATAGCTAGGCATATTACATCTAGGGACACTATAGCTAGGAACACAACACTACAGATAGGTACACTACTATACAGTTAGGCATATAACATATCGGTACACTACAGCAAGGAAAACTACAGCTAGGAACACTATAGCTAGACATATTACAGCTCAGAACACTATAGCTAGACATATTACATCTAGGAACACTATAGCTAGGCATATTACAGCTAAGAACACTATAGCTAGGCATAATACAGCTAGGAACACTATAGCTAGGCATATTACAGCTAAGAACACTATAGCTAGGAACACTACAGATAGGTACACTACTATACAGTTAGGCAATTGCTAGCTCCATTACAGTTTGGTACACGTCAGCTAGGTGCACTGCAGATAGGTACACTACAGCTAGCTATATTAAAGCTATGTGCACAACAGCTAGGTACACTACAACTGGGTATACTATCGTTAGCTTCACTACAGCTGGGTATACTATTGCTAGGTTTAGTACAGCTGGGTACAGTACAGCTAGCTTCACTACAGCTAGGTACACTGCAGCTAGGTTCACTACAGTTAGAATCACTACAGCTAAATACACTACAACTAGGTACATTACATGTAGGTACACTGCAGCTAGGTACACTACAGCTGAGTACACTACAGCTAGCTCAATTATAGCTAGGTATACTACAGCTACCTTCACTACTCCTAGATACACTGCAGCTATACATACTACATCTTGGTACACTACAGCTGGGTACACTATAGCTTGCTTCAGTACAGCACAGTTATGGTTACTACCGCTAAGTACACTACAGCCAGCTAGGTACACTACAGCTGGATAAACTATAGCTAGCTTCAATACAGTTATGTACACTACAGCTATGTACACTACAGTTAGGTACACTACAGCTGGATACACTACAGTTAGGGTCACTACAGCTAGGTACACTACATCTAGATACACTACAGTAAGGTTCACTATAGATACGTGCACTACAGTTGGCTTCACTACAGCTAGGTACACTACAACTGGATACACTACATCTAGGTATACTGCAGCTATGTGTACTACAGCTACAGTTAGCTTCACTTCATCTAGGTATATTACAACTAGTTACACTACTGTTTGGTACAATATAGCTATGTACACTACAGCTTGATACACTACAGCTAGGTATACTACAGCTGGATACACTACAGCTAGGTATACTACAGCTGAATACACTACATCTAGGTATAGTACAGCTAGGTTCACTACAGCTAGGTGTACTACAGTTAGGTACCCAACAGCTAGGTACACTACAGCTAGGTACACTACAGCTAGGTATACTACAGTTAGGTACACTACAGCTAGGTACAGTACAGCTAGGTACAGTACAGTTAGGTTCACTACAGCTAGGTGTACTACAGTTAGGTACCTTACAGCTAGGTACACTACAGCTAGCTTCACTACAGCTCGGTATACGACAGTTAAATACCCTATAGCTAGCTTCACTAAAGCTAGCTTCACTTCAGCTAGGTATATTACAGCTAAGTACACTACAGCTAGCTTCACTACAGCCAGGTATACTACAATTAGGTATACTTCAGCTAAGTACAGTACAGCTAGGTACACTACAGCCAGGTACATTACAGCTAGGTACACTATAGCTAGCTACACTACAGCTAGCTACACTACAGCTAGCTACACTATAGCTAGCTACACTACAGCTAGCTACACTACAGTTAGCTACACTACAGCTAGCTACACGATAGCTAGGTTCACTTTAATGTTTTATCAATTCATATACATACCAACGTGGATTAGCTGGCGACACTTTCTCATTCATAGTCACGATAAAAGACACAAAACAAATAAAACGCCGGAAGTGTCTGGCAATCGCATATTTTATTTTCTATTTCAAATTATGTTTATTCAGGTTGCATATACAACTACAACTGGGTGCAAAGTTCGTCAAACTGTATGGTTGAATTGCAAATTATAAAGGACATTGAAATTTAATGCATGCTAAATAGTGAATACTACAAAATATCGGACGTCGATTTGTTATTTGATGCGTTTGTCTAATGTTAAACTTTTTTTTTCTGACTATGACTTTGGATATATTTGGGAAGATCTCTCAATGGTTGTCATTAATAATTCTATTCATGTATTTAAACAAAGAGTTATTGACAGTTTCCTACAAAATTGGTATTCAAATAAAACAAATAGTGGTGTGCTAGAATTATATAATAATGTTAAAACTTCTTTTGCCTACGAACAATATTTAGATATGTTACCATGTGATTTGAGAACATATATTTGTAAAATTCGATTATCGTCACATTCATTAAGAATACAAACAGGACGTTATGCGAGAAATAGAACTCCTAGAAATGTTTCGATTCATAAAATTATTACAGTCAGATAATAGAAATACTCTTTTTAACCTAGCAAATAATATAAAATGTGCTTAATCTATTAGAGTTGAACGTTGTCATCCTCATTTAATTTCAGCACTCGAACACTGCTGTATGAATGTATATATATATGTCTGTGGTTGGTGTGGTGTGTGTGCGTGCATGCGTGCGTGCGTGCATGCGTGCGTGTGTTGTGGTGTGGTGTGGTGCGTGCGTGCATATATTGGTCAAGATCGCCAGTCATAACCTGTCAACTGACCAACGTCAGTTATACTGTTCCCCGAGGCAATGCTGGCCATAAAAATCGGGATATAATGTAGGTATTCTGGTGAACAAAATACCTGCACAATATCATTCCTTTCACTGTTCTTCACACTTTTATTTTCGGTCTGTATTACTTTTTGTCTTGATCATCTTAGACGCTTGCTATTCTAAAAGACAAACGTCTGGACGAATATCTTCTTTGAAAAATACTGTAATCGGATTCTGATGTCATTTTTTAGATAAAGTTTCTGTGTATATGTAGATTTTTTACATGTTATTGTGTATATGTAGATTTATAGGAAGTGTTTGTGTATATGTAGATGTATGTATGTGTATATTTATTAGATATTTTTGCGTATATGTAAATTCATTAGATGTTTTTGTGTATAATATGTAAATTTATTACATGTTTTGTGTGGCAAAAATCATAATACACCCTCCATATTCTGGTTGGTGTACAACTCGGTGTTAAGCCGTCGAGTTCAACCAAATATAATGCATAATTAGACCTATATAAAAAATCTTTCATCATTCCATTTTGTTCAATATTTTGAAAGAATTATGTAAGGCTGGTTGCAATTCCTAATAAACATGAGATAAATATCGGAGTAAACTATTTTAAGCCTACTATATCCTGGGAAATTTACAAATGCTGAAATCGTGAATAGGTCGAAGATAGTTTCATTTTCGTTTGAATGTGGTTTTAAGCAAGAATTATGTAAGCATATGCGAAATGTTGTCCTTTTTATTAATTTATTTTAACTCGATTGCGTAATAATCTAAGAACTGAATTATTACATTATTCAGAGAATTTCCATTCAAAACATAATTACGCAAGCCGTACCCATCCTCCAATTCATTCACGTTTATTGATTGATGTCGTTCCTATTAATAATCTATATTATATTTGTCTCTGTGGAGTATAATTCTTTAATTTATTGACCAAAATACTAAAGCGCAGTTCGCACTAGAAATACTCATTGGCCAGTATCGGGTTGTGCTAAAACTTTGACGAATAAAACGGAAAATGCTGAACTGTGTATTTAACTAATTTTTCATACTGAAATAAGGTACACTACAAGGACGGTGTCAACCTTTTTCTTCGAATTTCTTCGAATTGGACCTTCCTCTTTGTGATTCAATACACTTCCAAACATTTGCGGAACAGACAGTTAGAGGAAGTGCATCTTCAACTGTATATTCGCTTTATTCTATATAACGATGGCTGATATTCGGATAGCCTTCCTTTGTATTGCGTTCCATGCAATTTATATTATGTAGTCGCAATATCGAGTTGGTTTAATGTCTCGTGAAGCTGTTATTCCCATTCATTGACCGTCAATGAGTATCTGAAGCATGGGCTGCATGCTTATTTCAATGCTGTCGGTTGTAAATGTATTTTTAAACTGTAGGCTTGGTACTGGTTCCTGATGCTAAATATAGAATACTAGTAAAATAGTATACGTTAAATATCATATGTATGTGTTGTTTGAAAACGTGTTATATTTCTGTTTTGCTCCATCCCACCGTTCCGTTCAAGAATCACCTTCGAGATCGTTTCCTAAGAAGAATCAGTACTGATTATTCTTTTTTGAGTGGCACTTGCTGAATCTGTGAAACATTTCAAAATATTTCAAACCAAATGACATTTTTAGGATTTTTTTTTGTACAAAGTAATTTCCGGGCTATCGTTACCGAAAAGCGTCATAACCCTGTAACGAGAGGTTAAGGTGTCTTAAACTGGAACATGTTTATTACGGTGTTTTTAATGGGTTTAACGCCATTTTCAACACATTTCAGGTTATATATGGCATATCCAGTTTCATTGGTGGAGGAAGACATCATAATAAATCTAAGTAGAACCACTGTCCTTCCGCAAGTAACTGGCAAACTTTCTCAAATAAATATTCTGGACCGATTTGGACTCGAACCTACGACCTTAGCGGTGACAGGTAAGATATATTGAGACGGCGTCTTAGACCACTCGGCCACGGAGAACCCTTTACTACGATGCAAATAAATCTTAGATTTTACAATACAGAATCAGAATCAATGCAGACCCAGCATGTGACACGTTTTTCTAGTGCTTTTATTCTTTCCTAAACAGAATATCATCCAGGTTTCCGAGCAATAATATTACACAAAATTAATTGTCTGATTTGTCCTGCCCATGATTGCAGATGGCACGAAGACAGGTAGTTTATCTTTTATTTGCCGAAGGCCCATCCATTAAAGGGCAGATAAACAGGTAGTTTATCTTTTATTTATAGGGCAGGTAAACAGGTAGTTTATCTTTTATTTACAGGGCAGGTAAACAGAGAGTTTTTCTTTTATTTGCCGAAGGCCCATCCATTAAAGGGCAAGTAAACATGTAGTTTATCTTTTATTGCCGAAGGCCCGTTAAAGGACATGTAAATAGGTAGTTTATCTTTTATTTGCCGAAGGTCCATCCATTAAAGGACATGTAAACAGGTAGTTTATCTTTTATTTGCTGAAGACCCATCCATTAAAAGAGATTGTAAACAGGTAGTTTATCTTTTATTTGCTGAAGACCCATCCATTAAAGGGCATGTAAACAGGTAGTTTATCTTTTATTTGCCGAAGGTCCATCCAGGTAAACAGATAGTTATTTATATGCCGAATGTCCAGGAGATCAAGAAGGCAGGACAACAGTCGCTGAAGAAAAACTACCTGTTTACCTGTCTCTTAATGTGTAACTGCAAAGGGTCATACATTAAGAGACAGGTATACGGGTAGTTGTTTTTTTCAATTGCTGAGCGTACAGACCATTCATTATGAAAGTAAGGAGAAATACCATTACCACGAAACAAAACAAAAAAAAAATAAAAAAAGAAATTCCTAGATTTTGATCAGTTCGACTGAACAATTTTTAATTTATTTTTTCTATACACTGGCTTAATCTTAAATTAGCGCGCGTTACACAATATAATAGCAAAATATATAGTGTCTATTTACTGATATTGTACGCAGCCCATAGTGTCCTAGTGTATGGGACCGCTTCGGATGGGTAACAGCGGACAAATATCGTGTATTAACCGCCTCTGTATTACGTTTTCAGAAAAGTGTTGCGTTCCTAAGTGTAGATTTATCTGTTTACGGATGTCAACTACCATTTTAAGCTTCTTTTGTTGTCATTATTATATGTTCGATTTATACACACAACTATGTTAACAGCGGATTATTTTAAAGAAGTTCTTTAAAAAATGTGTAACGCAATTCTGTTTTATGTCACTATAAATTTGGATTTGAGATCAAAATAAGGTATGTTTTACATGTATCGTAAACAGGCTTAAATTGTTGTATGTGTAATTAGTTATTTGGGTTAAGGCGATTTCCTTTTATGGTTTCTTCTTTCCTTTTTATACCCGGTGATTTAATATATGCACTTTTTGAGAGAAGGAGAGAGAAAGAGAGAGGGAAAGAGAGACAGTTCAGAGAACTTTGTTTTCTGTTTAAATATATTTAAGTGCCAACTTAAGCATGCACGCATACCGCAAATATGTTGGACCCGAGGTTCTGTCAACATGGATTCAGAAGAGGAATGGAGAGAAGAATAAAATTCAGAAAAAAAATGTGTTACCTGTAAAATGTAACAAACGCACGCTCTTTTAGCTTTAGTGTACACCATGCATACACTGTGTTAACTAGCTGTAGTGTATACCATACACACACTGTGTTTACAAGCTGTATTGTATACCATACACACACTGTGTTAACTAGCTGTATTGTATACCATATACACATTGTGTTAACTGGCTGTATTGTATACCATGCACACCGTGTAACTGTTAACTAGCAGTATTGTATACCATACATACTTTGTGTTAACTAGCTGTCTTGTATACCATATACACATTGTGTTAACTAGCTGTATTGTATACCATACATACTTTGTGTTAACTAGCTGTCTTGTATACCATATACACATTGTGTTAACTAGCTGTATTGTATACCATACATTCACTGTGTTAACTAGCTGTTGTGTATACCATACACACACGCAATGTTAACTAGATGTAGTGTATACCACACACCCACACACCCACACACCCACCCACACACCCACCTATCCACCCCCCACCTATCCACCCACCCACCCACCAACCCACACCCAACCCCCAACCCCCCTCCCCACACACACACTGTATTGTATATTGTATACCACACACACTATGTTAGCTATATCATATACCATACACACACGGTTTGCTGTATTGTATACCATACACACACACTGTGTTAGCTGTATACACACGCACACGCGCACGCACGCACGCACGCACGCAAACTGTGTTAGCTGTATTGTATACCACACACACACACACTGTGCTAGCTGTATTATATACCACACACACACACACACACACACACACACACACACACACACACACACAGAGTGTGTTAGCTGTATTATATACCATACATACACACAGTGTGTTAGATGTATTATATACCATACACACAGTGTGTTAGCTATATTATATACCATACACACACTGTGTTAGCTGTATTGTATACCATACACACACTGTGTTAGCTGTATTGTATACCATACACACACTGTGTTAGCTGTATTGTATACCATACACACAGTGTGTTAGCTGTATTATATACCATACACACAGTGTGTTAGCTGTATTGTATACCATACACACAGTGTGTTAGCTGTATTGTATACCATACACGCAGTGTGTTAGCTGTATTATATACCATACATACACACAGTGTGTTAGCTGTATTATATAACATACACACACACTGTGTTAGCTGTATTATATAACATGCACACACACTGTGTTAACGTTATTGAATTCCGCGCACGCACGCACGAACGCACGCACGCACACACACTGTGCTAGTTGTATTGTATATACATGTACATCATATTCTCGTACCAATATTTGGTCGTTAAAAACAAAGTGAGAAGCGTTATCTCAGATTTGGCCTGTGTCAATGCACATATTACAATGACAAAAGTCACGTCAAGCCGTGTGTGTACATACCAGTTTGGCCTGTGTCAATGCCCATGTTACAGTAAGCTGTATGTGTACATATCAATTAACATATGAAACGAATTTTACTCAAATCGAACAGAAATTACCATAAGTGATATGCAATGTCGTTAAATTGCATTAAAATACATCTAGTCGAGGGATCGATCGTGATACACATGCTGAATATTGAGTATTTAAGTTAAACAGTATTATAATGATGTAATTACTACTGCTTATGCGATTGGTACTTATTTATCACACGGGTGGCCATTGTTTAAATAATTAATTATATATACTTCTCATCTTCATAATTCACAAATGGTGTAAGAAATGTTTCAATGTATTAGTATTAAGTATTGGAAAAGCTCGGTCCTGTCGCATTAAATGTTTTAATGAAACATTCCTTATACTTTCATTTGTATTTGTATGCCTATTTATGCGTATTTGTTTGTAAATTTATAAACACACAAAAACACACACAAACACTGCGTGGACGAACAGACAGGCGGACCGGCCGACGGTCCACACACAAAGAAAGACACACATAAACACTGACGGGTGCACGCACGCACGCACGCACGCATGCATGCAACACTGTATTTAAAGTCGTTCTTCCCAACATTACGAATACAAAGATCTAATATGAACACACTTGGGTCACTCTTCGTCACTTAACATTTTAAAGTTACTTATTTGTAGAGGTCTTCATAAAGTGCTGTATGACGTTGGTTAGTTCTACACCATTGCATACTAGTGGCTCTGGGTCAAAGTTGGAAAATATGGAATTAACGGTTAATTACTGTTTGTAGCGCTCAATGTCTTAAAAATAAAAAAAAAATTGTTTTGGGGCTACAACTATGAATAACACAGCTATGGGCCAAGTGTGTGAACTCGGGGTCTAACTAAACGCAAAACACTTACTATTTTGTAGTCTAAGTTAAGTACTCAATGCGGTAATGGTTGTCTGATAAAATGTCACATAGTATTTGCGTAGTACTACCAAAACCACAGCCATGTTGGAAAAAAATGGGAACAGTTTCTTATAAACGGAGCAAACCGTTAAAAACTGAAGATTGTTAAATGGAGTTATTTATCTATAGAAGCAAAGGTCATCCGAATAGAAACTGCTGCATAGTGTTTGGTAGTACTATTACAATGTGTATATTCATTAAATAGTTTTAGAGTAACAATACAGTTTATAACATAATGCTGCTAAATGTTTAAATTAAATCTAGACTTTATCGCCGCTCGATTGATACCCATTTTGTATTAGTTTACAATATAAATAATGAAACAATTCTTTATAGGTCTAAAATTAGTATGTTTTTGATAATTTTGATATTAAGCAGCATTATGTAATGTACTGTATAGTTACTCAAAACTATGTAATGAATGTACACATTGTAATAGTATTATTCATAACACAACCGTGGACCATTCTTGGTGACTCTAGGCCAAACAGATTCTGAGAAACGGAATAAAATGGGGGAAAAACACACACACACACACAACAAAACGTACCGTTGTGTACCGTATTCATTCGCAGAGGCCGAAGGGAAGGCCACCGAACAAAAAGTTGAATGTTTCTACCTTTTACACAACAATAATTTATAGACTTAATTTAGTCACTTTGGACCAAACAGTTTCTGAGGAACAAAGCTAAGTCCTGACGTTGGGTTGTTAATGTCGCCGCTGCTGGAAAAGTAACACATATGTCTCGTTCGTTTCTTCCAAAAGGCGGGACAAAATCTATAAACCTTATTTAGCAACTAAATGGGAGACATAGCTATTGTATTTTTAAGATATCAAAGCTAAAAAGCCTGAAGAAATATGTTTACAATTAGACCATACTAAATACAGTAGAACTTCCTTTGCTCGAACACTAATGGCTGGAACAGTACATAGAGTTCGAACAAATTATGTGGTTTTGTACCGGTCGAATTCCCATTTCTATGTATATACAATGTACATAAAATTATGTACATGTATGGTATGCTGTTAAAAATGGTTGGCTCGAACAACCCTTAAGTCGAACTATTTTGTTAAGTCCCGTCGGATTCGAGCCATCGAATTTCTACTGTAGTTGTTTGTTTGCTGTGCTCCGATCCAGTCATTTTATGTAGGCAGGTAGGTTGAAAGCTGTTTAGAATTTGCTACATTTTGAATTTTAAATAGCAGTTTATTTAAATAAAAAATGGAAAGAATTCGTAAAAAAACACCAACAGCAATGCCTTACAAAGCTTATACAAAAGTTTTGCTAGCTGTAATTTGAGTGGGTGAAATCGGCAAGACAATCAACAGATAGCAAGCTGTAGATGAGGTTTTGAACAAGCAATCCATTTTTAAGTACGGCTTTTATATATAAAAATCGAAATTCGTTGCATTCAGTTTAAACATGTTTTATTGCCATAATATACAATTGGGTCGGGTCACAAGTTCTTACAACATTAGTAACGACCCTTCCCTAAATACAATGTTACATACAATTAACTCATGGCTAAAACGTTATTATAAAGTTATACTGTTATAAACAAATACAATGCTTAAGCGAAAACAAACATATTCTCTGAATGGTATACAATATGTAAACCCTGGAAGAATAAGTAAAGTGTGAAATGCTTAGCACATTGATCATACAGAGAATAAATAGTAATTTGAGAAGATAATAGTGGAAATACAGAAGAGAAGATTCGGTGTATTATATTCATAAAATGTTCATGTGGTAGAACATTAAAAAATATGACGAATTGGGGGGGGGGGGGGGGGGGGGGGGGATAGATTTATCGCTTATTTTATAGAGTGTATACAAAGACACATAATTATGCTATATGAATATCAAAAAAATTAAAACTATTCAATATTGCAAGAGAACTACGTCAAACAGTCAACTTGAATAAGATTTGGTTTAGAATTCTCTCCTAAATACAATACAATTACACAAAACATAATGACAAATTAGGGTTTCTAGTTGAGTATATACGATAACGATAATAATTTTATAATAAAGATCAGGTGTAAAGATATATTAAAATATAAATTGAAATTGGAGAAAAACATGGATAGTATTGAATGTAAACTTGTTAATTTCATGTATATATTGGAGGAGAATTGCTGGCGGCATTGGAATTTGGTGATTTATTAATGTTCATGCCAGTTAAAACTATACATGCGACGTTAGAAACGATGTGTGTTTTCAATGCAATTAGGGAAACCGACTGTGCATTTGTCGTATATGTACAGTTGTATCAAATTGGTAAAGACATTCATGAAAAAATCCATGTTTGATATTTGTTTATTTTTTGTAAATTAAATGGTTTACCTATTTATGTTGAAAGCATTTCATCAGATAAAAGGTCGAAATAAATGGGAATATTGGTGCTTCTTATTACGTTGGGGGGGGGGGGGGGGGGGGGGGGGGGGTTAACAGCTAAAATAGTTACTTCATCAGATAAAAAAGGTCGAAACGAAAATGACTTATGTTGTCCAAGCTTACTGAGTCAAAATTAAAACGGCGAAATATTTTTGTACATACATCTGATTATTGAGAAATCCAATACGACAAACATTCCTGACAACGTCTTTACTTCTTAACAATGCCTAAACAATACAATCATCATATCATCATCATTATATTCGTTATCGTCGTTGTCGTCGTCATCATCATCGTCATCATCATCATTATTAATAAATTAAACGAGAACTGGTATTCTTTATTCCTCTGCAGTTCTTCAGGTATCAAGGTTCTTGGTTCATTCTGCATATTCATTTGTTGATATGATTTTGATATGTATGTTATTTTGTTGTTTTTATACATGCAGAGTGAACCTGTAATCTTCCTTCCTGTTGGCATCGAATAACCTACAATGTGTTGGTTCGCCGTAAAACCCAATTCATTCAGTCATTGTCATAAGTAATGTTCAACTATACTGAACGGACCAGTTAACCTGACACGTTTGTATTTTAATATCATCGTCAAAATATTGAGGCGCGTTATAAAAACATACACAATTGTGTATGGATTTACATAACTGTGGTTTTTCTAATTCAAGATCAAATTTCAATGAAACAGCTTTGGGAAAATGCATTTAATGTCAGGTTTGCAAGCTGTTTCGTTCAGTTTATATGTATGCATGACTGTATACAAAGAAAAAGTTAGGTTAGGAGGCACAATTAATTTTTTTTTTATTTGTAGATATTTAGTTAATAAGATTTACTACTATATTATGTGACGTATATCGTGACGACACAGTATTCATTATTGCTCTATTACAACATTTTAATTTGCCTTTTTTTCAGGTATCTTTATGTCCATGTGGAATATTACGTGTGCGTAGGAGGATGGCGATGGATTCTCCACTGAAAGCAGTTCTGTTTACCATCCGAAACAAATTTTTTTTGTAAGTTATAACTACTTTCGTCTTCAGGCGTATTACCGCCATAGGGAACAGGAAATGTCTCCGCATAATGGCGGTTATAAATAATCCTTGTTTCTTCTTCTTTTAAAATGCATTTTCCTTATCCATGCTCAAGTTTTATTTGAATGGCATTATTGGTTTATTTTGAACATTTTGAAAGCATCGTCATGTTTTAATTATAAATTCAATGAAAAAAAATAATGCTTGGAAATTGGGGTATGCATACATTATTTCTACATTTCTAATCATAGGTTTGAAGTATTTTATTGCTTCAAACTGGGAAAGAAATAATGACCGATCCTGATCTGTTTGATAAACGATTACCGGAATATGATGTTGTTGTTGTTGTATGGTGTTTAGCGTCGCTTTCAACAATTTTTCAGTCATATCACGACGGTGTCTACTTGAGACAGTATTCTAAACGCTGTCACATTGGGGTATTCTAGACCTAGAACTCTCCTCTAAATGCTAATCGTCAAGCGAGGAAGCTTCTAGTATCATTTTTAAAGTCTTTGGTATGACCCGGCCGGGGATTAAACCCACGACCTTCCGCATGCGAGGCGGACGCTCTACCACAAGACCACGCTGCGGTCTTGGAATATGATGTACTCGAATAAAATTCGAATAGGAACATCTGTTTATAACTCGAGTACAGTTTATTTAAATTATTGATCCTTTTGTGACGTTGGTTCTTCAATGCAGGTATAATCTAGCCAGTATGTATAAAGGCGTTTGTTCAACCATACAGTCTTGTGCAATACATTCTGGTCGTCTTTGATGATTTGCATCGATATTTAATGGGTTAAAGACACAGTGCTCCGATATTGCGCACCATTTAATGCTGGCGCGAAACTGTTGTTAACGTTGATTTAAATACAGAATGGTTGTTTATCGTATTTGATTGTATGCTCTGATAATTGATTGATAGTTTATTAACGTTTCATCATATTTACAATTATATAATAGATTAAAAAATCGAGATTTCTTTAGGTGCATCTTAAACATATAATGTATTCTCATTACATATTAAATATACATTTAATATATTTATTTATCACTTAACACATTTTATGAAACAATTCGTAAATATTTTTAAATATTTGTAACATATAAAGTAGCATCTGTTTATCTGTAGTTAATATTTCAAAAAGAGGTTGGACTTTATTATTAATAAATGAATTTCGTAAACAATTAACTTTTAAATACTATATCTAAAATTCCATAAATCAGATATGATAGATAATAAATATGTATACTCATATAGTGTTTCCCCTAAAGCGGCATGGCGGGCCCGCCCCGCCCTTTTTCTATGCCGCCCTGCCCTTTTCTTATACCGCCACACTTAAATAATTACCGCCCCGCAGTGCCCTTTTTAATAAATAATGATTGACACCGCTGTGAAGAATAAACGGTACCTCCCCGCTGTGTTCCTTTATTGGCTAATCAGAACGTAGGACACTACACGCGTCATTAGGTAATTTCCATTATGTGTATACACTCGATTAACACATGGTTCCCGCTTTTAGTGCATTTTCATATTATTCTTTCATAGAACGCGGAACCATTAGAATGGTTCTCATTTCAAGCTATCCAATTATAACAAACTAGATAGCGAGTGGATACACACACACACACGCGCACCATGTGCGATTGTTTTGATAAGCAACTGAAGGTGTTGACAATGTTTTTCCACAAGATCTAAAAAGGTGTAGGCATTATCTTTCAATTGATTCATTAACCTCACAACCATGTGAAGTCTATGTAGTATGTATACAATCAATCGGAACGAGACACTTAACAAAGCGTGTCATGACCATTTCTCAGATCAAGACAATTAGAAATAGATCGCAGTGTATAGTAAGGGCTTTATGCAAGTAAAAAAAACAATGAAATCGTAAAGGGTTTTCTCAGCATCTTATTTCAACCAAGCTAGAATAAAATCCCAACTTAATTTGGTTTATTTTGTACATAAATTGAAGAAAAATACGAAAAAACACCCGGATGTTGCCTACCGCATGTAAACAAATTTGAGAAACCCGGCCTTAAAGTTGTATCCTAAAAAATCGGTGCATCGGTTATAGCGGTCTCGTTTATTATCGATGTTTAAGACTTAACTATTAATGTTTCCTTTTATAAAATTTATATTTATTTGGAAATACACTGACACCTAATGAAAATTACACAATCAAACATTAAAGATGCAAATTTCTCAATTGTATTTACTTTTAAATATGACAAGTTGTCAATTTATAAACACTCCTTTACTTTATTTTAATGGCAATATTATTCTAATATAGGATAGAAACATATTTGAATTGCACATTAATGGATAATTGGATACTCTCGGTTTCTCAGCATCTAATTTCAACATATAAAATCTCCACTTAAAACGGTTCAAATTTTTAACATAGGATTAAAGCATTGTGTAAATATAATATTCATATTTCTTTATAATTGATTTATAATAAGGATATTACAATAGTATCATGTATTATTAATAAGGATACTACAATATCATCATTCAAGGAACTGTAGTATAACCTTCTATAGTTCCTTGATATCATGTTTTATTAATACATGATATTGTAATAGCCTTATTCAAGATATTTCATACATTTATCAAAACATACATGTATCATACTTGTTATTAGTGCTGAAAATGGTGCTCAACACAACACACAATAAAGTAATGACCTTTTTTCTATTATTTTGTACGCGCCAAAAAATGCCCCTTTTCCTTTGGTACCCTGCCCTTTTTCAATCCTGGGGGATACACTATCATACTCACACGCACAAGGTCTCCAAAACAACTGCTTTGTTAAAATATTTCTAAAAACCTTTATATTTGACATACCTAGATTAAATGTTGTGTATATATATTTTCCCAGTTTTGGAAGTACTGTAATTTGCTTAGATTTCATCAGTTCAATAAATTTATAAACGCTGGGCCTATTGTAATAATAAGGTTTTATATACAATTTGCGAGTATCGTTTTACAACGGACAGATAAGATTGAAATCATACTCGTCTTCCAAATCTTGTGTATTACATAACCTTGTAGTTAATTCGGTTCCATTTATAACGACCAGTTTCAATTCTAAGTCTTAGTCTAGATACAGCAATTCTAAACTTGCTTGGCAAGTCTAGATATAATTCAAATTCAAAATAAAGTTTAAAATTATTATATGTACATAACGTTCTGGATCTGGATATGCTAGTGTGCATTACAGCAACTAAATACAATCAAACCTGTGTATGTGGTCACCTCTATTAAGCATTCACTTGTCTTAAGCTGCCACATTTGCTATTTACCATTTCTATGTTCCAGAGCAAAATAACCTGTATAAAGCATCAACCTGTCTTAAAATGCAACTTTTGCTCTTTCCCGTGTGGCTGCTTAAGATGGGTTTGACTATAGAGGTAAACAGGATATTATCAGTACTTCTCAATGATATTGTTACGGTTGTGTTCGCGTGTATTTGCTTTAGACTCTTTTGTTTTACATTTATAATAAGCCATTTTGTTTTCCTCAGATTCTGCTTGGTCGTTCTTCTGTCGGGATTCCTGTTGGTTCATTACGTCGTACCCGAAAACCATACTGCTGTATTTAGTCAGATACCGTCTAATGACACGTGGAATGTCCATGATGAGCCGTGGCTCTTGGAAGACAAAAAATCATGACCGTACTCGATTCATTAAATATAATCGTGGCACCACTAGTACTGTTCAACGGACACAAAACATGGAATCAAAACAATGTAAAAAGAAATTTGATGTTAGCTTTTTAAAGGTGCACAAAGCCGGAAGTACTACGTTAATGAATATATTCCTACGCTTTGCTATATCACATGAACTTAATGTAGTTCTTCCGCAACGATCAAGCGGTTTCGGTTTTAACTACCTCGGATATGGACAAACGGTTTCTAATAAAAGCATTGTTCCTCTACCAGCCAATGAATCCTACAATATCCTTTGTAACCACGTGGTTTACAACAAACAAGCTTTCCGTTCCATCATGCCCTCGGATACAACTTACGTCGGAATATTACGAGAACCTAAAAGTCATTTTACATCGGCAGCGGTATATTACGGGTTTTACAATCATTTGCGACAGCTGGCCGAGTCACGAAACATCAGCTTGGATACGAATATTGTCAAATTCATTTTTAAAAAATCCAAACAATTTTTCGGTTAATACGTACTTTGTGTACAACCGCATGTCTTTTGATTTTGGAATACCAAAGGCGAAATTTCACGACGACAGCTTTGTGGAAACATACATAGAGGAATTGGGGCGTGATTACGAGTTGGTAATGCTGATGGAACAATTTCATGAATCTCTCGTTTTAATGAAAAGAATGCTTTGTTGGACGACGAAAGATATTCTGTACGTACCTCTAAATGCTATGCACAACAAACCGAATTTCGACATGTCAATGGATGATATAGAGAGGTTAAAAACATGGAATAGCGCTGATTTCAAATTGTACGATTTCTTTAGAAAGGTGTTTGATACAAAACTTAAAGCGGAGGGACCCGATTTTAACAACGAAGTTAAAAGTTTTAAAATCCATACAAGGAAAAGTGAAGAACTTCTGTCTGGATTCGTTATCTCGTCGTAAAGTAAAGTCATCCATTTTAACAATACCCAGTACACAGTGGGATTCCAGTTTTTTGGTTACGCCAAATGACTGTCAACTAATGACACAGAACGAGTTGTCAATGATGAAGAGCTTAATAGAAGATGGTTGGAAAAGGTACAACGAATCGACCAACAAACAAACTTAAATTTGCAACTTTCACCTTTACTAACAGAATACAGCGGACGGATATTCCAAAGTAGCCGGGACTACTTTTTCCTGTCATCTATTTTTAGATTAAGAGTCCATTATCAGTATTAAGTAGTCTTTTATTTCATTATTTAATGCATGTATATGCAATGTAACTTTGTGCTTGTATCATGAGGTAAATATATCTATTTTAAGCTAGAAACATTACTATTTGGTTCTATTATCGCACTATTTCTTTGGTGAGGGTAATTTGGCGGTATGCGATGTACATCATTGCACTTTTAATTTGTAATAGTATGTCATGTTTACCTATATATGAATGATTTTTATCACATAATTCATTAATTTTTGATAATGAAACACCTTGAGATAACAGTAAGCATAACATGCAGTTATCATTATCAAAAATGTTAAAGTATTCAGGAGTTGCGGAAAAGCTTATGTTGTCACGAAATGTCTAGTGATATTGGAATTATGTATGTGAAATTCTACAAATTACATTTATTTTTGATAATGATTTTAAAGCATCTGCATTTTAACTAACATTAAGTTGATAGTTAGGCTAACGACTTTTTATACAACGAGATGTACATAGTAGAAAATATTTTGTTTGACAGTCATTTCTTTATAACTACATTACATGCTGTCTTTCATTTTCCCATGAACGCTCACCCATGAACGGCCATTTTTAGATTCGGGGATTAGCGATTGATTGTGAAGTTAATAAACGTCACAGGTATTGACAGTTTACATGTATGACATTTTTGTTCCGTTTACCAAAAACTAACTTAAGGATCCAAATGCAGTGTTTGCCGATTTATCAGTGCTAAATATATGATCAACGAGACATGTTGGATAATTGATAATATAAATATAACCATGGTTTACATGAACCCCCTTGAGTACACTTACTTCACATGTTGTATATTTAATGAACATTCAACACATGGAATTCATTCCTTAATACATTTCTTAATTCACACCTTCTTTACAGTTAACAGATCATATCGTTTTTAAAAACCCGAAGAGCTATTGTCATGACCCTGGCGTCGACGTCGTTGTCGTGGTCGAGTTTAAAAAAATATGTTTTGCTTAACCATTTCTCTGATTCAAAACAATTTTCTTATGTAAAACACATTCATATTGGTATACAAACAAAGCATATAGTTCGTTTACTAAAGTTTCCATACTTTAAGCTCTAAAACCGTAGGTTTTTTATGTTTGGCTCTGATTTGATTTTTGAGGCGCCAGATTTTCTTATATTTTATGGCAACCATGTTTTTATAAAGAATAGAAAAAAATATACTTGAAATGCACTATTTATGCATCATCGGATACCCCCTGGTGTCAGTTTTATTACATCATGAGGGATGGAAAGTATCGCAGTTGATATCCTGGGCTATCGGACGATGCATTAATGAACACAAAACTTAAACTTTTTACAACACAGGATGGCATACTACCCATCCCGTACCCACCCAATCTCATTTCTTGTTACATGTGTTTCTAAGAGAAATACTGAAATGTATCTATGTTGTTTTTTTTAATTAGCTACGATTTTCTAACGAGAATTGCTTCATAATGGTCAGTACCAGTATTTCCCACTGTGGCGAGCATATTACTATCAATATTACTAGGCGAGTAACCAAGTTACCGAGTTTACTATGTCCGAGTCAAATCCGTACAATCTAAGAAACCATTCTGACTTTGTTACATTGACTAGGCGCACAGAAATATACTCAAGATCAGTTATTCCCTCATCACTGAAACTTTGGAATGAACTTGATATAAATATCCGAGAGTCTACATCACTCCTATCGTTTAAAAGCAAACTTAAGATCTTTTAAAACCTCCAATAGTACCAAAGTTATTTTTATTCGGTGACCGATACTTATCAATTTAACACATTCGATTAAGAAATAATTGCAGTAATTTAAACGCCGACCTATATGTAAGCCACTAAAGAGATACTCCCATTTGTGCCTGTGGTGATGAATTCGAAGATGCAAAACATTTTATTTTTCGATGTGACCTTTTCAGAATTGAAAGACGGCAACTATTTACAAATACTCGTGAATTCCACCCATTAAGTACCAATAAATTATTATACGGCAATGCAGATCTAACATTAGAGAATAATCAACTTATTTTTCAACATTTCCAGAAATATATTAAACAAACAAAACGTTTTCAACCTGAATACTAACTTAAATTAACTGAGTGCTGTCACTGTTGTAGCGTGAACAGTGTATGTGGTGAGGAGTGAGGATTCTATGGGGACTGGGCGGCATCGTATTATTTTTGTTGTTTGTTTTCTCTCTTCTTGTTTTCTCTTTCTTTCAATATGGTTTTTCTTTTTGTACTAAGTTCCCTTTTCATTTTTTTTCAACCCGGTAAACATATACATTCATACAGCCGCACTGGAAAGAACAGTAACTAATGTTGTTATAACTTGTAGTTCAATCCATTTGCATATGTTATATATTTTGTTATCATTTAATGTTCATTTGTATATATTGATATTATGTAACATACGTAATAAAATATGTTTAAACTAAATTACTATCAATCCTTGGTTCATGAGTTTGAATCCCCATCCGACCACAGTCTTCGTGATGATTGCTATATGACATTACGTCTCATTGTCACGTCTCTCACCGCTGATTCAAGTGGGAACGTATTCGTTACTCGCTTAGATGGGTGTACTCCAGTACTGGTTAACCTACCAAGATGCCAGGAAAGAGAAGTTAGGCTAACTGATCGTCTTTAGCCTTTTAGCAATGACTCTAAATATTCAAACAAACAAACAAACAAATGGCGCCTCTCAGTACCTTGAGTCCTTTGATTTATGTTTAGCTCTGATTTTATTTTTTAGATCTATTATCTTTACTAGTAATATGGATTGATTCTGTTAACTGTTCAACATCATGTTAAAAATGTTTTATTCAATGAACTTTAAAGAGATGACCGTGTGCACCCGCTTTACTAATCAAATATCGTATTTTCTTTGATATATAAAATAAAACACTGACCACATACAGAAATAAAGATTATTTTTGTATTCTTTAATTTACATTTTCAAACATTTGTCTAAATTTTTACTACAAAGGTCAATACTGTATATGTTTTGACTATTTTTTATTATTTTCAAACTTTAAGATTTTTAAAATTTGATAACCCTTTTTAGAAACGCAAATGCTAAGTTTTATACATGAATAGCTTGTCTCAATGTGGCACTGTGTATATATATATATATAACTGAACAGCTAACCCGCCACATAAAATTTTATGTACCTAATTTATTCTGTTTTTTTTATATAAAAAAAATAGTACCAGAGTTATTACCTTGAATAAAAAAAAAACACAATTAGACTATGTAAAATCAATACAAAGTTATCTGTTAATGTCGACAATTTGACTAATACAATAGAATTTGCTGAAACTCTGTGCAGTTCTGCAGATATCAAAGTTCTAGGTTCATTCTGCATATTCATTTGTTGGGATATTTTATTTATTCTGTATGTTAATTTTTTCTTTTTGTACATGTAGAATAAACCTGGAATCTTCCTTCCTGTTGGCGTCGAATAACCTATAATGTGTTGGTACGCCGTAAAACCCTATTCATTCATTCATTCATTCATTCATTCATTCATTCTGTTAATGTCTTCTACAATTTGTTATAACGCTACGTAATGTTTTGACGAACATATTGGAAATATGAAAGTGGCGGGTTAGCTAGTCCGTTCAGTGGCGGGTTAGCTATTCCGTTCAGTATATATAAAGGCCCTGTATATATTGTTTCTTTAAAAAACTGTGCAATATTTTATTTAGTGTTTGTGTATATCTACTTATGATTAAGAATTCTTCAAGTTGTATAAAAAACAAATCATAATAAAAATGGTAAACAATAAATGAATATACATGTATATATGTTTGTCATATTAAATAACGTATTTATGTTTATAAATGTGATACGATATGAAATATAATGATCATCAAAATACTATATGGCATTTTTCTTTTAATACATTTCAGCTTATATATAATGCATTTATAGATATCAAAATGTTTTTTTGTTGTATTTATCCATAAAATAAAGTAGGCATTCTAAAATATTTAAATGTTTTTAGTTGTATTTATCAATGAAATAAAGAACGCATTCTGAATATTAAATTTTTGTTGTTGTATTTATCAATGAAATAAAGTAGTTAACTACAAAGTGTAAAAAATAACAGATGGTTATTAGAGTTTATAACAATATTGGAGTGTGTGTGTGTGTGTGTGTGTGTGTGTGTGTGTGTGTGTGTGTGTGTTGGGGTGGGGGGGGGGGGGGGGGGGGTCCGTGGCGGAGTTGTCTGGGGAGCTGTCGCCAAATCACCACTTACCTCTCACGCCTGAGGTCGTGGGTCCAAATTGGTCCAAAACATTATGCGAGTAAGTTTGCCAGTTACATGTGGTAGGACGGTGATTCTTCTCAGATTAATTCTGAGGACTTCCTTTCTCCATCTATAAAACTGGATGCCATCAAGGACTTATATAGAGAAGGAAAAGCAACTGATTGATATGTTATGAACGCTCGTGTATTCACGCAAAAACTCGCGAAATCTCGTTTTGAAATATCCTTACTTCCAATCATCTCAGTATAACATGAAATTTAAAAGAATACTAAATACATTAAATCTTAAGAATGTAGACATTTGATATAAACTTGTTAAAATGTAACAATACAAAAAACATTTAATTACCTTATACCATGAATAACTGAATAATACATATAAGTGGTTCATATAACATGAAATTAGTTGACAATGAAATTAAATTCCATTCAAATGACAGACAGATAAAATAATAATGATGATACTACTACTACCACTTCGTCTACTACTAGTTCTGAAATACATCTTGAAATAGCACTTTTTCACAGGTAACCATACATCTGCAAAGATAGGACGTTTTTCGGCGAAATGTTAGATTATGCCCCTTTCCAAACTATAAACTAAATTTACTTACTTGAGTACACTATACATGTATTTATCCGTTGAACTTGTTGATAATTATGTCAACAACTAACGATGCCGAATATCGATTCAGTCTGATATTACAATGGTCTAAAGTTAATGATACATATTGTCATTTGTTGCTTTCATATTTAGCGGTTGTTCAAACAAGCAAAATAGCAATTAATGAGACACAATATACATTATCATTGACGTAGGGTCAAACGTATCCAATAAAAACTCTAAGAATCTTTCAGTGTTTAGTCATATCTGTACACTAGAAAAATAAACATTGGTTAGGAAGTAGTTTGAGATCAAACGCTATTTGAAATGCCTGGGTAATACACGACACGATGAATCAGGGTATACTATATGCACGGTTTTGACAGTACAGCGGCTGTTTATAAAGAAGAGAACCGCCATCGTCGACAAATGTGTGCCATGCACAAATGCACGAATTATTTGGACGTTCAAATCCAACAAGTCGTAAAAAAAACAACTATATTCCAATCACCGTGAAATAGAAACGAAATCCAAGTTCAAAAACTAAATATCACACACTGCTTGACGACATTTACTTATTCGTTCGGAATATTTCTAAAATTAACTAAATTCCATAATATGGAAACAATAAGGCTGGTCAAATTGAAATGAAATTGATGTCACATGACTCATTTGATATTTCCCAAAATGCATTGCTAATTTAAGCGGGAATATTTAATTTATTTAAATCACCTCTGAGTGCGTTATGAAATCAAACTGTTTGGTATGTTTTAATGGATATACTTTTACCAATAAAGACTTTTGGAATACAGTAAAACCTGTCTTAACCAGTTAATCAAGGGAATGAGAAAAAATGACCTCTTAAGACTGGTTACTGTTTAATACAGTTTTTTTTTATTTCATTTTTTATTGCCATCTTATTTCCACAATGGGGTCGGTCAAAAGTTCTCACAACATTAGAAACGGCCATTTCCCTAAAATATTACAAATAATTGAGAGAATGTGACATGGCATAACATATGATAAAACGATAATCTTAATACAAAATGAAAAGAGAATACCCACGGTGTGTGCACAATTATCTATCAGTTAATAACAATTGAAAAAAAAATATAACAGATCTAAAACCGGTTCAATTTATAAGGTTAGGGAAAGAGAACACTGGAAAAGAAATAGTGCTGAAATATATGCATTTAGTTGTCACGATAATGATATTTAAAAAATATTGAAACGTTGTACGTTTTACCTATGTAAATAATGCTCTCTTTATTTGAGTTATTTTTTACGTCAATTAAATTTTTGGACGTGATAAATTGTTTTAAAGATGCCCAAGCAGAAACGTCAATCTGTATGTGTTGTTGCGAACCCAGTGCTGTTTTGTAGTGTAATATCCCGCATAGACTGACGCGCGTCTTGTCTCAATGCGTTAAACACGTCCGACGTCAAATTGTCAGTGATAATTGTCCGTCGTCCCGCTCTTTTAAAATTGTACGAAACCGAAGTATCATCAGAAAACCGCACATGCCAGCATTATACTAGACACACCACTATCTCTCTGTGTCTTTTCTAAAATTGTCTTTGTTTCCACTGGCGTCTTTTCCAACTCAATACAAAATTAAATGAATATCCGCTGCTCTGCCTTAATCTCGACACCAATATATTTTTTCATCTTTCGATATTAAGGCAATGATGCGACTTTTCAATAGTGGAGGAAGAGAAGGAAAGTTAAGGTCAGAGTTAGTTTCGTGTAAAATATCGAAAGACGAAACATGAATATCAAACAACTGCAGTATACCTAAATAAACACAAGCGGTTTATTCCCACCACGGCCCACTGAACGTCTTTTACAACAGTTAATTTTGTACTGTTCTACATATAGAGAATTACACTTCCGGAACCACATACATAACCAATGGTTCTAAAAGTGTCTTGTTTCCATAGATAGCCAGTCCTCTGTTGGTCGAATTATGCAGAAAAAAACACGGGATTGACCAGGTTCCTTTTTCACAATTTAGATGGTTTGATGGCAACCCTTCATTTTTTTATACAATTCTGCTCATTTGTTGCAGTGTATCACTACGCATTTTTAAACAGTTATAAGGCATAGTACCACCATGTAAAAAAGGAAGTGTTTCCGTGGGGTAGTCGCATAATGGCGGTTATAAATAATCCTCGTTTCTTCTTCTTTAAAAATGCATTTTCCTTATTTTAATGCTCTTTTTCATTTATTTAAATCGCATTATTGTTGTATTTGGAACATTTTGATAGCATTGTCATATTTTAATTGTAAATTTAGAAAAAAATTCTTGCTTGGAAATTGGGGTATGAATACGTGATTTCAGAAGTCTACTTTCGCTTTGTCAACAGTGTACACACTGAGCAGAAAAAAACAAACCTTATATGACATATGACCCCTACTTTTCTCATCATATTTTGATAGTGCAGAGGTTGACAAACAGTAAAATGTAGGTTTCACTTCTTTTATTTGGGATTCTCTATGAATGACAAGCCTTCAAACTTTTATTATTTACTTAAGAATAAAGAACAAAAATCAATGGTGAGGTTACACCTATATTGTCATCAAACAGTACCCAGTGTCATCCAGACTTGGCAGAACTCATGAAAACGTTCCAATATTCTCATATGCACAATGAAATATGACAATTTTATGCATTTTCAACTAAAAATAATGCCCAACCGCTTTACACAGCTCTAATTTCTTGGATGCAAGAAACTTCCGTCATGTAAGGAGGGAGGTAAGGGAGATAATTCTTTAGTAAGACATGTACAAACAAAACTAGGATATTTACTCTAATACCACACGCACCTCAGATATATTTGTCTCTTCAGTCATTGTCCTCAAATGCATAGTTTAGAATCAAAGATGGAGACATAATTGTGTGAATCAATAAAACAATCCCATTGATTCAACATACACCTATGAAAGTTTTATAGCTTCTGAAATGGAGCGTGTGAGAACACGCAATAGCAAATACTACTGGCGCAAATTGTAAATACTAATTATTAGGGGAATCGGATGATATTTCCACAATCGATTATCAGTTATAATCGCTTTGGTTCCGTTCGTTTTTAATGACAGTCGGATACTCGGTCAATATGGGTTTAAGTGATACAGGGCTATCAGCTTTGCATTTTAGAGAGAGAGAGAGAGAGAGAGAGAGAGAGAGAGAGAGAGAGAGACCAAAAGAAAGACTTGTCTTTATTTCTATGAAATGTGCAATTCGAATTAGTAATTGATACATTTACTTCACCTATGATAAAAAACACGATAAAGAGCAAAAAAAAAAAACATATTCATATTGAAAATCATCAAGGCTTAAATTACGTGTATACCCGGTTATCTAACATAAATTATCTGACATTAAGAAAATAACCGAAAAGTCGCTGTGCAGCGACAATCGATTGTTAGCAAACACAATCGATAATCGCCAGCTTTAACTCTCTCAAACCTACCAATTATCGATAGTCTGAGACAATAGGAACACCAGACGTAAATACGACGATGATACTCGCCAAGTTGGCTAACAAAACTATCCCTTAAATCCATACACAAACATTGAAGCCTAACGTAAAACGTTTGCTGCAAATTCAATATGACACATTGTTATTTTATCAATGAACGATTTTAAAATGCTGTTTCTCTTTGATAAACTATTAGTTCTATATTATTATTGTATTTTTATATATAGACACCGCAGCGTAGGTCTAGAGGAACAGCGGCTGCCTCACGTGCGGAAGGTCGTGGGTTCGATCACAGGCCTGGTCATACCGGAATATTTTAATGTTTAAAAAATGGTACTAGAAGCTTCTTCGCATAGTGCTCTGCATTAAGAGGATAGTTCTAGGTCTTGTCGGCTCGGTGTCAGTATAATGTGACTGATTGGGGGAATCATACCATGTTTCTGCGGCATGGTACTCGTACAACAACATCATAATTATTTAGACAAGGTTAATCTCTGTCAAATGAAATAGGATTTATGGATTTAAGTTTATTTTTAATCATTAAATCCGATTACTCACAATGGAGCCTCGAATGTACGATGTCAAGGTAAAAAAGGCGATCATCCATGTGTCCATCATGTGTCCGTATACCAGCTCGTTCATTGAGTCGGGCCATCGCCACAAATGCGAAAAAGAAAGGTCAGTATGAAACGGAACTGGGCCAACCCTTGTTTCTGGTTGTTGACTGATACAGTTACTAGTCCTCGGGCAGTCATACTGGCTTGTGGTCCTTTTGGTCTTGGAACACTATGACACTGATTGGACCAATAACTCGGCCAATATAAAATTACTTATTTACAACTTATTTGGAAACAACGAAAAATAGAATATATACAATTTGATGGCGAACGCCAATCTTTCTAAAACGAACATATTTTTCTAAACAATATTTTATATTCACATTGTTGTATTTTTACCTATAAAAAATTATGTCAAATTTGATACTCCCGCTCGAACTGAATCCCTCATTTACGTTAGATTTGAGTTTTTTTAAAGGGAGATAATTCATTTTGCTTTAATTGGAAAAGAGTATATCGCGTTGTCGTTCTTTAAACCATTGACGCATACTTACATATATTTATCTTCGGGTTGGAATTTGTTATGCTCAGTCATGCAGATAGGCGGGAAAATATTTTCTCATATTTTCAACTGACTTGAAAATATCTCGCGTCATTCGACAGTTCGACAAGGCAGAATACACATCACTTTGTAGCAAGGACCCACCCACCTATTTTGATAATTGAGAATTGTAATAAATGTATATGTTATTAATCATATTTTTGTTTTGTTACAGAAATGACGATTTTCTATTGTAATAGGAACGTGAGACACGGTGTACGAGTGTATTCAGAATGTTTGGAACAGTGGTGTTGGATAATGGAACATGAGATCTATATTGATCTTTATTTCTTTTTTCAATGATAGTTTTAAGTGACATTGATGCCATTGTATTATAATGGCAATATATATATATTTTTCACCCACTGTTCATGTGTGAATGAAAATGTGTATAATTAGATTTAATTAAACTTTGCCTTATCAGTACTACTCCTAAGAACGTGTCTTTGTAAAATGACTACCAGCTAGTATTACGCATACTATTATAAAACTCTGACAATATCTTTTAAATAAATTTGATATATATCTAGAAATGCACATGGATGGCGTAAATTCATCTAATACATATTTTTTTTTATTAACTTATGTTTACAGTGTATACTGATGCCGACGTTAAATACACTTTATTTATAGTTACACAACATAATCAATCTTTATCTATAATAAAGTAAACTATATCAAAGTATATCATAATTTGTAAAAAAATCATTAAAATCATTAATCTATATTATATTTTTACACATTAAACTGTATCAAATGGTTTTAGCGTTTAAGTCAAATTCAATAATTTCTTTTTTATACTACACATCAAAATCACCAAAACGCCCTTATTAAAACAAGGACATATATAAGACCTTGTCAAATTGTACCCGAGGGCATATATAACACGTTACGCATACTTAGTTTTAGTGTCAGAGCGAAACGATACCTGTATGTTTTATCGCGGTCTAAGGGAAGTAATTGGATTCATCTCCGCTATCATCAAACTGCACAGGGGCAGTTATCGGATAACTCTTGAGAAATGTCTGAAATAGTCCAGTATGTTTCATTTGGTTTGAAAATATATTATACTTATATGATTTTAAATACCTTTTATAACCGAATTGTTGTTGACTATTCTCTTACTTCAAGACTTATTTCAAAATTAAAAATAAATGAAATATTTATACATGAGGATGGAATTGTACACATAAGGATGTATTCTTTCATCGTGCCTGCCTGCCTGTCTGCCTGCCCACTCGTCCTTGCACACGAATGAGTAGTTAAAAGTCTAGTGTACAGGGTTTATACTTTTTATGGACGGTTGAAAAGCAGTTGGAAATAATTATGTGGCTGTTTCTAGACTCTTAAAAACTGCTTTTATGTTGCTTTTTTTTTCTTTTGGGTGGCTAAAATTTAGCCACACAAGTAATAAGCTTGGCGCAAAGAAGCCACTTAAATACCCATTCGTACGAACGTACGTCCGTCAGTGTTTATCTGTCTTTATCTTTCTCTGTCTCTCTCAACGATTATATTGTTACGGTTTAATAACGCATTTTTTTGGCAATACATGTCACGTATGGCTTTTCGCTACTTTGCTGCGTGTTTGCGTGCAGGTAGCAGCTGTATGCATGCGCTCGTGATAGACAGATATTAGGAATATTCTAAGTCATATCTTATTATTCATAAATCGTTGCGTGTCACGAGAGTCGCCAACTAGATAACACATTCTTCTATTTCTTATGATGTTGAGAAGTCGTGATACGCTTTGGTTTAAACGTTGATTACAGTATTCTATGTGGGTTTTACATTCCTTTGTATTATTTAAAATATATGTTTACCCTTTTACCTTTTTAACAAATAGACATAGCCAAGCATAATTATGCGTTTCGATACTTAATGATTACAGTATGATATATGGGTTTCTACATTCGTATAAGTTGCTACTTCTGTATTTAATTCATATTAGTTAGAATATTCTCTAGCTATAGAACACCAAACTTAATTTAATTTGAAATCTGCATCAGTCTAGTAAGTAGAATATCGAAAGATGTCGTAATTTATCAATAGGATCGAGTTTTAATATGGATAGAAATAGGTTAGGAGACGTTACAAATGGCGTTTCTACATCACAGTGTACCTGTTTTTTTAGAGGATGATAGTATAATAAATAATGAACATACCTTGATAATACATACGTTTTTGTGTTTGTAAAATGTTACATTTGATAAATATTGCTCTTTTATATCATTTAATAAATAGGCCAAATATGACCCAAAACGTACCCAACCCTTTGTTTATGAATAAAAGACAATTCTTTCAAAATACTATTGAAACTATTTATTAATAACTGACATATGTTTACATATGCAATTAAAAATCAACCTACATTCTATTTTGCAAACTTGCTTAAGAGTTCAGTCTTTTATAATTATATATTTGATTTTAATATAAGATAATTCCTCCAGAATAACATGGGACAGATTTGTCTTAATGTTTAACTGACATAAATTGTTATTTTGTATATAATGGAACATTATATATATGTAATACACATGTTACTATACATAGTATAACACAAATTAGCACATTTTAATCAGGTCATTGCCCTCACGCGCTGATAATCATTTATTACGTGAACACGTGCGCGTGAAACCAATGACCACGTAAAACGTCATCATGGTCAGTGCGTTTTCAACATGTTGGTATATTCTTTCAGGGATAAAAAGTAAGTATTCTTTGTTAAAATATATCGTTGATATGGTATGTTTGCGTACATTATCTAAGTTTAATATTTCCCTTCTGTTTGTAATGTAAACAAATCAAGGAAAGCCACTGCATAGCGAACAACATAAACCCACGGTATACACATACTGATATTGACATGGCATATACAAGCAAACTAAAAATTATAATATTTATTATAATATATCATAAAATCAGTTTATACTAATTAAATTTAGTTCGATTGCGATGAAAGCTCAGAGCTTGTAAGAACCGCTCTCGAGTCTGCTTCCTGGGTAGAACCAGTATTGAGTGTTGTTTTATGAGACATCCGGGGGATCGAACCCGCAACATTTGGCGTGAGCAAATTAAACGTAATACAAAAACAGTAATATACAAAATAAAACAAGTCCCTCCCCCTCTCTCTCTCTCTTTCTCTCTCTCTCTCTCTCTCTCTCTCTCTCTCTCTCTCTCTCTTTGACTTATATGTGTCACTTCCGATTCATCGTTCGGTGTTTTCCGTATATCTCGGCTCTCGTACGTAAAATACCGAACTATTATCCGAATTCCCCGAATAATTAAATGACGTCGAGTTATCATGATAAAATGACGTTATTTTGAGACGTAACGTCATACGACGGGAACAAATATGATGGACCTTTTCTCTTTCCTTATAGACATAATTGATTAAATAAATGGTAATTGTAGGCAACTATTGATTGAGTTATGTGATAAAAAGAATCTTACATTCGTACTCATTTATTACTGAATTTATTAAACTCGTTGACAAAAATGATATAACGAACAGAACAGAACATATATTTTATTTCAGACTTGTACATAAATACATCTTCATAATAACATATTTACAACACATAATATCACATAAAATATATTGTTTATTTATACATAATTTGTATAACGATCGACAGAGCCTCGCCTAATATTTTTTGCCAACTTGTTTAATAAATTCAATAATAAATGAGCATTCCTCATATGACGAAAGATATAACAATCAACACATCTGTGAAACTACTGCATGAATAAATACACTATTACATGACTAATCTATAACACACTACAGATGACGCTATGAATGTTACTGAAAACAGAATGAAAAATAATAAGTCGAGTGCATTTACAACTCTATTCCACGAATAAATACGGTGCTTGTGTTTTCTACACGGCGAGCACTTTATCACTTTCGTAAGGCATGCGAAACATGATGGGGCGGGAACGTCAGCTCTGAATGAACTGCAGCGTATCAACAGAAGTGCTATGAGTGTAATGGCAGTACTCTGTACCGTTTGAATTATCACGTAAATGGAAAGTATTGAAATGGAGTCAGATTTGGCAGGAAATGTTGTAGACAATAGGGTGAAAAATACAACAAATGACAGGAAAACTGTTATGGCATAACTCCCCTTTTCCCCACCATCACATGGCAATACAAATACAAATAGGTTCAGTATAGAAAGCATTACAATTGGAAACAGAATGGTTATTTCAACAAAGAGGGGGTTTCGCTTCAATTCCAAAGTAAATATTATCGGCGATTCTCCGAAACGTTCCTCTACCTTCCAGCTGGTGTTGACGACTTGCCATTCTGAACTCTCCTGGAATGCAAACTTCGTGATGCCTTTTTTACCACTGATCATGCTGACCTACAATAAATACATTGATATGTAAACGACCCGTAATATATCATCACTAGTCATGTTGACCTACAACAAATACATGAATATGTAAATGAACCGTATTATATCATCACTAGTCATGTTGACCTACAACAAATACATGAATATGTAAACGAACCGTATTATATCACCACTAGTCATGTTGACCTACAACAAATACATGCATATGTAAACGAACCGTATTATATCATCACTAGTCATGTTGACATACAACAAATACATGAATATGTAAACGAACCGTATTATATCATCACTAGTCATGTTGACCTACAACAAATACATGAATATGTAAACGAACCGTATTATATCACCACTAGTCATGCTGACCTACAACAAATACATGAATATGTAAACGAACCGTATTATATCATCACTAATCATGTCGAACTACAACAAATACATGACTATGCAGATAAACTTTTTATATTTATTAATTATTCAAAGTTGTGATATGTTGTGCATATTTTAACGAGAACGCCAATCAAGTAATTTTAAAGTTATTAGATATTTTAAAGAAAAACAACAACAAAAACAACTACACATCATCCATACATTTTACGAGACAAACCTGGTGTGTTGCACATACATGTATATAATTTAAACATGTATTCGTATAATATAAATTATGTTACTTTAAGGGATTTCGCTTAAATATTGGTTTTAATTTTTCATTAGAAGTAAAATGATCGTCAATTTGCAACAATGACATAGTTTAAGTGTCTGTATTTATCTATAAATAAAATCTGATTTCTCCCGAATCTGTTAACCCCCAGTGAAAAAGCAGGACATTCTATACCTGTCCCACAATTCATAGCAAATGAACGCTTACTAAACTATGACGTCATTCAAAATTTCCCTATAACAACTGACCAATCAACATGTTCAAATGTACTGCTATTTAACGGACCCATTCGGAAGAGATGTCTTCGTTCTACAGACTAAGTGATGTATACTGTTGTAATAGTATACTGATGTGTTCTTCGCCGGAAATCCGTCCACACCTTCATATACCCACTTCCGGCATGCTATCATACCGAAGAATGACGAAAATTGCCCGAGTAAATACGATTATTAATGTATCATGTATAGTTATGCTGTCAGATTTCTTTCTTTAATCCATGTACTTCCTACCTAATTTTGACAATGGCGCAACCAATCAATAAACATCCAACACTATCAAATCGACCGGCAGGTAGTCCAGAAGGTATAGTGTAGGCTACTCACATCAGATGCTGTAGGTTCGATCCGAGACTAGGTGTGATAAAGCTCAGTATCGGTTTGAGTCAACGAATAGACCTGATAGTCATTCATATAATATCTAAGCTTTATCGAAATCGAACTTAAATATGTACATGTATGTATATGCTAAAATGGCTGGCATGTTAGATTTTAAGTTAAATATTTTGAAAAAAAAAAATTACTTGTATTCACTTTATTAAACTACATT